>CM057819.1:110239612-110579612 GCA_030067965.1 Latrodectus elegans
GTTAAGTTGCTAAACATCAAAATGAGATGTTCTAGAAATATTTATTTTATTACACAGGAAATAAATTTTGCATATATTTTAGACATAAACTGAAATTAAAATGTTTTATTTCATAATAGTATTAATAAAATAGCGTTTTATTTTAATTAAAGGGAATATCTATTATATATTATATCCTCGGTTAATAAAAGCATTGCAAAAAATTTTTGTTAGAAGTCACCATGTTTTCTCCTGATTAGTAGATAATATATTTTTTCTTTTAACTTCTAACTCTGAAATTATGGCTGGGATTAAGAATATTATTAAAAGTAGTTCATCAAAACAAGGTAATATATATATATAGATTTATTTATTGAAAAAATCTTCATTTAAACATTTGTTATATTTTTATAGTTTTGTATGTATTGTCAGAAAAAATTAGAAATTCAATTCATCTGAAGTTATGATTAAGCCATTTCATTAAATGTGATTTCTGAATAAATACATAATTTTATTTTTGCGTAATATATTTTCTGAAATACTTTTATTCTTAGCTTTTATTTTATATATGTACAGTGAAAACTTTATTTTATTATAAGCTAATTGTTTCATTGTTATACATATTCAGACATGTTTCATATTCTTTTTTGTATCATATGTTCTTATTCTTCTACTAATTCAGTTTTTCAGTTTGTTAAAATAATGCTTATATATATATATATATATATATATATATATATATATATATATATATATATATATATATATATATATATAATTTCAATATTCTATACATTAATATTCTATATTTCAATTTTATATTTTATTTTTAAATTTCAATTTAGAAAATTCTTAAAAAAAATATTGCATAAATCATAAATCTAAAAAAAATTCACATAAACTTTCCATAAATGAAGTTTTAGTCATAATTTTATTGAAACTATTTTAAATTTATATTTTACTCCATTTTGGCAAATTAGTTTCCATTATAAATTTTATGAGGTATTCAATTGTAAATATAGTTTATAATCTATTATTTACAGTGAATAAAGTTTAAAAAAAATTTCTGGTTTCCTTTGATTTTTCTAAAATATCTGTTGAATGTTGCCAATAAAAGTGTTTTTTTTGATTAAATGAAAATTTTTCTGCTAAATTTGTCTAATTTAAAAAAAGAACTAAAATTTATTCAATATAGAGATTTTACTAAGTTCATCTTTAATATTTTGCATTTGAAAACTGTAAGTTGCTTTTTTATAAGTTTCCACCAAATATTAATATTTTATATCCTTTCTGAAATGTAAGAATCTAAGTCTTGCTGTATTTTTATAACTAAGTAAGATAATTGTTTATAATAATAAATTTTGTTCATATTTTAGAAGATAACAGCTTTTGTATTTAATTAGTTTTCCTTAATTTTTAGCAAATTTATGCTTTTCGGATTAAAAACCTTATTACCAATCATAAATGGGAAAAGTTTTGTTGTATGTTTCATTTTAGTTGTTTTAATTATATTTGTATACAAATATCATGTATATTAAAAAACTGAAATCTACATAATGTAATTTGTTATCTGATTGACTTAATTTATTTTGATATGACTGAAATAAAAAATCACACTTGTGAATATTAAATATAAAATAATTTACTTGATAGATATTAGAGTAAATGGATGTTAATGACTCATATATTTTGAAATCGTTTATCGATTCAAAAAAATGAAGTAACAATATCAGTCTTCAAGTATATTTGTATATTAAACAAATGATTGGGTGACATTGATATAATATTAGTGGTGTATTATTCCAAGTGTGTGCACACATAAATCAATGAGTAAAAAGAGAAAGTGGTTCAATCAAAACGTTCATTGATTTATTTAATAAATTACATTTTTAGTGATTGTAATATGTTAAATAATCTAACACATAATTTGATGAGTAAAACAAACTTTTAATTTTGTTTATTATAAGCTAATTGTTTCATTGTTATACATTTTCATACATCATATACTTTTTTGTACCTATACGGTTCTTATTCTCCTATTAATTCAGTTTATTAAAATAATGATTTGTTTTAGAAAAAGATTTCTTTAACATTATATACTTTATACAATATAAAATATAGTTAATCTAGATACAATTACTGTATTTAAATAATTAATTTATGCAGAAAAAATGTCACTTGCTATGTGTTTGGTTTAAGTGAGATTAATAATATGATGTCATAGACAAGAGTTCTAATGTTGCCTAATTGTATCCCAAGGTAAAAAGTTGGACGGCCCTGCCTTCACAGCATCAAATTTTCTTTCACTTTGATTCAGCATACAGCTCTATTCGATTGACAATGGAAAATAAAGCTTGTTTTCGATTTGGGGGCCTGGGCAACTGCCCCAAATATCCCTGCTTTAGTCAGGCTCTGGTTATAAATGTAAAAATATCAAACTTATGTGAATTTTTGAATTATAATGAACTGCTATGCAAATAAAATGAATGTTTTTAGAAATCAAATAAATTATAAATGAGAAATTAAATTTCATTTCACTTGAGGATATCCCCTGTATTTCTTCTTTATGTTTTTAAAATTCTCCTATATCATGTGTTTTAATAGTTTACTAATCCTATAGTTCTTACTTTTTATTACATTTTAATTGATATTTATCACCATATTATTAAAGGACATGCTGATATCTAATATAACAAGAAAATACTAAAAGTCTATATTTGCCAGAAGTTGTAAAAAACTCTTGTATTATATGTGTCAAAACTTTAGTATTAATATATATTATGTAACATAAATTGAAATCTTTAATTATGTTTTACCCTCATCAAATTATGAATATATTGCAATTGAAAGTTTTTGGTTTTTGAAATAAAACTTTTAATGTAGTGGAAAGAAACATGTTTTTTTAAAAAAATTTCTATTATGCTTTTCATTTGCATTAAGATTTTGGTGTAGATCAAAATATAGTAATACAATTAAAATTTAATTCAATATTGCAATAAATTAGTTTCATTTATAATGCTCCTATTTTGTAAAGATCTGACATTAAATCATTATTACCGAAGTACAATGGTCTGTGAACGACGAATTACAAGAACATGCTTTTGTTCATTTATAACGGCTTGATACATATTGGAAATGCACATTATAAACGCATATTTGATTAAAAATTCTACTGTAGATTGTTATTCATAGAAATATACACAGTTCTGTTTTAGGTGACTTCGACAACTTAAAATTATTTTAAAAATCCATTAATAAAAAAAATTGAAAATATAACTAAATTTATTAAACTTAATCACTGTGGATGTGGTCTAATGGGGGTATTGCACTGGCCTCCATTTCATTTATCCTTGCATTTGATTTTTATTTCGAGTATGAATATTTCTTATTATTCAAAATTATTTTAAAATACAGATCTTGGTCTTACTCGCCCTTGTGTAGAAAAAAGACCGTTGATCTATAGACAAACCATATCGTGGCCTAATGTTAGGTCTGGCTTATTTTTTAAGTAAAGATCACGAATCATACTGTTGAAAATAGGATGTGAATGTTTTTGTTTTCTGCGTTCACATCTGTCTGAGTAAGTTGTGCAAATTTTCCAGTTATCCTTCCTTGTGTTGTTATTTATGACACTTGGACCAGCTAAGCTCGCTTTGGCTCTGTGAAATTAAGTTCGAAAGATGCGTCTTTCGTTTAATCAGAGCACCACGAAGGTAAAAGTACGACTTTGCTTTAAGATTGCTCCAATAGATGGCACCACCAGAAGATCTATTATCTTAACTTTGGCCATGACTTGGAGAGGGAAAGAATTTTCTCCAGAATATTACACCCATGGTAATTGCTTAACGATCGACCACAGGATTTTCGATTCCACAGATTCAACAAGCACATATATCGCATGTACTCGGTAGGTCGTTGGCTTCATTGGGAAGCGAACCCATCTCTTCTGGACGGGAAGCCGATGCCCTAACCACTAGGCTACCCCGTCTCATCCTTCCTTTTCCTTTTATGAATATGTTCCAATTTACGTAAAGTCTTCCCGTAAGCAATACCCGTTAAATATACAAATACCTTGCCTCAGCTTACTTGTCGTTAAGATTATATACCAAATTTTTCTTTTCCAAATGATGGTGACAAAAATATAAAAGATGAATTGGAAGAGTTATGCCATTAAAATCCTGTTTTACTTAGCAATCAAATATCCTTAAATGCTTGTGTAAATCAAAAAATTATCTTAACGTAAATTGAATAAATGAAAATCAAAAAGGTTTGCATGGAAATTTTTTAAATTTCACTAAGCTGTGTTCCCAGGGCATATAAGTTGGACTCTAGTAAATAAAAGCTTATATAAGTAAACAACTCATACTCAGCAACTATACCAAATGAAATTGCATACAGCTTATTAGACGGAGGGTGAGTTAAAAAGTAAAGAAAGCTGTACTAGGAATTTTATTTCAGCTTGTGTTCGTTGGACATTGTGTCGAAAGATATGAAATCCGTTTAAATATTCTCTTCTAATTAAATGTTTGCGTGCGTCTGTTTCTCATAAATAACTGGATGCTGTAAGAATTCGGAATGGTTGATTGGGTTTTGTGGCGCGCAAGGTCAAACTAGGACAAGCTGCGCCAGTAAGAATTTGGGAAGATAACCACATTTTTCTGTACTGTACGAACTTTCCTTTGTTCTTCCTCAAATTGATAAGTAGTTGTACAATCGACGTTAAATAATTGATGTGCTAGTCTTGTATGTGTTATGTGGAGAGATGCAACCTAATCGTTATCAACCACGTCGTTGACGGTGTCTTAAGTTGTTTAAAGAGCCACTTTGAGCAATTCCCAATGTAACTTACGAATTTCAGAAATTTTTACTACAAAATATGGAACAACTCTAATTGAAATCAAATGGGTGTATGAAATATTAAGGATTTAAAATGATCGATGTGTAAAAATATTTTATTTTCGAAAGTGATATTAATGAGAAATTAAGAGGTGTGAAGTATAATAAAATAAATAAAAATCCTGTGTGTGTGTGTTTTCTGTTATGATTTTTTTAAGACTTATCAACCGGCCGCCGTGGCCTGGTTGGTTAGCATGGATCCCTCGTTGAAAAACATTGATCGATCTAACTGGTTGAGCCCAACTCAGGGCTAGGTGCAGGGAAGCATGATGGTGTGTCTGCAACAACTCATATCAACTAAATGTTTGTCGATATTTAGGAAGAATGTTCATGAAACTAAAGATGTATGGCGATAATCAATTTAAATAAATTTGATTAAAACACAATGTTTTTTTTTACAATGTGAAGTAACGAAGATTGAGATCTCTCCCCCTCCCTCCCTCCACGCACACAAAGCTCATTCTACTTTTCGTTTTGAAAATTATTTCTCAAATTCAATATTTATATAATCATTTTGCTTCACGTATTTCTTCCTTGGAAAACCACTAACTCTACAAACATGGCTATATCTCATCAATCGACTGGAAGGCAAAGCCATTAATTATAGTATCGATGTCATAAGTTTGCTTCTAAAAATGTTAATATTGTTATTAGAACTCTGATAATGACAATAATTACATAATCACAAAACCTAGCATATCTTCCACCAAACAGTAAGCTACCAGCAGAATGCTTAATACGCAGGATTTTGATTCAGCGATTCGTAAGTGTATATATATATATATATATATTAAGGCTGGAAGTTTGGAGTGTTTCGAAAGCCACTTTATACAGTAGCACTTATTCTAATTAGTCCTCGTGTACAAAAAATGGTCATTTAGCGACAATAGGTTGATCACTGTAACAGTAATTTATAGCTTTGATTTCATACTCAAATTAAGTTTTCATATTTTAAACAGACACATGATACAAATTAAGATTTTTCATATCATTGTCTCAAAAAACAATTTTTTACAATTCAAAGCTAAAATATCTTGTGCTAAATTTGGAATTAGTTAAATATGTCAGGCCTTGGGTGATATGTTCAACTTATTTCAAATTATTAAGTGTGTGTTTATATATATTAAATGATTTTAAGTTCTCACTACATTTAGGGAAACAATAATAGACTATCACCATCAGTGTATGGATTAGAACTTCCCATTTCAATGACATTAGTTTTAGTTACATGGAAAAAAGACATACTTTGTTGGAACAAAATAATTGTTAAATTTATATTTGTAGAATCAACAATTGCGTCACTACTTTTTTAATCAGCGAGAGAAAAAAAATTTTTTTTTCAAGCAATAATTTGTTGGCGTTTTCTGTATCTGAGCTTCGATTTGTGACCTTTAATGCAATAAGAGTGCATTAATTCTTTCACATTTAGATTTTTGTTACATAACGGACAAATATATTTTTAACCAAAACAGAGGTCAATGTTTGTCTTTCATTAAGGACGGATACTACTTGGCGATTCATCAAATCGTTAGAAATTTTAATTTTAAAGTAAAAAGTACACTTTTATGTTTAATCTCAGTATATTTATCAATAAATATTTGTCAAAATTTTTATTTACTAATTTAAAGTAGAATATAGTTTAACACATTTTTCCTTTCGAATTATTTTTATTCAAAAACTTATTCCAGGCCAAACCTCGAATTATTAAAATTTTATGCTTAAAAATAATGTTCCAGAAAAAATAAAATAGAGTTAAATTTATGCTGCATTATTCTTATACTTTTGTAATAATAGTGCTTTTAATTAGGAAGTGAATGTTATTGTTTGAGTTTCCACTTCAAGTATTCAAAGTCCGGATTAATATGTGTGTGTGTGAGAGAGAGAAGTTAAACTAATAGAATATAAGAGTTCTTTGATAATGTAATTATCAAAGAACTCAACCCCATAGCATTCTCTATATAAACCCCCTTCACTAAAAAACACACAGATGTCTGTAAGGGTCACATTAATGTTACAAATGGACAATTTTATTTTATATTTTCTTTAAATAAATGCTATTTGGAATGTATCTGTGTGTTGCATTCACTGCTGCAGACTGCTTCTAAATTATGGATTATTATATTCAAAAATAATCATATATATATATATATATGATTATTTTTGAATATATATATATATATATATTCAAAAATAATCATATATATCTATATAATCTATCTATCTATATATATATATTGCAAAACGTATTTTTCTGCATTTGGTTATGAACTTAAAATATAAACCTAAAAAAATGCAAACTTGTCTCATATATTTTTAATATACCCTTACCAAAATAAATAGCCCAAACATTAAATGAAAAAAGAAAAACTCACTTCGAAATGAAGTTTTACTATAAACATAAAATTCTGCAATTTAATGCATAAAAATGTACACATAAAATAAATTTAAAAATTCTCAAATGAATTGTTTTGCATCGTAATACATAAGAAAATCTTATGTATAAGTTAGTTAAACCCAAATCGAATACTTATAATTTCGCTTAAACTTGTAATAAAAATTTTCTTCTAACTTGATATCCACCAAAGAACAATTTAACAGAACTAAAATTGTGTAAATTTTTCTCCACTTTAGAGTAATTTCCAATAAAATTTAGATTTTTCCAGAAAAAAATGTAGTTTATATTATTGCGCGGTTTTAATTAATAAATTATCTATTGGAGAAATAAGTTACCAATGTAACGAGAGATGTTTTGCTCTTTATACAATTTCTCCCTTATTTAATTAATCTATACAATTGTATTAATTTAAGTATTAAATTCAAAGCTAATTTGAATATTTTTCTACAGAAAAATTACAATTTTTGTTTGATGTGGTATTTTTTAAATTTTATATTAAGTATTAGCGAGTTCTTATCTCTATAGAAATAACTTTTCATTTAAATAAAGTTATTTCTATGGAGATAACTGTTATGAAAATAATATAGAAGCGAAGACAATGCGGGTGAGTTAAAAAACTCAAATGCAGAGAAGAAATGCAGAATGTAGAATGCTTTACACGAATTTTTTAATCTTAATTTTTTTTAACAATGAACATTATTTTAAAGAATGACATAATTTCTTCATTTTCTTCTTTGTTCCTTATTGACTTCTTTGATGAAAACACATGATGACTAAGTCTTATGCCAAAAACTAAAATGAAGCATTTCTTTTAAGAAGAAAAATTCGGTTGAAAGTTTAATGTCCTGATACAGTGTTGATCAGAAATATTGCAGTTACTTTTCAATCGGTTCTATCTAGGTCGGAGATTACACGTGTAGCTTTTTTATAAGTTGTGTTTACTTTCAACCGCCGTATACATGAGAAGAAGTAAGCATGTTTCTAAAAATAGGAACTACATGAAAAACAAAAAAAAAAAAAAAAACATTATGGCACAGACATTTCTTTTGTCTATTCAAACTGTAGCTAACATAAGAGTCTTATTTTATTACACAGAAAAAATCAAAGAAATATCCTGTATTTGATGATTTTTTACGTATAATACTTTTGTATACTTTTTGCATATCCATATTTTCGATATAATTAGTTGCCTTTCAACGTATTGGCGATTATTAAATTGATCTCAATAATTCGCGATATCATTTGATGTAAGAAAAAATAATAAATTAAAAAGTGATTTGTGCTAATTTATTCGAGTTACCATTTGACTTATCTCTGTGAAATCCAAATATGTTTTCTAACACAAATTTGTTTTCATTTTTACATGATTGTAAATGATTTTTTTTTCTATAATTATTAAATAAAATGCACTTATTTAGAAAATTCCAAAGGTGACATGGGATGATATTTTTTATTTTCATTATTTTAGCTTCAGAAGTTTAAAAAATAAATATTGTTAATTATATAATAAAACCTATTAAATACTTTGAAACCAAAGAATATGCAAATGAATTTTTATCTTTAAATAAAACTTTGGGGGTTCTGCACTTTTCTGCAGTTTTATAAAGTTTATCAACACATTCAAGAGTATTAAAAGGATGACCATAAAATAAATTTATCATATCTTTTTTTATAATTTTGTTGTAAAGTATTGCGTAATATTATAAAATGAAGCAGATGTTATATATGCGAGGATTCTTTGGCTGGAAGATTCTTTTGTGGAGGATTCTTTTGCTTTTCTATTTCATTGTATTTTGGCTATTATCAACAGACTTCAAACTCTTTGAGTGTGTATTTTCAATAACTGTTTAATATAATAATTCTTTTGTAAATATAAAATTTATCTTCAAATATAAGACTATTTTTTAAAGAGTCTCGTGTTCAATGAAAATGAGAGGACTTAATGTACATTGCCTCTGTTCTGCCATCTTTTCTCTTTCTCGTATTGGTTGATCTGCGAGGCAGCTGAATGAGGGGATGTTGTTTATGATCTAATTGTGCGACATTGTATCTTGGACTTGATTTAGTTTATCTAAGCCAAAGGGGATGTGCCTTCAAATTCTCACTCGCATAACTTGTGTACATAACCAAAAGTACATTTTGCCTTTCATGATTCTGTGACAACGACATTAATTTTAACTTATTAATTGATAACAATTTTTTTGTGTATGCACACTATCCATTTTATTGAAGCAGCTTATGGAAATACGCTGTAACATGCCTTTACAAAATTAAATTTTTAAGAGATTAACAAAATATTGTTTTTGCTATTTATGACACTTAGACAAGCCAAGCTCCATAACCGATGACTATGCGAAATTAAGCCAGAAGGGTGTGTCTTTTGTTTAATCAGAACACTACGAAGGTAAAAGTATGTCTTTGCTCTAAGACTCCTCCGATAGATGGCACCACCAGAGGATACATTCCCTCATTTATAACTTTAATCTTCAGGGGTTAGGAAATTTTTTCTAGACCATTACACCCATGATAACTGCTCAGCGACCAATCATAGGCCTTTCGATTCTACAAATTTAAAGAGCACGTATGTCGCATGTACTGTGTGAGGCATTGGGAATCGAACCCAGCCCTTCCGGACAGAAAGCCGACACCTAAACCACTAGGTTACCACAGCTCTTATTATTGTTTTGTTTTGTTGCTCACGCAATAAACTAGTCCATTGGTTACAGCTAGAGGCAGCTAAGGGGTACCCTCCACTAGCGTGTGAAGTTGTTGCGTTTTGAAGCTTGGCTGCGTCGCGGGAGCGGTGCCACTTTCTTTTCTTTTTTCCTGCAAGTACCATCTGAACTTATAGAACCCTTCTTGAGTTAGGTACAGGGGACTTTGCTGGTGTATACAGACCTTATTAGCAAAATATAATTAACTCTAGTTTAAATATAATCTGCTTTTATTTAATTTTGTTGAAAACTATTTACAATTAATTTTGATTTTGCAACCTTCATTTCTCATCAGTCTTCAAAAGTGAATTAATCGCCTTGAAGATATTCTCCATAAGATCGACTTTGGTGAACTCTAGATCTTTTCGGACAATTGCTCTTTCTTTCAACGCCCCCATAATTGAATCACAGTTGGAGACAAAACGAATACTTCTATCCTCCTCAAACTCAGACTTATTACCAAGTCCCACGATGTTCATTTTTAGTGGATACCATCGCACGTCGACATACAAGGCAACGAGAGATGGCATAGCTTGACCAAAGAAGGTTGCGAACACTCCAATTTTTCTTTTTCAACCCTCACCTTTTTTGAATACTACTGTCAGCGCTGAAATTTCGAAGGACTGTGGGGGTTCCTTCTTGGTTTGTTGGCAAAGAATGTGGCTATTCTTTTGTACTCAATGATGATGGAGCCTCTAGAATGTTAATTTCCAGACTGGCAAGCAGTCATACTAAAAGACTCTCATTTTTCGAGATCAGAAAAATTATGGCAGCTTGCTCAAAATGTCAAACTCAGCAACCTTAAGCACATCCTAGACTTTTTGGTACTTTCCAAAAAAGGACATATATTCGATCCTTCTTCTTGTCCTTGACTTCCTTAGAGTCAGCGGTCTGATAAATCTTGTCTAACTTTGTCCAGGCAGCTGGAGGATAAGCCTTAAACACCTACAACTTTAAATTTATTATATTTTTTTTATTGAAAAGCTGAAAAGTTTGGACCAAAAATTGTTACTGTTAATATTTGTTTTTTGAATATATAAAGTTTACGTATGTTTTAGTGGCAGAGTAAAATAAACATTTATAAGAAATTAAATTTGAAAAAAAATTTTGCAAGAATTATAAACATAGAAATTTTTATCAAGAGCATATATTAGTCTGATGTTAATTGGCGTAATGAAAAGTCAAGGTTTTTATTTAATGTGTTGCTTTTACGCGTAACAGTAAACAATAAATACATATTTGTATATTGTGTTAAAAAATTAATGTCAATCTATATATTGTGGGTAAATAAATGGAGTAAACATATTTATAATAATATGTACATTAATACCAAAATCAGTTCTTTTCTACTATTTATAGTGATTGTTGTTACATGTTCTAGTTTAAGTCGTCATAATACCATAACTATTTTCAATATGTGTGTCACATTTTTTATGGACAATTTGGATTTAAATCTTATAAAATTCCCTTAAAGAAGAATTAAGTCTTTGTATAAATGATAATTAGAGAAATTTCTATTTGTCAATTTAATTTCTTATATTCATCGAATAATTTCGACTCGTTATACTGATGAATGAAATTTTTGCTATTATTTATCTTATATCATTTGAAACGAGAATAGAAGTAGATTGAAATACGTGGTAAGCATTTAGAATTCATTAAAAATACCGAGGTGAAGGATGAATTAAAAAATTTCTTAATTTTTTGTGTAATGCAGTAATAGAATAAAACGTTTACAAAATACTTTTCCAGACTCTTTGCCATGGAAAAAGTTCTGTTGTTTCTAAACGATTCACCATGGGCACCAATTTAATCATTCTAGTCCAGGACTATTCAAAGGATAAGAATGAAGTTTCTCTCTAGATTATTATCAATCGACAAACTTTTTTCATTCTTATCTGATTTGATTATATTATTTTATGTAAAATCATTTAACAATTTAAAAATTTTGTAATAACAAAGAAAAAAAATTTTTTTTTCATTATTATAAACAGAACAAAAGAAACATACCATCTTGAATCATAAACTGTTTACTTTTTAACGCCAGGTAATATCATATAGTTTATTTCGTTCTATGTAATTTATTCTTTTTTTCTTTTGTTTAATTGAATATATATATATATTAAAAAATAATTAAAAATCATTCTGTATCAAGTACCGTATATCTGAATCATAAGCAATCAATGATTTTCCAATTATGAATAGAAATTTTATTAATGATTTTAACAATATGAATTATTTAATATATATATATATATATAACGTGTGACGTATATATATGCATAGTTAAATTTGAATACATAATTAGGCTTACCAGATTTCTGAGGTGTTCATCTGGACAATGGAATTCCCCAATTAACGTCGATGCTATTCAAGGTTCACACCCCTGAATATCTTCGACGGCACAGAAGGATTTTTAGAGTGTGTTAGAAGGTAGTTTAATTCTCAATGTTATGAACAAATGGTTACTAATTAGGAACCTAAATCAGGAGTAATAATAAATAAGATAAGTCAGAGGTATTACTAATTTAAATATTTTTTCTGCATGTTAATATTTATGAGTTAGTTTCGAATGAGGAATCAAAGTTTGAACAATATTTAAATGCACTTGTCATTGGCCCGGAACTTTTTAGAAAGCCTTTTTTGGTTTTGATCGTGTAAAAATCTTCACAAGCTAGTCCGATATTAGTTACGCATATCATCAAGCCTTCAACCGTAGACGCATATACGCATATCATCAAGCCTTCATCAAGTCTTATCATCCATCAGTCCATGCGTTTTTCATTAAGGAAAATACCCTTTACTGTTAAGCAGAAGAAATACTCAACAATCTTGATCAGAATTGAAATAGCTGTGTGATTATCCTGAAGTCCAAACAGCCTGAAGCATTTTACTTCACTTGAAATAATCACATTTTTGGTAGTCTCTTCTTACTTCCACTACTCCCTATTTGACTGCAAATACACCTTAGCAAGCACAGTTTCCAGCATAGACACGATTGATGAGACAAGACAATAGGATGACGGTATTTCTTATTATCATATTTTCATTCTTCTTTTCATACAGTACAGAAATAAAGCAAAATTATTGTAAGTAATCATTTATAATTAACTACTTTTAGATATTTTTGGTCCTTTACAAAATCAAATTCTATTTTTACTTGGACGTCAGGTAAACCTATGTATAATAACAGTATTGCAACCTTTAAGTCAGTTTATTTAGTTGTTTCAATGCCATATTAGCATCATAACTATGAGGAATTTTGTCCATGCAATACAATAAATTTATTTTTGTTTAAAATTGATAAATTCTCTCTACAACCCGTGTACAAAAAATAAATTGGTAATGTTTAATTTTTAATTAAATGTTAATAAAAAATTAAACATTACCAATTTATAACATTACAATTAATTACAATTAATACCAATTAATTACAAACATTACCAATTAATGTTAATTTAATTTTTAATAAAATTAAAACTTTTATTTATTTTTTTATTTAGGAAGATATAAGAGTAAAAACAGAAAGGTCTTTTCTAGGGATATTTAGAAAAAACCATCGTGAAGACTCGATTTTGTTTTGCAGAA
Source organism: Latrodectus elegans (assembly GCA_030067965.1). Classification (NCBI taxonomy): domain Eukaryota; kingdom Metazoa; phylum Arthropoda; class Arachnida; order Araneae; family Theridiidae; genus Latrodectus; species Latrodectus elegans. The sequence goes on from CM057819.1 coordinate 110,253,185, forward strand.
TAATCAGATATAATTGTACAGAAATTTTAGAGTTATTACTTTAAAGAGAGAGTCATCAGAAATTACATAGTACTTGTCAACTCAAAACGTTCTATTAAATTCCTACAAAATTAATATATATATATATATATATGCATGCATGTATATATATATATATATGCATGCATGTATGTATGTATGTATATGTATATGTATACACACACATATTTGTCTTTCATTATCAAACTAGAAAGTTAACAACCTAATAATCGTATTTCTTAAATGATAAAATATGATTGGTTACAAATTTTATAAATATTTCATATAATATTGATACAGTAATTTATAGTCATACATTTTGTATTACTACTATAAAGCCAAAAACATTTTATTTAAATACAATATTTTAAGAAAAAATGTTCATAGAGCTACCACTTTCGGTATAAATCGTAAGAAATGTTGAGATATGTGGCTACTTAACATTATTAAATTATTATAAAGAACATTTTTTCGGGAAAAAAAGAATATTGCAGGTCCATTAACAGTTATTTGTAGAATAATGCTAACAATATGTGTATGTGTGTATATATATATATATATATGTATATATATATATGTGTGTGTGTGTGTGTATAGATATGTATACATATATATATATATAATGCTTATCATATTAATGACTAAAATATAATTCTTATAACAGCCATATTTAAAGAAATATGTGAGAAAATCAATATAATAAAAGGTATATAAAACGACGAAAGAATATTCATAGTAAAAAATTTCTTAAATGAATTTCCAATATATTAACATGAATTCATATCTACATAGGATTTATCATACAAAATTTTTTTAAATTAAGATTTTACATTACAAAATAATGTCCATATATATTCCATAAACACTTTTTGTCTTTATATTATTATATTCTCTTAGTATATCTTTGTTCTAAATAATTTCTGTATAACAAATTTTGGAAAACTGCGAAGTATAAACAAATAGATTGACTTCCTTCAACCTTTTGAGCCCGGCGTCACCGTTTGAAAAAACAGCTCCTACGCCGGCGCGAGAAAATGACATTCCATACCCCCTTGACCGAAAGAAGAGGGTCATTTTCACCCCACTTGAGTACTGAAGTTTTCCCACGTGAGGAATCTTAATTTTAATCGTAATTTTCATGAAAATGTAAATGTGTTTACCATAAATTCTATACTTATCAACAAGCGATAGGTTTTTTTCCATTCGTTGTTTAACGTGCTAAATTAAGAAATGCTATAAGAATTTTAAGATTACATGCATCCACATTTGGAAACAAATTTAGCCTGTTTAAAAAACTATCATATGAAGTATATTAATTTATTACACAGAATTTTCTGAAATAATTTCAGACTTCTTTAAAGAAATGAATTTGCAATTAGTTATAATAAAAATGATAAGCAATGAACTAACTGAATATTTCAAATGTATTCTAAAAAGCAGCATACCCGGTATTAAAAATGTAAAATTAAGAAATTTTGAACAAATATTTCTTTTAGTAAGTAAGTGCATGCAAATTGCATTTGAAAAAGATTTAAAGTAATCTGTATTAAATATACTGCAATGTGATATCTATTTTCTTTTGATTTAAGTATTTTTATTTATGACAAATTTCTATAATGAATGGATTAAAATATATGCTTTGTTATCTTTCGCTTTTAAGGAAAAAAGCTTAGAAATGGACTTTTCCTTTCTGCGTATTTCTGTAACTAAATATGAAACGTTTTGAACAATGTAGCCAGAGAAATCTTGAGTTTCTAATTTATATGTCGCATTCAGGTTGACTGTTTAATAAAATTTCATTTGTCATACATTAAATAGTAATATTCTGTTCATTTCTTAATGTTTGAGAACTTGGGAAAATGTTCATTCAAATAATACATTCCAAAATATACTCGTATTAGTCTCATAAAATACTTTTATATAATTCTTATCAGAGCATTAGCAAGAAAACATTAATTTTATATTGGGAATACATTTAATCTGCAGTGTTTTCAGCTTTTATAAAACTATGCTTATTATATTATTTTAAAAAACCAAAACCGTGATTATTTTCATTGTATGCAAAAATTAAAACTACGTAGAAGAAACACTGACACAACTATAAGGTAACTTTCAGAAATATCTACCACATCTCAATTTATGATTGGAAGTATTTTCATTTTTATTTTCCTTTTATTTTTAGTGACAAAAAGTAACTGATTACATGGAAGAAAATTTACTAAAGTGGGGATGAATATACTTCCCTTTTAAAATGAGGAGCTAATAAAACTGTTTTTTGCCAAAATTCTCCGTTCAGACAAGTCCCCGAATTTTACTACTTTCATACACAAAAAAGCAGCAATTAAATCTCAATCAACTGCTCGAAGAAATTTGAGTGGGAAAAAGTCAAAGGCTTGAAAAGGGAAAAAAATCCATGGTACAATTGCTGTACCACAGCCGTCTTCTGAGACACAAACTTTCGTGGTACAACAGTTGTACCACCAGGACGAAAAGGTTAAAGTACAATTAGTGACTAAGTATTTCATGGACTTGAAAATAATCAGTCACTAACTTTATTTTTAAGAAAGGTCAGTTTATTTGTTGATATTTTGAAATTTTGAATATCTTTCATTCATTTAAGAAAACGAAAGTTGTCTGTAAATTTCCTGTTCTGTAAACAAATCTTGCAAAAGCCATGAAAAGATCGAATAAATTATTTCTTTTGTCTATAACCAAGGTGAAAAAAAAAAGCATGCGTGACCAATCAAGCAGCCGAAACAAAACAGTATTGGTAAAACAGAAATGAACTCTGATTCGCCTTGGCGAGGGGAATGAAAAAAAGAAACCTCAGAACACTATCTCCTGATATATCTGCCCTCTGCATTCCGTCCAGCAGCTCTTCGAGCATGTTCCGATATCTGACTTCACAGTTTGCTAGTTGACAACGTTCGCTGCACAACTGCCTTGGATTTTGGAGTTTTACTTATGATAAGGATATCTTTGCCATCCACCGTTTCTAGAAGGAAGCTCAGAGGTGAAACAAAAAAAATAACGAATGCTTTCTTTTGCTATGTTGGTCATTAAAAGTTATTTCGCAATAAGATATTACGCACTCGCTAATCAAGAGATTTAGTAATAATTAAAGAAAAAATATTCATAAATATCTTTTAAACCTAACTTTAAAAAATGTAACAATTGAAACTGTATTCACTTTACATTGTTTTTTTTTTTTTTCTTCTTCAAAAATGCTATATTATATTATTTAACAATTTTATTATTTAATTACAATATATTAGAATTTTTGCTCTGATGTGCTAGATTTCATTTAATAGAAGAAAAACTGAAATAATGCTCATATATCTATAAATGCATTTGTATATGTTTATATCAAGATATTGTGAAAATCTATGTATATATATGTGTGTGTGTGTGTATCACTAGTTAATTCCATGTTCTAAAGAAATGTTATAAAATTCTTTCGTGTGAGATAATTTACCTAAAATATATGTTTAATTAACAATATATATGGAACATTTAACTTTATTCAAATAATGAATTATTTATTTAATTACTTACTCATAAACTAAAAATCATATTTTTAGAATTTTATCATAGCCAAAAGACATTGTTTTTGTTTATTTTATTTGTTAATGACAAAAATATGAATTCTTTATTAGTGAATTAAATATCTAAGTCTTTCACCGTTAACATTTACTGGAGTAGGAGTAAATTATTTTCTCATAAATGAAATTCAGATAAAATGTTCTAATATTTTTCATGTTCATTTATTAAATAATAACAAATAATATTTAAATTTCAAGTTTTTCTAATAGTACAGTGAATAATTTGTACTTACGTATATATAGGAAGGATAAATATGATGTATGTGTTTTTATAAACAGTTTCAAACAAAAATAGATTCCAGTAGTTTTAAAATAATTTTATTAAATAAATATACGAAAATATCTCAATTAAATTTCTTTCTCTTATATTTATGATAATTCTGACAAATTGAAATGTGTGTAACAAGTTATTAATAAGTTGTGTAATAATTACTAAATTAATAAGTAAAGTGCTAACGTATTTGTTTCAGAAGCGGTACATTCTGTTTCCGATATATTTTTATCTATTTTACACATCTCACAGTATTTAACCATCTGTTTTAGGGGATTTTTACCTAAAATGGGATCTAAAAATAACTAAAATACATGATTTAATTTACCAGAATAAATTTTCATTGAGGTTTCATGCTTTATAACACTTTAATTTTCTGTGCATTTGTTTTTATTTTATTCAAATATCAGAATTTTTTTCTTCTCTTACAATTTTATGTCTAATATTAATTCAGATAGATTTTATTCTCTGATTTTGATAATTCTGTTTAATCCAGGAATTAAATTTACATGATTTTTCAATATGCATAATAATATATTGATGTACAGTGTAACAAGTTTTCTGTAAATTTATTTTTTTCATAAAAATAAGTTCAATTAGTTATTATTTTATACCTTACAATTAAATCATAAACATGCATTTATAGGAATATTACATTTAAACATTAAACGTAAATAATTAGGATATTCTTTCTGGAAACATTTTACCCAATCATTACAGATTTTTGTGTAATACTTATCAATTGAAACTAGTGTTTAAAAAACTAACATTTAGTTTTTTTAAACACTAGTTTAAATTTTTTTAATTGATAGTTTATTATGTTTTATAGAAAATCCGATTTTTGTTCCATAATAATTTAACAAACAGTTAAAGAACTTCATAATATGTTAAGCACATTAATTTTTTATTGTACATGTATTTACTTTTATTTAATTACATTAAGTAAGTAAATTTGTTTCTTCATTATAAATTTATTTGGCAGATTACTGAATTAAGAATTATATCATGAATAATTCGCCTCCAGTGTTAAATATATAACTATTTATCTGGTGAACCTGCATTCGAATCTTTCAAGAAAGATTTATTTTCATCAATTAAAATTTCACTTCTTCCATTCATATTTAAAACAGGTCCATGCTTTAGTTTCTTAGTATTTCACTTTAGAGGGGCCATTTGCCCCCCACGTATTCCTAGATAAGAGCGCTAATTCGAACACTTGTTGAAAAACCCTGATTTATAAAAGTATCTGACGGCCGTTAAGATATCAAATTTGATTCTAGTACCAGTTACAAATTGTGTTAAGACTTTTTGTTTATTAATTAATGTGTCCCTTTCTTGGAACAATGTGATATTTAAAAGAGAGAAAATAATTTTTCCCGGAAATAAACTGTAATTTAAAACCAGAAATTCTAAAAAAAAAAAAAAAAAAAAAAAAAAAATGTTTATTCTAAAAGATATTCTAAAAAAATGTTCTTTAAAATATTCTCATGAATTTGAAAACTACCGGTATTTATACTCATCATTTATAACCAGTTTATAAAGGAAAAGAGATATTACGTAGACCTTTTTTAGTTATTAAATGTTCTAGTGCAATGTGAAAAATCTTTATTTTAGAACTTATACATTTTAACTCTTACAGTCTTTCTTTAGCGTCAAAATTACTAAAAAATAGTTTTACATAAAAGCTTCTTCTTTAACAGAAAATAATATGAAAGGAAAGATATAAGCATAATCTTGTAGTGATACTAAGAATACTATTAAGTTCCAGAGATTCTTCTATTTTCCAAGACCTTTAATTGTCTTTGAAGTAGTGATCAACGCATCAGCAAAATGCAGCATGATATGCCTCTTAATCTGATCCAATTGCATTTTTCTCACGTATCTTTTGCTGATAATCATTTAAAGCTGTGACTCATCTAACTCAATTATTGTTTCATGTGTTAACAAAGCAGCATTCTTATAAAGTGAACACTTTAAAAATATATCATCTTCTGTATACATTGCTAATAACTGATATTTCTACAAACATTAGTCTCTTACTTTTTAATTCGAAAAATAAATATCTATTTTGTTTTTTCAGTGTTTTCTTGAAAATAGTAAAATTTAATTTAAGGAGAAAGTGATAAATATTTGGTTTGCCGCTTTACGAAAAAGGTTTTGAATTGAATTTCAAATGAGCATAAACATTTACGAACGAATAAGAATGGAAATCAAGAATGCTCAATTCAACAGTCTAAAGCTAAAGAGGCAGGAAAAAAAAATATAATTTCACAATATTAAAATAAAATTTTCTTACCACAATCTGAAATAAATTTATTTTTGAATTATTTAAAACTGTGTGGGGGTGTATAATTTCTTAACAATTTTGTGTTTTGTTGATTTTTTTTTTAAAAAAAGGAAGAGAAATATTTCTCTAGTGAAAAATTTCGACTAATGTTTTTCATTTTTGACTCTTTTCTTAGAGTTTTAAGTAATAAGTAAAAAAAAAAAAATCCTAAAGGGTACGGTTGTATCGTTTCACTGTTTGCGTGAAAAATAGTGATACCACAAAAAATAATAAGATTCTTTTATCGTAAAAAAAAAAAAAAAAAAAAAAAAAAAAAACATGGAATGTTAAGTATGTTCAAACAGAAAAGAATGAATTGGGATAAATATAATATAGAATGAAAAAAGAATAAAATAAATGAAACATTAACTTGTGACAATTTTCTGACAATGTAAAAAACTTTGAATGTCTAGTTGAAAAATCTTTGCATGGTTTGACAAAAATTAGTTGCATGGTTTTTTATTATTTTTTCTGTTTACTTGTTTACTTTTATTGCATAAAGTTCTACATTTTTGTGGAATTAATCATTTATTCGCCATTCTCGCTTTATTAGTTTTTTAGTAATGTTTAAAAAAATTTAGAATCACGAGCCTTTGTAAAATACTTAGGAATCAATTATTGTTCCTAAGTACAGATTTTTTTTATCATTTGCAATAAGGAATAATAACATTGACTTCAGGCACCATTTTTTTTCTGGAATGTTAGAAACCAAAGGAAAAACAGAGAACGAATCTCTCTCTCTCAAGACTGTAGGTTAATTAATATTATAATTTTTTCCTACGCTTTCAATATACTTTTTAAAATTGCTTGGAAGCAATGCTATCTGATAATTATTTAAATTTAAGAAAAATTGCTCTTTCTTTTGAACAAAGCACAGGAAAAAGTTCTATATCATCCACTATTTGTAATAAGAAAAGAACGAACAACTCTTTTTATTTCTTACATAATTGCAGTGATGTGACAAAAAATTTTTGTATTTTGGGTCACATGATTGATAGCAGACAGAAAACATAACTGTATATTGAAGTTTGTGAACACATAATTAAATACATATTAAATTACTTTTAAAATTGCGCGAAGCAAATAGCTTTGCTCTAATGCGAAATGTTCACTGAGCTAATAAAACTTAATTTCCGGCTCTGGACTTGTTACTTTAGATTTCTAAAATGGTTGGTTGTCGTCATGTCCATGGGGAGAAGAACTATAGATAATTATGAATGTGCAGAACACAGCTAATTATCTCCTTGATGTTTTCGGAGTACAGATACTTTTCGATGTAGAGCAGGGGGGGGGGAATTCCTAGAGCTGAGCTATATATCTTAAATAGGGCAATTAAAAATGTGTCTGGGTGTCAGTGGAATATAATCGCAATGAATGCAGAGACGGTAGGTTCTGTTGTCATCTCTCTGGATCTTCACATCCCGATACTCACCGGATCTAAACCGAGTGGTAGTTTTAGTGAGGTCTCTATTTGCGTTTATTTCACAAATCTGTGAGTCTTTTTAATGGTGTTTTCTCTTAGATAGTATCTTGTAATCGCATTCACATCGTCAAGCACACCTTATTAAGTTGATCTGCCTTTTCATTTCCAGGGATGCCGACGGATTGCTAAGTTATTAGAGATTTACACGCCCTTTCCTCACGGTAATATGATTGTTAATGAAACGCAATTCCTTTTTGATAACTATATATCATTTTCTTTTTGTTTCGGAAAGCTTTTAGTAAGATAATAATTGCATGTCTAATTATGAGTAACATTATTATAGAAATGGTCTGTTAAATAACAGACCATTTCTCTTGTGCAACCAAGGATGGGTCTAATGCTCCAACTTTTATGGGTCGTAAATTATCTGTGGGAAACGAATACATAAACTTTCGGGGGGGGGGTGAATTGCGCATGATTTGGAAACATAATATTTACAATTTACTTAATAGCTTCATTGAAATTGCTGTTCTGCATAAAAAAGAAAGTCTTAAATACAAATCAGCTTTTTTTTTAAAAAAAAAAAAAAAAAAAAAAAACGGAATTTTGAAGATTTGAAAAAAAATTTTTTTTTTTTTTGGTACGAGTCTTACATTGGATTTGGAAACTTTTTCTTCTATGTTACAATTTATTCCCGCTCGATAGATTATACAGAAAAATGCATGGTTAGCTGGTGTTGTTGTTGCACTAGCTTGCTTCCCAGTACTTTGCCGAAAGTTGGACTTTACCAGTTAGATGAAAGTAACCGGGTGGGAATCTCTTTAATTTAGAAGCATGGACCAAGCAGAAGACTTTCCAATATTTGACCTGCAACCCCCACATGTAACATTTCACTTGTGATCACATAATCACATGTGGACATTGTGATCGCGACCTATTTTACGTGCCCCAATTCCATTAGCAAATATGATGAAGTTTTAGTTAAGTCAGAATTCGAACTCAGTACCTTCCAATAATGAGAGCAAATGCCCTAACCAACCAACCAGACCACCACGGCTATTTTTTCTTAATTTACACTGTAGAAATGTAAGAAGCAGGGGACATTCAATGCCATAAATATTTTCCCTCTTTTTTTTTAGATGCTTCTCATAGAAAACAATTTTAAAAGAAAGGGAATAATCACTTTCGGAGAAAAGTTTTAGAATGGTGTGTTACATTGATTAATGATTAACATACCATTCTAGAACTAGTAGGAGATTAAGTAAATTTATGGTAAATTCTAATTTGCCTTATAATTTACATTTATTGTAAACGCTATAATCACAGTCAAAGTTTGGAAATATAACAAAAGCTTTTATTTTAAATTGAAATCAATATCGCGATATTAGTTTTATTCTATTCTGTCTAGGCGCTTTTAGTTCAACTCCAGACCGTGAATAGACTGAATGTATTTTTTTAGATTTAATATTTTAGAATTGCTTTGTTTAGGTTAAGTCTATCTTTAACCCCGAACTGTTACTCTTTATACTCCCGAAGATCAAAGACCCACAAGATTCTCAAACACTTATTTCAATTGTTGTGTTCACAAAAAGCATAAACACATCATCCATTTCCTTTTGTTTCATAACTTGGAACCGTACTTGAGATCTTCCACTCCAAAAATCAGTCTTGCATAGTAAATCGAGTGATTGATATTGTTGTCTTGCGCCAGTCAAGCTTTCAATATAGGTTGCGCTGCTTTGCTTTTCCAACTAAACCGTAATTTGGTGTGGAATCCGACTTTTTTAGTACACACAAGCCAATGTTACCCGATTATAGGGTAGACGACCATTCACAACCCATTCATACAAGAAAAAGACAAAGACAGGAGAGAGATAGAGAGAAAGTACATCCATGCCTGAACGGAGATTCAAAACCAGGACTTCTCTATGTACAGTTAGATAGACTGATGACAAGATAGGGAGACAAAGCTGTGTTTGTACTTTATCCATGCACATTTGCTGGAGTTGTTGTTGTTGCACCAGCATGCTTTCCAGACCATCTGTTGGAAATTTTCAGTGTTCCTTTGTTATAAGTCAATACAAATCTACAAAAAGGCTGTACATGACAGATGCTTAAAGGTCCGCTATGGCCTGGTTGCTTAGACATCGTTCTTATTATCGGAAGGTAAGGAGTTCGAATCGCAGCTTATCCGAGAATCCGTCGCTGGCGGCTGGGACACGTTAAATAAGTGGTGATGGCAATGCCTTACTAATGGAATGTTACTTCTGGGGATGTCAGCTAAAGTATTAAGGGGTCTATTGCTTGATTCCTACTTCTAAGTTATAAAGACTCCCATCTGAGTAATTTCACGAACTGGTAGAGCCCAGGTCAGGGTTATGTACAGGAAAATATGCTTAAATGCCTTGACAACAACGATTAATTGTGATATAGGGTTTATATATGAATTTTGTTACTGTAAATTAAAATAAATCATTCACCGACAATACGTTCGTTTAAAATAAATTTAATTTTTAAAATATACCATTTTGTATGGAACCAATTATACATATTATATTTTTTGCCGCAGAAAGATTTGTTTTCGGAATTGCAAGTCCTCTGTTTCATCTAAGAGACTCAGGAACCAATAGAATTTATAGGTTAAAAACCATAAAATATTCCGTGCAACATCGTGCTACGCATTACCTTATAGGAATGATTTTGTAAACAAGACCAGAAAGTGAGAAAGAAAATGAGTTTGAAAAACATATAATATATTCCTGGTTGGTGAATGAACAGATAATCCTCAGAAGAGGATACAGAAATAAGCCAAGCCTAAAACTGTTCATATCCATTATACCGGCTGCAAGATCAACATGAAAAAGGATGCAAACAACAGCTTAAGAACTTTTTTTCCTTCAGGAAATCTTATAAAACTACACGAGCAAAAATTATTACGTACCTATAGAGATGTTACTAAACTCGATGGTGCATGCAGGATTCTATACAGCTTTCCCAAGTATTTGGTTTGTGAATTAACAATACTGCCTTTGCCAATAACTGTACTATCTAAACTGTTACCTACACATGATAATTGCATTGATTGCCTGAAAAATTTTTACCTTCAAAAATATCGAATATTTGTGTGTGTGTGTGTTCATGTAAAATAATACTATTTCACTTGGGTACGTTGAGCCCTGGAATGCGATCGACATATTGCAGAGCTCACCATAACCTAGTAGCAGGACATCGTTATTTAGAACAAAAGGTCTCAGGCTTGATTCCAGCCACTGTCGAGCAATGGGAGAGAGATATTTTGACTTTTGCACATGGATGTCTGTCAGGGTAGTTGCTTGGCAGTTTTACAGGTTTTCTTTCTTGCAATACATAAACACAGCTCTCTACCCATGAAAAGGCCTCCTCGAAGACAATTTACAAAAGATATTCTAAGTTACTCATTACAACTCCCCCCTACCGTTAAGCTGTCGATTTCGCTATGTGTTACTTATTACAAAACAAGAAAAAATATTTTTATGTGAGGATCATATTTACGGTTTTCACAATCCTATATATACCATTCACATACTCATTTGATAGTTAGTTGTTTCCCAACTCGAATATAAGCTCTCCATAACATAGAAGTAAGACAACATTTATCAAAATATAAAGTCCTAAGTCCGATTGCAATTACTCTTTGTTTGAACACTGTTAAATAACCAACCTTTCCAGTTTTCTGCTGCATATTTAAGGGATAGTTGCCTATAAGACATTCTTCAAGATTTTCTACTTTTTGATACGTCAATATAGCCTTTATAGCTCGGATCTGTGAAATACTCAAAAAACTATTTAACAGCTATAAGTAATTCGTTACAAATTGTACAGTTTCAAATAGGAATGAAAATGTTCCTTAATCATAGAGATATCAGAATAAAAATGATCTGATAATTAATTTTGAAAGAGGCAATATTTATATTCTGGTAAAATATTTGAGTATCGGTATAAAATTTCAAGACGTTTGTTTTACTGTGTTCATTTGAGCCCCATTGGTTCTGTAGCTTCCCACTGCATCGAGGAAGGTCGGGAAAGTAAAACATCGCTTCCCATTTGCAGATGGTTGACCACTGTTTCCTTCACTGGGTTGCTGGCGCTCCGTGTGTTGGCGGTATGTCCACGTTAAACTGCGATTTCCAAAATTTTTCCGCTAGTGTAGTGTAAATATGAAAACGATTGCGCTAGAACAGGTGTGACCTCATCAACTGACAGTGATTCTGAATTGAAAGGAGTTTGGTTAAAGCAAGTATTCCAAACGCGTTAACCTTAAGTGCGGTTTCGGACTCGCCTACAACGCTATATATGCATGTTTTCGTATCTATAATTTTTCGTATCGTTTTCCGCATCTAACCACGTTTGTGATGACTTAACATTTAAAAAGGAATTACCCTCTTCCAACTTCCTTACCATGACACTCCCTCTATACTACCCCCCCCTCCACAAACAAAACACCTTCGTCATCTAGACTAGAAATAATACTGATAAATTACAATTTATCGAAATAATATACCTTTTGTGTATGCATATTCATACTGCATAATAGAATAGGCTATTCAGGGAAATTTAGAATAAATCCCATAAAGCGCAACAATAGACATTACACCTGGGTTTTGATCCATAAAGTGACAAATTTAATACTTAAGTTGGCTTTTCCTTACCTTGTTGAATCCGTGGGGAAATAATAGGTATCGTCTGGCTTATGTGTGTAGCTTTATTTAATACAATATTCATTGATAGAATTATCTGACCAAAACAACGTTGGTTTTATCATTCACGTTATCATGCATAAAATATAAGTTTTTATTATATATGTATATATATTTCATATAGTCAAAATAATAATTTTAAGATTAAAATAAGTACTTAGAATAAATGAAAGAATTAGAGTGAATTGCATGTTTATAGATTAAATATTAGAATTAGTCAATCTGTTCAAAATATTTTGTATTTCTATGAGGTATTTAATAATTTTTAACTTTTAAGATATTTTATCTTATTGAGAATTAAAAATGTTGTGTTTTATTAAAGGAACTTTTTTTCTAACATCAATATTTCTTTTTTTGACATAGCTTTTTATTGGTTAAAATAAGCATAGTATTTTTACAAACGCAAGTTAAATAATTTATACGTAGTACTAACACTTTCTTCCAGGAAATTTGCTTATATTAACGTCACTTGTAGTTATCCTGTTTAACGTCACATTTGACTTACGTCTGTGTTAAAAGTCAATTTTATTTTGTAAACAGGTACTCTTTTATTTTTTTAAAAAAAAAATCTTTTCTCCTTATGCGATTAAAAATTAATCAGTTTTGTTTAAGATAACTGTCTTGCAATTTCAAGCATCAATATCAGGCACCTACTTCAAGCAGATGTCTAAGTCCAAATTGATGCAATCCTAATTCTTAGAACTGATCTAAATAGAGATTCAGTTTCTTCTCGTTGCTCAATTTTGAGATTAGCTGTCAAAAAAAAAGTGTCTAAGTAGCATGACTACACATTTTTAAGAAAGACAATAAGTATTTCAATACTCGTTATTTTACTCGTGAAATAGCCGTTTCAGTAATTCTATATTATTGGCTTCGTCACTTAATTATCGGATTTGAGTTCGTTCTTTCAAGAGAAAGTCACATAAAAGTTTATCAAAACTGCTTTTCTTTCTATTTTGCTTATAATCAATTTTCATCATGTTATGATAAACATGTCTTGACATCGTTACTTTCTTGAAATAAAGCAATAATAACGTTAAATGGGACAATGATGGAGAATATTAAAATTTGATTATAAATGAACAGCTGGGCTATATCCATTGAAATGTGGGAACACGCAACCATTTTTCACATGCAACCTTGTTTTTATAACAGTTTTAGCACCAGCATACTTCTCTGAACTTAGCTCAGAGTTGGGCCTAATCATTCAGTCCTAGCTGCTGGACGCAAGTCTTCGTGATTTGAAACAGAAACCGAACGGAACTGACCAACTACCCGCTGAAATATCATTTCACTTGGAAGACATTGCTACGAAGACCTATTTTACGGGCTCCATGCCTGTAATGAGCTCGGCGGGTCTTCGGTTTATCCAGGATTCGATCTCACTATCTTCCGATAGTAAGAATGACGCCTTAACCAACCAGGTTACCGCCACCTATTTTATAATTGTCTTATATCTTCCCAATTGAACACGATAGTTTGCTGTATATCAAGTATGCTGTTAAACCAGCATGCTTCCCTTAGCCTAGCTTTGAGTTGGGCTCTACTATTTAGATGCAGGCGGATGAAGTCTAAGTGATTTTGAAGCAGATATTAAGCAGAAGACTCCCAATACTTGACCTACTTCCCCCAAAGATATCATTTCAATTGGAGGACATTGCGATCACGAGGTATTAAACGTGCCCCAGCTGTCCTTAACGAACACGACGGATCTTTGGTTAAGCCGGGATTCTCACTCAATGCCTTCCGATAATGATAACGATGCCCTAACCGAAGAGGTCACCGCAAACCCTATATCAAGTATATCAAATCAAAACTCTAACATAATCAGAAAAATAAAAATGTAGTGTTAACTGAGACACTAAAAGCCAAAATAACAATGCAGTTTTATGTAAAAAAAATTGGTTAATTTGATAAAATTTTTGGAGAAGATAATTGCTTATTCTCCAGCCATAATGAGTTCAAATCTCTGGAGTGACCAGAAATATTCATTAAATAGTGCCTCTTCCTTTAATGTATCGAAAATAGATTTGATGTATTTTCAGGATTATATTCCACATCATCGTCAAATGCTGTTTGTGCAGTTTTGCCAAAGCCTTTTGTTCATAATTAAAAATAGTTTTTTTTTCCAACTTACTTAACCTCATACCCAGATAATTTAGATCATAATTAACGATACAAATTTGTTATACTGATTGTAATTTCGCTAAACTGTGAATTATGCTAGCAAATATAAACACTAAATATTGATCAAAGATTATTTGAAATTGACATATAGGGTTGTAAAGTAAATAAGCGTCGCATAAGTGAACTGAAAACCACTGTATTATCATAAATTTATAGATATCTTAACAAATTTGGCTGTTTTGATGTTTGCTTTAGAGGTATTTTAAAACTGACACCATTTTATCTAAATATCAACCAGAACCAATCTCATCAAGTAAAGATTAAAGAAATCAGAGAGTAAGCAGTGTAATATCGATTGCCAAAGAATGAAGCTACCAAAAAATCGCTGTTGAACCATGAAATATCGTAGTTGGAATGCCCTTTACTGTTAATGTAACCGTATTACAAACACATAATGATTTGCGTAAAGATAAATTATCTTCTGTTAATCATGATACCTATATTTGCGCAATACACTAATCAATATTTAAGAAAGAAACTCATAAAAAGGCAAACCAATTCCATAATCCTCCAAAGATATATGTAAAGATATTATTCGAATAAATGGTATTTTTTTAAACGATATGACACTTTTTTTTTTATCGCGAAGTTCCTATTCTTTTTAACTGTTTTGATGCCAAAATAGGAAGAAGTCAATTGTTGAATTTGGTAGAATTACAGCTATTTCTTAAAATGATGCATAATAATGAAT
This sequence comes from Latrodectus elegans, assembly GCA_030067965.1. Classification (NCBI taxonomy): domain Eukaryota; kingdom Metazoa; phylum Arthropoda; class Arachnida; order Araneae; family Theridiidae; genus Latrodectus; species Latrodectus elegans. The sequence continues at coordinate 110,268,439 of CM057819.1, forward strand.
ATAATAATAAAGTAAAAATTTGGAAAATAATTATGTGGGAATTTCAAGAGAATTTTAAAAACTTTTTTTTAACATTAAATGGCTATTAACTTAATATTAACTTTGATTAAATAGTTTCAATTGAAATGGAGATATTTCTATTTCTTCAACTGATATAATCTAGAAATATATATAGGAATGTATAAAGAATAGGAGAGTATATATAGGAATGTGTGCTTATTGATTTAAAACTACTTAAACAAGTTTTCAATGTTTATAATTCCCTCGCAGAAAGTTTTTAAAATTTTCATGTAGACATCGTATTTTATAAAGTACAGTATTTACTCTTTTTCTAATATTTTCAAGTCTATATTATAATAGTCAAACTACAATAATCTGAACTATTCATTGGTACTCACAACTCTAAGAATGCTTAGTAATCTAAAATGTGGATGCCACTATTTATTTATATATGTGTGTGTATTGACAATATTAATTAATTTTTTCATTCAGTAACATGTTTGTAATCGAAAATGGGTATGATATATAATTTATTCTAAGTTTTGTACTACAAATACTTAATATCAAATATTTATTAAAACAAATTTACAATTGATTTCATTGTAGTAAAAAAAAACAATTATCCACAACAAAAGTCCTTCAATCCTCAGACTTAATGAATGTACTGTAAAATGATTAATTTAATTCTTTATTTAAAAATATAATAGCAGTGATTTTAAATAGAATGCAGCACATTTTAAATGGAGGTTCTTCATTATATACTCTAGATCTTTGGTTGTCTTATAGTTTCAAGCTGTAAATAAGTGGACATTGAATTTGTTATTACAAATTAATTAAAATTTAATTATTGTATCTACACTGAAATATATTAAAGGATTTATTCATTAATCTTTCCTGACAATATATATATATACTAAATTGATTCACATTTGCAATGCATTGAGTGACTTTTACAAGATATCCGATGACTTCCCACATTCATTCTTTGTTAAAAATATATTTCTAAAGTGTTTATTTTTGAAATTGTTAGTTGCTAAATATTTTATTCCTAACTTGAATTTTAATTGCAGATTCTTTTCACGAGCTTAAATCGTAACTACATATAGTAAATAATTCTCTTCTTCATTAAAGACTGTATTAATAGAAACCCTTCCATAAAACTTAATTTGAAGAAAATTAAAATAGAAGCGAGATTTTTTTTTTTTAACTAATATATGAAATTTATTTGTAATTGCTTCAATATTTTTTGGACATATTTTTTCTGATGATATAAGATTTGCATTTAACTGATTTTGTAAATATGCAAAATACTTGTATTCAAATAACAAATTCGCACTCATTCTTCTAAAATCTTTGAATTCTCAAAATCATCTACGCAACTCGTAATTTTTATTTTTTGATTTTTATCGTATCTGACTTTTTGTAAAAATCAAAAATGATTGTCGACAAAAAATATCTCTGGAAATTGCAATAACTAATTTGATTTAAAAAGTTGCTTTCATCATCTTGAATAACATTTTTTAAAATAAGCAATAATTCAAAAGATTTCGATTTTACCTTACAAAAAATGGATACACAATAACTTTGTAATTCATTTCTTTCATAAGTTTATGTTCTACTTTGTGTTTATATTGGATGTTATTAATGTCCTTTACTATTTATTTAAAATAACTGCTTTAAGTAAGAGATTTTATATGTTATATGTTTTATATTATTATATGATTATAAAGTCTGTGCGTGTGTGTGAATTACTGTACTATCATTAAATCCTATCGTTAGCTCTACCAACCAAAGAAAAAACTAACTTTTAAAAAATCTTAAATTACCTTATAAAATTAATTTTTTAATACATATGAAAAATTAATCCTAATTAAACTAAATATGATTTAAAAAGTAAATTGAATCATGCGTTAAAAATTGACTCGTAGAGGGGAATAAATAACAAATTATCATAATAATTGGCCAGACAACCCAATGTAAGCCAAAACCTTTTTCTGAAGATTTCTCCATGACGACCTCTGAAAAAGCTTAGGCCTCAAATTCTTCTCATTAATTGTAAGAAATTCCACCGAGTCAGCCCATCATAACTGCGATCTTCCCCACTGTCTAATTCCGATAGCTCTAAAGTCAGAACTTTTTTCATAGTATTGACAACATGCATTTGAAGCCGACGAGTCATCCAGTTCATTCTATTTAATATATATTTCTCCTTCTTTTTCTTTAATAGCGTAACAACCTATTACACGTCTTAGCGGCCTCTACAGCACGTTTTTTCCAGCCCATTCTGTCCAGAGCGGCACTTTGCCAGTTCCTATTTCTCAGTATATTGAGGTCATTTTCAGTGTCAACGAGCCATCTTGTTGGTGGTCTTCCTCGGTCACGGGATTTCTATATATTTAACACAATATCAAATTGTTTATATACCCTTTATAATTCTAAGTTAAATCTTCTCCAGTAATTGTTCTAATCTACACCAACAAGAATACTCCTCAAAATATTCCTTTCATTTACAGCATTTTCTAAATAAAAAATATAAAAAGATATTTTTATAAACTTATTAACTTTAATGAAAAATATTATACTTTTTTATTTTCAAGGTTTTTGGTGTTAGGAAAACAGATGGTGGATTTCATTCGAATACAGTTGTTCAAACCATCATTCTGTAGTAATTTCTTGCTATAAAAAGAAATCACACACAGATATATAAAACAGAGCATAGCGCCTTCACTGTGAAATAATCATCTATCGAAATTGACTATTTATTCATTAAAACAAGAAGCGAGATATATTCATAGCTTGACTGAAATGGTTTTACCGATAAACCATTTTGAAAGTCGTTTATTTGCTTGCTGCAACGTATTTTTGAGAATCAAAATGTTCCATGTATAAACACATGGTTCCAAATATAATAATAAGTACGAATAAAAAAGCTTTAATGAACATATGTTTATTTAGATAATTAAAGTTCCACATCACAACATATAACAATAACGGCACATTACATATAATTTCACAAAACAGCTACACAAAAGAACAACATACGACATAATCTTAAGTGAAGTCTTATTTAGAGAATTCACTAGTTGCGCTTAGCGCTATCTACCCACTTAAACAGGGAAAGCAGCTGTAATTATAACCGCTACATGATAAAAAAATAGTACACTTCAGTATGAATCTTTACTAATGATTTGATTGACTATGCAACAATTAAAATGCTTTCGAATTTTTGGAAGAGTTTGATGAATTCAGTTCTCAAGTCAAATTGTGAATAATATCAAATAATTCATATTTGTAAAATAATTTCTATGTAACTGAACGCTAACATTGCTAAAAATGTTCACTTGAGTTACTAGTAACTAGCGACCGATGATTTAACTGTCACTGGTTAAGTTTTATTTGATTTTATCGAAAAAAAAATCATTCCCATGAAATATTTTATTTCTCATCACTATAAATTTGAACGCAAGAAGAAAAGTACTTCGTAGAAGAAAGAAAGTATTTTTTAATCTGCTCGTATCTTCAGGTAATACTTGACATTACCATTTTATCTTGTATGTACATCAGCTGTTTTTATGTATGATTCAAGAAAGAAAACATGATTATTAGCAAACAAGATGGTGAATGCGATGATTTTCCTACTATTGCGTGTAGATCATCTGAGCTATTTTCATTGACCTTTTATATGTCCATATGTTCAATTATTTATGTAAAAGTAATCTTCCTTTGTTAGTTCAGTATGATTTTTAGAGATTTAAATTAATATATTAATACTTTTTGAATAAGTTTATAAGAAATCAATATACTTTTTGTATTCGTATTCTACAAATAATTTTTTTAATGCGTTTGAAAAATTTCTCGAAAATTCAGTTAATGATAAAACATTGTTTTATGAGTCACAGTGTGACGATCTTGTTATACTTTAAAATAGTGTCAGGGTCGTTTATATCTTTTCTAGTTGTATTATCACATCACAACAGTTATAAAATTTAACCTGAAAGATTATTATAAAAATATCATATTTAGTTCATTTTTATATTTAGTTTATCATATTTAGTTTCATGCTATCAAAAGTTTAGGAATATCGTTGTAAAAGGAAACATAAATGCACAAGATCTTTAAATCAATTTTCTGACTATTCTCGATTTTTTAAATATCAAAGAGATAGAGATTTCACCAATCAACAAGAATCTTAGTTATCTGTAAGTAGGAGAATTTTCAAGGATTTTCTGTCTAAAGTGAATTATTTGCTCTTTTTTTTTTTAAATATGATCACGTAATTCATACACATAATAGCGTTTGTTACACTGGTGGCTTCTCCATTCAGGCGAAGAAAACATTGCAATGCTGTCGTTGTAGAAAATATTTCCTTATTTGGGATTACTTATCTTATATTTCATTTAACGACCGTTAGGGTTAAAAAAAAATATGACGATATTTTCTAAATTAACTACTGCTATGGATACCGTGACTTCAGCATTAAATAAATTTTATCATTAAATCAGATCACCCAAAAAGAATTGTATTATTTTATTAAAAAGAATGAGACAAAATGTTTACAAACTTTTAATGGACGACTTTAGAATGACGTCAAAATCTAGCAACCATTTCTAAACAGTCGTTGTTAAGGGCCTTAGTATGACGTCAAACGTAGCAACAGTTTCTAAGCAGTCGTTGTTAAGGGCCAATTATCGTTGAGTCACCATTGCTTTGAGTGATAGATATTTAAATTGCTATTTCTTATTTAAAACTTAATATTTCAAGATAACGTGTTTCAGAAAGTTTATTAGAGATATTCCCAAAATATATTGGTTACGGGAATTTCCATGTTGTGGCAACATTAGCAACGATTGTTTGGAAAAACTTAGCAGTGAATGACGTCAGGACTATTGTCGTCCATTCACGGAAAGAAATATACGATAACAGCTTAAGTCGTATAAAACCATAATTATTCTGTTAGCTAAAACTTAAAAGGTATAATTCATGATGCCAAATTCTAAGATAGCGATTTTTTAGCGGATTTTCTTATGAATCTGGCAATCGTTTTTATTACGTCATACATATGAAGACCTATAAGAATTATGCAGAAACTTCTATTTCGGTATCACTAGTATTTACGTCATCGCGCGCGTCACGAGACATCATCTTGGCAACATTTCTTCATTGCCAAAATAATTCAGAATTTGAAATCATGGATTATACTGCACCTGTGCCATAAATACTACCTTAAGCTATTTTTATATTTCCAGACCATTCAATTTCTGATTGATGTGTTGATAGTTGATGTAAATAAAATGTGCTGTTAGTCGATTAAAATCAATTTGTAGCCAAATAAATTTTAATCGATAAAAACAGTTATTGAATATTTGTTTCTACATTTTCGTTGATAAATATTACTGTTTTACCTCTAATCAAGAAATGATCTAAGGAATGAATACTTGATTAGTATTACTTTTATCCTTAAAAACCGTTAGATTCTTAGTTACATGAAACGCTCTCAGATATGAATATTTTAAGATTAAGTCACATAGATTATTAAAGACCAAGTATAATGTGCTTAAAATGATTTACGTGATGTATTAAGATATAACTGTGAATTTTTTAAGCGTGGCATAAAAATTATTATTTCGTAAAGTAGTACAAATCCGTGGACACTACTTCTGTTTAAAATTTATTTCCAGGTAAAGTTTCTATGTATGAATTATATTCGTTAATTATCGTGTGAAAAATAGTTGTACAATTGAAAAGTTGCTCGTACGAATAAAGTATTATCTGTAGATATTGTAAATCCGAAAGAACATGATTTTCAGATTTATTTTATTTACAAATAAAAAGTATTTCATGTCTTCATTAAATAAAGATCCGCAAAAAATAATCGAATAAAATTTAATTCAAATAGAGCTAAGCATAGATTGGTTAGTTTTAAATAATTGTAACTAAATCCATATAAAAAATCCAAACTAGATAGTGTTTTTAACATCATAATAAATAATTCTTTGTACTACATTTTGTTGCCTTGCACATTTAAATTCTTTTGCATTACTTATTATGCAGTGGTAAATTATTTGTTTCATGTACTTTATACAGTGAAAACAAATCATCCATAACCAAAAAATGTATTACTTTTCGATACTCTGTACCTCTGAACTGATCATTATTTAGCGATACTATATAAGCAAAACCCAATATGCAAATAATACAATGACTCAAATGTTAATTAATGTATTTAGGAATAATGTAGAATTAATAAATCTTGTAAGTAACATAATTTGTTATTTTAAGTAAAACTTAGGTTTAAGAGATTTTAAATATTCATAGAATTCTCAAAATAAAATTGCATCATAAAATTAATTTATAAACGTATGGAATTATATTTAATTTCATGAAATTGTAAAATACACTATACCTGACACTTTCATCCATAAATGCATAATTATTTCTAGTGACACGTTTTCCCACCAGATGAGATGCCCCTATTATCAGGTTGAAAAGTAAAACGGGACTCGTCAGAGAAAAGAATATTGCGCCATTCATTTATACTCCAGTTTACATGCACTGTTGCCCAAATTTTAATTCCCACTTACGAACTAAAATTTAAAAAAATACTTTTTGTTAGTGATCCCATTTTCATGTATCTTTCGTGTGCGTTTCTATTTTATCATTTAATTTTTTAAAAGATTTTTTATGGTTGAGAATTTTAGATCTACGTATTTATTGGAAAAATGCAAATCATTTGAATTGTGAATAATTTTAAATCACCATTGATGTCGAAATTCCCGAATTTTCAGAGCAATTCGTGTCGAATTTTTCCTGTTTTATCTGAATTCTGTTTTACAGACAAGGCATCACAATATAATCATTATCTTCAAATGGAGTATTTGTTTTAGAGAAACCCTTAATTCACTGGCCTATGAAAGTAAGTATTTTAGTGCCTAATTTACAAATGAATGAATGTAGAATCACCAAATTTGGATAACATATTTGCAAAACAGATATGTATTGTTTGCAACATAGAAGTTTACTTATGAAAAACGCATGAGTTATTTACAATAAAAAAAGCAATCTCTTCTGGAAAAATCCATTCTTAGAACAAAGAATAATCGCAGTTTTATGTGGTAAAACGTTACATAAACATGACAGAAAAGAGTTTTCTTAATTACATACCCACCCATAACTTCAATGCTTTGGAGGTATCAACTTTCAATGCTGTTAATTAAGTTGTCGATTACCGAAATAAGAACCGAAGACCAGACACAAAGTAAGCTGTTTTCCGGCCCCCTACTGATCTTAGAGGAATATTTAAAGCAGAAACCTGTCTACCAAGATGAATCCATAGATGCTATGTGGGATTCAGGCTCGCGAAATCGAGATGGTCCTTCATTCGCTCCAAACCAAGACCCTCAAGATCTCCTCTTCGATGAGGTCATGCATTTTCATCCATACGAGTAAGAATGAAATCTTTGCCAATTTCACCGAGATAAAGGAGGTCATGTGGATCTCATCCTGATATCTCAGACCAGTCACAGTTCCTCCCTGGATTGAAAAAACAGTCTTTGTGTATAATGCAATAAACTGAACTAAAAACATTTACCTTAACATTTACTGTAATATTTCTGAACAGTTATGTAATCAGTGATATTGTATAAACATAGCAGTGTTTCTTGTTTCAGTTATTACAAATTCATCAAAAGTTATATTTTAATCTATGAAATTAATTTCTGTTTGCTTGAAAATATTATGTTAGATAATAAAGGAAATGTTTAGTTGGTACTTAAATGTATCTCCTGATAACATTTTGTTCATAAATACGATATTTGCAGATAGCTTTTAATCAAAACTACAATATCTATATATTTTTAAATAGGTCATACATTAGAATTCATTTAAATCATGAAGATGAAATTTTCTTTCTTAAAGAGTTTTGTCATTTAAGAGATACTGTACTGGCTTCTGTACAATTCAATTTTATTTTTATGGGAGCTCGATTCTATAATATCCGGGTGTATTTTTTCCTAAACTCGAAGAGGCCATTTTTTGCTGTAAGTTGATTGAATTTGTCCTAATGGAGAATTCGTCTTAAAGTCCTAATTCTATTAGACCTTAAACGACCATTAACTAACAAACCATTTCTTACAAAATGTGATTACAGTTTTCTTTTTCCTCATTTTTTTTAAAAATTAATTTCAGAAATAAAATTTTTAAAAAAGAACTTTTTTATCCTTTTTATTTTTTTTTAAATTTTTCTGATTATAAGGATGGAGCTGTTTGTAAAGGAATACTAAAAGAGAAATTCAAAAAATGATCATTTAAATATGTCTAGTAAATGAAAAAAGTAGAATGAAATTCAATACGTAGAAGTTTATCTTTATTACAATTAAAAAAAGATCAAGTTATTCGATTAAGAGTATATACCAAGAAAAATATAAAATATATATATCTAAAGAAATATATTAAAAGTATTGTATGCATTTTTAATACACTTTGCAGAACTGATGGTTTCAGATGACTGCTTATTTACAATAGTTAGAAGGTTAGCTTTAAGATTAATTAGAATTCGGTCTGAGAAATTTAGTTATAGATCATGAAAGAATCTGTTGTTTTATTCATCCTTTAAGGAAATGTGATTTTATAAGGCTTTTAAATTATTTTATTAACTGTTTGCATATTATTTTTTATTGACCTTCTATTTAATCTAGACTTTTTTTAAGCTTTAAAGAAAAAGAATAAATAATAAGCATTGTTTGCAGATTGTTAGAAATATTACTAGTAATTCACACATTTTTGAAAATTTGTAAATTTTTTGTTGTATTTTTTGCAAAAATGGTCAACAAAAAGTTATATATGATTTATTACGCATTTAAAAATTAAATATGTATCGAAATCCATAAAGAGAAGGAAAAATTAATTATGGATTCAAATAATTATAAAAGTACATATATAAAGAGTGTTTAAATGCTGCTATTTCAACAAAATGCCGAAATTCTATGCTATTGGTTTGAGTGTATATCTGCTATCAAAAAACTAATTTTTAAAACAGGAAGAAAATTCAACATTGATTACAAAGAAATACTCGAGCGAAATTAAAAACTTTAATGATAAGAAAACAAATTGTACTAAAATTAAATTAAGATTTTAAATAATTATAAAAAGGTTTTGAAAATTGAGAATTTAACACAAAATATTTCTAGAATAATTTCTCCTCCTAAATTAATTCAGTTACTTTTTTCCGAAACATAATAAAAAGAGGAAATTTGAAGTCAGCACAAAAGTGAACAAACAAATCAATTTAACTTTTACACCCTTGAATACTATCAAAAAAAACTTTGTATTAAAATTTGATTGATAATAGCAATAATGAAATCAACTACTAAATTAAATTAATAGATTAAACACATTGATTACGGAATTAACCACATATATAGAAACAAACAAACGTCAAAACAAATGAACCAAACATTTGATCTTAAAAATATTATTATAAAAATGTCGTTAGAGGTTTATTTATACATACAGTATGTGCCAATATTATATATATATATATGATTCGTATTAATGTATATTTATATTTTGTAACTGATGATGTTGAGATATTAATAGAATAAATTAAAAAAAAAAAAGTATACTATCTCTCAGAAATAACCGAGATGATAATGGTTGAAGGAATATCTTGGTGTCCAACAAGCAATTAAACATAAATATGTAAGAGATTCATATAAATATTTGAATTAATTATATTTTTCGTAACAATATTGAAGTACTTCGTTTTTCAATGTCAATTATTTTGCCAAGACCTGATAATATATAATTTCAAAACACATCCTTCCTATTAGTTTCCTCCTATGTGCACTCGGGTAATTTTCGAAGTAACTTTACTTAATAAAGGGACAGATTACAGTTAATATTTGAAATCATTAATTAATCAAAATTTACTTTTGTTATTGTGCTATATTTTTAAAATTTTAACTCATTTAAAAATTTTCACTCTGTTCTGTCTTAAAATTGAAAATTAAAATCAATGACTTAAAACTACAATAGTATATTTTAGTACAAAATAAGAAATTGGCCGTTTCAATCACACTGGTGTCGGGTTTCCGCAATGCTTATGGACTCCCATAAAGTTTTCGTAAATATTGTGGAATATCCATACCAAAACATTTAAGAAATACAGATCGTTCTTAAGCCACCCCCCAAAACAAAAAAAGAACCTAGGATTTGGAACTAGCTTTTTTTACATATAAGATTCGGCCACAAAGTGTTCTAATCGTTTTATTTTAATTCCATGTAGTGGATTCCTAAAAAGTTCTAGGCTGCTGTAAAACTCTTAAGAATTCATTAACGAATTTTTCTGGTTGTTTTCTGTTATTGGGACCAGACTCAAATATTTTGATAAAAATCAGCTTGAGAATTATATAAAGTTGTCATTCTTAGTTACCAAAGTAATATTTGCCAAGTTAATTAAGAATCAAGAATTTATACTTATATATTAGCGAAAAATGTATTCCTTAAAAATAAATGTATCTAAAAATAATAAAACTAGGAAAATAACTCATCCAAGTTCTTTTGTTCAAGTATATTAAGGTATGTACAAATAAATGCATGTGCAATAAAAGGAAATGGTTATTCCAAGTTTTTACAATAACATCAATTTCAATTTTACATTGTACTTCAAGCGTGGAAATACTTAGAAATTGCTAGTTTATATCATCATCTCCTAGCAACTTAACAAGATACGTTTCTTTTCCTAAAATATGTCTTAAAGCAATGGATTGAAGCTTACATACATGTAAGATCAAAGCAGATATAAGCGGTTCAAAACTGAGTAAAAGCAGCTAGAACCGGTTCGAAGAACTTTCGAAATTTCATTTTTTAGTGATCAAGTAATCGTTTTCCAACAGAATACTTAGCTAAATGGTTGAATTCTATAATTTTATATTCTTTAAATGACTTGTCTAATTATTTCATGAAATACCTAATTATTTTGAAATAATGAATTTCACACTTTAACGATGACATTTATCGGAATGAAGGATGAGTTTTCGTGGCGTCCTCCCAAGCGACATGTAATTTTAGCTTATAATCTATCTTTCCAGTAAATTATGCAAGATCGATTTAACCTCGAATGTGGTTCTGGGTTTATAAAATGTATTCCAATTCCTCTTTCTGATCGGCATTTTTAAATGATTTTTTATGGAAAACATCCAACTTTAAAAATTTTTATTTTCTTAAATTTTTATAAATTGAAATGAAATATTCTAAAATATACAAATATTTTATCAAAATAAAATTTCCAATTTGTCTATAATATATGCGATATTTATGTATTTCATTATGAGAAAGTCTTGTATTGCATAATACAGATAATATTAGTGCAGTTTTCAATAAATTTCATGTAAACATGAAAAAAAAAAAAAAAAAAAAACTTTTTATATGGCGAAAATAGGATAAAAATTGATTGATCAAAATTTCTGTAGATCATAACAGTTTTTAAATATTATACTATTTTGTTATATTATCCATGCTATCATCACTTACATGGGATTGAAAATTAAAAGTAAATTGAACTAGACTGATGATGCTAATATTTCCATAAATGCTAGTGCTTAAGAGGATTGATGATGTTTCAAATTATTTCTTGAAAGAAAAAGAACTTTTTTAAACAAAAGGAACAAAACGTATATGATCAATTCAATGTATCTCAGAATGACTTTAAAAAAAAAAAAACATAAGTTTATCAAAATGAAATTTCCTGCTACGAGATTGTCGAAAGTACTCTCGCTGTTGTGTGTGCGTGTTTATGTCATAATAAGATTTAAAAAAAGATAAAATAGAACAATTATTTAATATTTTTCACACTCCAATCACAAGAAAATGATCAACTAGTAATGACTGAAAATAAAGCCAAATATTGCAAATGTATATTCTCACACTAAGATAAAATAAAGTTACTCACATTTAATTCTGTTCTCACAATATAAAATCTCATTTTGTAATTCAAAACTCCCCCTCCTTCATTTTTATATTCAATAGGTTGCAAAAATGTGCAGTCAAATAAATTAAATTGCGAAAATCATATACATATTTCTCAACACAATAAAAAAATTCCCTATCTCTTGTGGTGGAAATTCATTTAAATCTTATTATCTACGTAAACGATTTTTAAAACGATAATCTTTTCATGCAATCATTTTCAATTTTTTAAAATAGAAAAGCATAAGGAAGAGATACGCCAAATATTAAATGAGATTATCTGCTTCAAGATAATCTATTTCACTATGCAATATCTTGTTGACAACACTTAAAAAACTTACAAAAATGAATGACTTGTATACGATGACGTTGGCAATGGCTTCTGGGTCATTGAAATTTAACCGTCTAGAGGCGAGACATTTGCTTATTTCTTATAATATTTTTTACAGATGGAAATCTTTTTAATTGGTATTATATATATAGCATAATAAAAAAGCTTGTTTCCATTTTTTAACTTTTTAAATGGGTTAAATAAAGATATATACTTTAACACATTCAAGTGAATGATAAATATTGTTTGGGATTAATACTTAAAAAACTTTTTTTTACTCATTTAGATCAAATCAAAATGTGTTTGCAATAATTATGTTATCGATAAAGCCCGATTTGGTTTTTTTTCGCTCAACGGTCACTTTTTAAATACGAGGGCAAACTATACCGGAACTTACGGCTTAAAGTGGATCCCGAACCACTACAAACATCCATACCCAAGGCGGAGTTCGAACCTACGAACTGTTGAACCAAAGGCAAGAGCCCTAACCATTCGTCTGCCAGCTCGGCAGACAACGCCCGATTTAGCCTAATTGAAGCCCTATGTGAAAAATTTCTTTGGGGACACCTTCTGCTTCACAACAAACTTTCTATTCGATTTGGAGTCCCCTCTGATGTGGAGGCCCGAGGCCACTGCCCCGTATACCCCTGCCTAAGTCAGGCTCTGGTTATCCGCTTAATTTTCTTCAATTTTTTTTTTGTTTGATATGCTAATTGTCTTGCATAATTCATCAGGAATATACATTAATTGTATCTGATATAGTGAACCAGACCTTATAATGTGTACAATATTAGTATTTATAAAACTTTTGAAATTTAATTTACATTAGTAGTTAAACAGTACAAAATTCTTTTCTTTATACATTTTATATAAATTATAAAACTAAATTTTGATATTTAACTACCGCTAATCATTAATGAAGTCATAAAAATAAATAATAGAAAATATTCACATTATGTGAAATGTGTGTGCATGTATAAAAGCATACTTATTTTAAACACTGAAAAATCGATAATAGCTCGTTCTTTTTCTATGAAAGCATTGAATTATATTATATTAAATAAAAATATAATTGTGTTGTATTAAATGAAAAAAGTATTAAATAAAAAAATTAAATGTAATATAAATTGAATTTTATTAAATAAAAATATGAAATTTGAGAATTCTTTTGGTTACGAATTTATAAGTGATATTTTTAAGCCAGAAGTAAAACAGTGTATAATTAACAACAGAAATTTTTATTTCGAAGAAGATTTTGATAATAGATAAAATTTTGCTGTCACCCATTATATACCAGAAAACCAGACTACCTTAATTTTAAGACTAGCAACTAGTAAAGGAGCTCATAAAGAAATTAACTCTATCGTGAATGAAACTCGTTAAAAAATCTTGCCTCAAGAACATAAAATCTATGATTATAGCTTTCCTCAATATTTAAATTGACTTTTAGTTCATGAAGCATTAATCATATTTTTATGTGAGTGATGGCACATAAAAAAGAAAATCTTGAAAAACGGTAAGAAAGTTTGATATTTTCAATATTCTTGGACTAGCTGCATACAGAGAAAACGCATTCTGATATTGAATTAGATAATATAAAATTATTTCATTTTTATTAAAGATTAATAAATTATAATACATTTTTGTTCAGAAATTTAAAATATATATTAAATTTTTGAAACACAAAATATTTTTTAGAATTTAAAAGATTTGTTATACTTCTGATTTGTACGAGTTGAAAGATTGAACAGTAGATATTATGTTATTATCATTTCGCAAGTAACACTTTTTAATATATATTGTGCATTGATATTATTGCATAATACAGGAATATTAGTTTCAAACACACTGGTTTTTCTTCTTTTAAAAATTTTTGAGAATACTTTAACAGAAATTTGTTAAATAATGGAAGTTAGAAATATTTAAGAAATATAATATTCCAAGAAAACAAAAGGAAATGCTTTTTCAGCCAGATTTAAAATTATAGAATGGTTATTTTTAAGTATATGAAATTTGACGATTTAATTTATATTTTAAAATTGTCACTCGAATTTGTACTTAGACTATTAGAAGAATTATAACTTGAAATTCTGTGTTTAATTACATGAAGAAAAACCATTAGGGGATTCATAAAGGTCCTATGAAATTCACAAGTTTTATCAAAATTTTGAGCTAGGTCATTATTAAAATAGTCAAAACTCAGGCCTTTTTTGTTCAGCAGGATTTATAAAGAAAAAACGAAATAAAAAAAATATGACACTTCTCTCTTTCTTTCTTTCTGCGAGCGCCCCTGGCGGGGAGAAAGAAAGACAGTTAGTTAAGCTTTTGATTTCGAACTCATAAGATGTGTTTTTATCATCCTTTAATTTAGTGCTTCTGTTTGTTATTGGGTGTAATTTAACTTTGAATAATTAATTTAACACTAAAGGCTGTTTTGATTAAACCCACAACCACCGGACACAAAAGAGTTTACAAACAATACACTTCACTGTTAAATTTGAATATTTATGCATTATTCATCTATGTTTTAAAAGTTGTTCTCATTTCTTCAGGTACAGCTGGCCTCATCGCTTTTGGATTGTGCGACACTTGTATATCAAAATTGATTGCGGGCTCAGTCGAGGTCCTGCGGACGTCTGCAAAACTGTGTCGTCAACAGAAAGAGAAGACAGCTGGAGAAGCCGGTAATTGGAAAAATCTTCATCCAATATGCATATACTACTTCAGTTTACAGTGGGTTATCGGTTTACGAACATAATCCATTACATGACTATGT
Organism: Latrodectus elegans; assembly: GCA_030067965.1. Taxonomy (NCBI): domain Eukaryota; kingdom Metazoa; phylum Arthropoda; class Arachnida; order Araneae; family Theridiidae; genus Latrodectus; species Latrodectus elegans. Next base: position 110,283,510 of record CM057819.1, read on the forward strand.
TCGCTGTCCGAATGGTTCATTAACCAATAATCGATTTACCGTAGTTTTTATTTTATTTCTTCTTTATTGAATTTTTTTTGTGTGAAATTGATTAATTTTTTCTGGAGGCTCTAAAAATTAAATGTTAAAAAAGGATGTATAATTTCTTAGTAAGTTTATTAAAAAATTATACATATGTCTTGCATATTAATAGGTCCTTTTCATTTTTTGTTTATGAAGCATTAAAGAACATGTTCAATGTCGATTGCTTTCCTCTTTTTTTTTAAGACTTTCCGGAAGTGATTAATAGCATTGCCATTGTGAAGACCCCTAACCTTACTGATATCAGCTTGATTTGGGCGCCATTCTAAAATACTTGCTCTGATATTCTCCCAATATACGAATATGTATTTGTTGTCTAAACACTAAAATCTTTCGTGAAAGTGTTCGTTATTCGATTTTTTCGTAGTCCAAACTGTTCGTTAACCTATCATCTTCACCTATTTCATAATTTATTTTTTATTAATCATAGGAGCATCAGATAAAAAAATAACTTTGCTCGCGAATCAAGCGAAGATTTCACTGCAAATTTTTATATAACTGCATCAAATTCACTTTCCATAATCTAATTTTTGAAGGAGTTATTGCTTAAAAGACGCAGTTTTTGAATATTCAATATAGAAATTTTAAAAATGATTTACAAAAAGCAACGAATTTTACTAAAGTTTAATTTAAAAAAAGTAAAGAAATAATTAAAGCTTAGCATTGCTTATAAAAATGACTATTTAAAGAATCAAAGATAATATAAAAATATTTTCATTTTCTAGCGATGCGTTCACACAATTCATAAATTTATATAGGCTCCATTTTATTTTACTTTTTTTAAAGCAAACAAAGGTTTAAAACTTGGGGAAAATGAAGTTTCAATATATTTATCTCATTTTATAATTCCCCAATTTATAAATTATAACTTCATTACGTATGATTAGTTGAAATATGTCTCTTTAAGTTATATTTTCTGTACCTGTAGATATTTTTAATACAGAATTTTAGTAATATTTCATATCACTTAATCTCCAACCTCCTTGAAAATTTGTAACATAACTGTAAAAAAATGTTCACACAGTCAGGTAAGAAAACGTAACTGGAAGACAAAAATTGGTACCAATGAGATAGATATTCGGCAATTTCCACCTCTATCTATTGACACCAGGTGAGATTTGTCTGTACTTTCAAAACCTTTCAAATATTTCACTGAAGCTTGAAATTTCCGTTTCATAATGATTGCTATAGCATCCAACTTCAAGGAAACAGATAATCGAGTTGATAACGTTGTCACTACAAAAATGCACTGGGAATAAATTTCAATTGTAATTCAGTTATACAAATCTGTATACGATAGAAGAATATAATAAGAAAATTATAAAAGATTTAATAAAGTTAATCTTATTATAAAAAGTTTTAATTTAATTTCTGATAGCACTTCACCATTAGATAACTATTAAAGATATTAAAATTACTTCGGGTCTTTATTTAATTTGAAAAAAGAAAAACTTTTGAAACATTACATAATAATAAAGTTAATTCAAATACTGGGATATTTACTCTGCCATGATGTATTTCGAATTAAAGAGCTTATTTCCAAAGTATCTGAAAATACGCTCTAATAGCAAAACATTTTAATATTAGAAATAACAAAGATATTTCTATAAAGTTACATATTTATCTGTTATACATATCAGTTAAAAATTTAACTTCTTTATTTATGATGTACTTCTAAGAATGCAAAAACAAAATTTAAAAAAGAGAGAAATAAAACAAAAAAAAAAAAAAAAAAACATGATAATACTTAGAAATGTTAGATTTATTATCATTCAAATACAAAAAGCGAATGCTTTTATTTTTTTAGCAATGGCTTCCATTCCATTTGCCTCTTACAGTGCTTCAAAAGTGCACCAACACATGAAAGACAAGAATCATTATTCTGAAGAAACCAGTGGAGAAACAACTAGTAAAATGTTTCGACAAAATATATTTGGTAAGAAAATTTATTTTATATAAATATCATTTCTCTTGTTGTTGCTCTCGTGTGCCACAGCTAATCTGGCAAATTGGGGTGCATTGCTCCACTTTTCCAACTGAACCTTATTTGGTGTGGAGTCCGACTTCTTCAGTACACACACATGCCATAGGGACCCGTTTATAGGATAGGCAACCATTCACACTCAAGGAAAGGACAAAAGCAGGATATAGAGAGAAAGTACATGCCTGAACCGGGATTCAAACCCAGGACCTCCCTATCCGTTGTCAGGCAAGCTGACCATTAGACAGGTTGGCTGGCATCAGTTCTCTTAAAAAATGATAAAAACATACGTATACCTAGGCATTCACTTAAGGGAGGGACAAACTTTAGCCTCTGTCATTTATTTTCGATGATATGAAAGGGCTGTAAATAAAGTTTCTGGATATGCGACAACTGATACTCTGACCAAACTTAGCATTAGGACTACTCTTATTGTAAAAGGTAAGTTTTCCAAGAAGAAACAAATGCCTATAAGATAAAAAAAAAAATTGTAAATAACAGTTGCTAAAAATACATTCAAAGGAGAAAATGCTAATAAAACATTAAAATGTTACACAGTTTAAAATAAAGAATTAAATATAAAAATTTTGTAAATTGGATTCACATTTTGAAATGACAAATTAATTTAATATTATATCCTCTGACGGGTAATTGCGAAATTTGGTGAGGGAGCAAAATAATAACAGTTAGTTCCATTTTTTCATACTCTGAAAATATCGTTTTTATGAAAGGATTCATATATCATTCCTTTAGTTTCTTTCAATAGAATATCTTCAATAGTCTCATATATGTTCCTTTCTCTATCTATGTGTGTGTTTCTCTATCCTTTCACTTTTGGGGCAAAGATGGCACACCCACTGGGGCTCCCATTGAATAAGTAGCCATCACCTTCGCCTATTAACTTAGGATTAAATCCTAAGATCAGATAGGGATTGGAAAATAATTATAGTCCTCCATAAATCATTGAATAATGGATAAGTGGCATGTAAAAATCTTTCAATGATCCATGAATATGAAACCCATGAATCACAAAAAAATTCTTGCCAACTATTCATTAAAAACCATTTTGATTATTTTCATTGAATTTTTGAGATAATTTACAAATTTTTAAGCAAAAAGATATAACCAATTGGTTTCAAGGAAACGTTAGCTAATCAATTTGATATACCTGAAATAAATTTTCGAAATAGCTGAGAATTTGATAAAATACATCAAAGTCAGTTACAATATTAACACAGAGGCAGTTTTTTTAAATTAATTTTGTACCTTCACGTATACTAAATTTCGGAGCCTTTCTAGTTACGAATAGTCTTATACCTTAGGTTTAGAAACTCGGTTAAGTTCCAAATTTAAATTTAGGAATAGTTTAAACAAAAAATAGCTCTGCAGTTAAAAAAAACAAGGGTAATAACTAATATTGTCACTTGCATGAAGTAAATGGAACTTTCAAACATTAGGAATTCACGTTGAACTCTGTTCTATTGTATTCTTGCCAACTTTTTCTAAAAATAGATTTGAAAGATTTCCCATAAAAATTAACAAAAAAAATTGAGATGCTATTACACGCATGTTAACTCTCAAATATTATTGCGAAATAGTATAAAATTATATAATCCTTTTTCAAAAATCTAAAGTTTACGCGAATTTCAAAAATCGATTTCGAATTTTCAACGGCCCATTTAGCAGTAAAGAGTAATTTATTATTCAAAAATATTTTTCTTACAAATTTTTATTTGAAATGAGAAGTAGCAAATGATAATTTTGTTTTCTGCATGGGTATTTTTTGTACATTTTTTTCTACTTAAATATTTTTTTTATGATTTAAGAAATATGTGTTATTTATAAACAATTGACTAAATAAAATACAATTCTATGAGTATTTTTTAAGGCATTTATATATAAATAATTGTACCTATCATCATTATATTCACAAGCAGAAATATACTCAGAATTTTTTTAAGGTTCATTCGTGTGAAACTAATTTTCTACGTAAAAAGAGTCATTCATTTTTCCAAACAATAATCACATCCTAAAAAAAACATGAAAAAATACCAAAACATTAAAATAAGTGATAAACAAGTTTTTTTTTTCAAGAATTTCTTCAATAATCTGCATTTAATTAATTCTCTTAAATTTAATTTATTAAATGTATTTTAATTATAATTTTTTCTATTAAGAATTATTCTTTATTCCTTTAAAATATAAACAAAAATGGTAGTAAGAAAAATAGTCACAAATCGATAACTATAAATCACATGACATATATACAGTGGTGGCAATTTTTATGTTTTTGAACTTTGTATGCTTATAGAAAATATTACTTTTCGCAAAATGCAAACTTGTATATATATCATTTTAAAGAGAATTTATTACTGAATTCAAAACAAAACACAAAATTCAATTATTTGCAATACAAAAGAAAGTTATATGTACTTTAATATAACTACAGTTATGAAATGGTTTGTAATGTCTAGCTTTCTTGACCAATCACTGTTCTTGTTCTGAGAACCAATCAAATGTTAGTGACTGCCAGTAGAAGCTGACATCATGTTTACACTTGAAACAATTCATTATTTTGCTTTGTTCTGTAGAAAGAGGACCTGTTTCTTATACACTGCAATTACAAGTAGGAATTTTTATGAAAAATTTTAATATTTAGTTAAGAAGAAATGACATCAAATAAAAGGGTAGATTGGAAACATAGAAAGAAGATGTAATATTATTGTGTTACGAGAAAGTGGTCTTTCCTATGCTGAAATCGCAAGACAGGTGGGTGGTTCAGTGACTACATCTGGAGTCCGAAAGTTTTGCTTACGATATCAGGAGAAAAATTCAATGAAAAACAAAGAAGGAAAAGGCCGAAAAAGGTGCACCACATCTATTGATGACAGAAGAATAAAAAGACTATGTCTCCAAAATAGAAAAATGTCATCAGCGGCCATCAGAAGTGATCTGAATGATGCTGTTGTTTCTGTCAGTTTAAGAACAATCAAGAGTAGATTAACAGATGTTGAACTATATATATATAAGAGGTAGAATTACACGAAAAAAGTCTTATCTTAATTTTCATCAACGAAAATAAAGACTACAGTGGGCAAAGGAACACATTAATTGGTCAAAAGTTATAATGAGTGATGAAACTAATCTATAATTATTCGGTAGTGATGGGCGAAAATATGTAAGACGTAGAATAGGAGAAGAGCTACATCCTGACTGCATTCAAGCAACTGTGAAGAACCAGTTAGTGTTATGATTTGGTCATGCATGTCAGCAGATGGTATTGGTCGCCTTCATGTCATCGATGGGACACTGAATGCCATAAAATACATTGACACTATTCTAGAACCAAAACTTCTACCTTCCATCAGAGATCTCTTTCCCAACAATGCTTCGTTTGTTTTTCAGCAGGATTCTGCTCCTTGCCACACGACCAAAATATCGAAAGAGTGGTTTCGTACAAAGAGCATTAAATTGTTGTCATGGCCAGGAAACAGTCCTGACCTCAATCCTATCGAAAATTTGTGGCACCGTTTGAAAACTCTTGTCCGAATGAGGCGCCCATCAACTAAAAGGGAACTAATTGAGGCTGTAATTGTTTCGTGGCATAATGTAATAACGAAAGAAGAGCTTGAAACTCTTGTCAGCTCAATGAAGCGTCGATGTGAAACTGTAATCAAAAATAAAGAGTACTCTACTAAGAACTGATAACTCACTGCAATCATCACTATCTGATGTATATCCATAACTATTATCGTTTAACTTTTTTTTATATTGCAAATAATTGAATTTTTTGTTTTGTATTGAATTCAGAAATAAATTCTCTTTAAAATGATATATATAAGTTTGCATTTTGTGAAACGTAACGCTTTCTATAAGCATACAAAGTTCAAAAACATAAAAATTTCCAAAGGTTCACAATTTTGGCCATCACTGTATATATATGTTCGAGGAAAAAAACTAATAATAATTTTTAAATGAATTCTAATGAAGTAAACCATGTGTAAAGCACAACTTGAATGCTTTGAAAGATGCAACAAATTTAGAATAATAATCTCATAACTAATTTTTTATGTCTAAATTTTTCCAACACTAAAATGCAATTAAAAATTGTCAACAATTTCTCTTTAAATTTATATAGTAGGAAAATAAACTAATACAAAATAGATTAGTTTGGTTATTAAAATATTATTCGAATCTAAATGAAATTATTGTTTATTATTACATTTTGAAACTTGCATAGTAATAAATGAGTCATAAAAACTCAACAGAAAATTAAAGTAGAAGAATCACTAATAATGCAACTAAAACTCTTATAAAACTCCTCAATTACTCTAAAAATATGTAAAAATACAGTATATACTAAATTGAATTTGGTTAGAAGGAAAAATTAATCTGAACTTTGTTTTATAAGCATTTCCGAAATAAAAGTATAGAAAATTTGTATTAAGTTGATATTTTTGAAATTTTCTAGTTTTTAAATTTAAGAAGTTTTTAATTTTAAAGCTAGAGAATTAAAAAAATTCAGATAATCTTTTCCATTTATATTAATAAAAAAAGTTGTAAATTGGTGTATTATCAATCGACAGAAATCTTGAGCAATATTCATCTTAAAGACTTATGGTACAATATATTTTGCTGGTAGTTGGAAACAAGAAAATTTTCATAGTAAAATTTTTTATAATTTATTTTTGCATATTTCCAAAAACTGATATGATTTTAATTTGACTGATAAATGAAAACTTCAATGAGATTGAAAATCAATTAATTATTCAGTTTAAATTAAAATTAAGCTGACTTTGGAATGCTTTTCTGGTAACTCTCTGAAATGGTCTATTTTAAAAAAAAAAATCAGTATTACGAAAATTACAAGTTAATTATATTATAAAAGAAATTTCAAGAATAAATCCTTTTTTTTTATATGCTTCTAATACTTTTAGAAACAAAATTGTTACATTTTTCCATGATTATGTATTTAGTTTGGTAAATACAATATTTTTATAAAATTTTTAAGTAATTTTAAAGATTTATTAATGCTTTAGAAAATTTAATCTACTTTAAAGATTCTTCTACTTAAATTGGAATTAATTTTCAATCGTGCTTAGCGACAATTTTTATTCTTTTGGTATATTCTAAATTTCCCCTCCCCTTATTTTTTGTAAGTTTCAATTTGAATGCAGTTATAACCTCTATAAAATCGAATAAATTTTTTAAACTAAAAAAATTTATTTTGTATAAGTAAACTTAAATAATAAGAAAATATTCGTTCGTTAAGAAATTTTCCAGTTGCTTTTGAATGTTACAAAAAACTAAGAATATAATACATAAAATAAGCAGCCAAAAAATTTATATTATATTAGATCTTTTAAAACATTCAAGATTAATTATTATCTTACAATACATATGGATTATAATCGGATTGCTTTATTCAAATCATCTTGAAAAATTTGCTTTCCCAAAATCTAATGGACATGTTAATATGTGAATTACAGTTATGATCAATTTGTAATTACTTATCTTAATATTTTTCTGTATTTTAAAGGAATAAATAAACGATTCTTAATGAATGACACATATTTGCAATCTAATTTATTTTACTAATTTCGCTTACACTGTCATCCAGTACGTAAAATGAAATTATTTTTCAATTCAAAATGATTTTCTAATTTCATAACATTTGAATGTTTATAAATAAAAAAATTGTAATGATTTTCCTCAGACATCTGCTGGATAAAATTATTCCAATATTATATCCTAAAGTTTTTATATTCTCATTATAATTTAAAACAAATAGTTAGCAGTGTTACATTTTTTCTAAATGTAAGAATTAGAATGTGTAGATAATATATAATTTTTTACATTAATATCGATAATTATATACATTTGACAAATATTATGTATAATTTTTGTTTAATGTTTTCCAGGTATTGACCAAGTTCTCACAAATTATAACAGCAAACTGATGAATAGTATTTGGGGACAATACAACTTGTATGCTGCTCACGCTTTCCAGAAAAACAATGAAGGCGCTTATTCTGCTGACTTTTTGAATGTCCCACAGATCAAGTAAGAAATCATTAAAAAAAATTTTTTTTGATTTGTGCATGAAGAGGCGAAATACTTATTTAAGAAGTCTATAGTCGTTTTGGAACAAAATAGATTAAAAGTAATAAGGCACATATATTCATCATTAGATTAACAAGCATCATTTGGAGTATCTTCAAATTTTATAAGTTTTTCTAAGGGTCTCAATGCACCTAATATAAAGATCAGTGAACTTCATAACGGAAAAATCTGAAAAGAGCAATAACGAAAAATTTATGCTTCTAAAATTATTTGACATCATTTTAGTCCTGAATAACCGTGAACAAGAATGGGTACAATTGTTAAAGCAAAATGTTTATCAAAATAATCATTCATTTGATTTTGAAATTGAAGTCCGGGAAGACAAATATGAATGGGGTAAACTAGTCATAGAGAATATTTAAGTGTGTAAAAGTATAATTACTGACAAGGTTTAGCTAAGAACAAAATATCATTTGCTCTACAATAACAAAACACATATAATTATGAAAAAAAAAAGTTAACAGAATATATCATCCATAGCAATCCCACAATGGAGTATATATTACTATAAGCAATGGAAAAAAAGTCTACATTAAAATAATACTCAATTTAGTTAGCAAGATATAGAATAGCAAGTTGTAACATACAGCCTTTCCACATTTAATTTTGCAGGTAATTATATTAAATTTATCTCATAAGCAATTCTTTTCTTTCAGAAAAATTCCCATTCTGTTCCTAGTGACTCTTAGACAAGAAAAGCTCTTTACTCAGGCAAACATTTTACATACTGATGAACAATTGATTAGTTTGCATGTATTTGAATAAGCAGCAATGCAAACTACTTTTAAACTAAACATATCCTCTCTCTCAAAATTTGATTCCATTTGACTGCTGCAATTAACAAATTTGAATTACACAATGCTCTATTTCATCACATGAAAAATAATCATTGATAATTGAAAAACTGAATGATCACATTTACTTTCCAACCAGAAAAATAAAACAGAATATTTTGACTCAATCAACTGAAGTTATTGTAAAATTGTATGACAAATTTAAATTATATTTAATCAAATGTTATATTCACATTTCATTTACAAAAATGTGGATGTTTAAAAAAATTAATTTTACAGTTAAAATTGAAGAATTAAAAGTAATGTCTTAGTTTTTTAATAATATTCAATTTTAACTCTGTGAAATAAATTTATTTAGTTTACATTTAGTGTTATATAAATAACGTTTATTTTTTTAGGAACATGTGGGACATATTACGCACAGCTCACTAATCCATGAGCAGTTCAGACTGGATTGAAAGGAAAAATATGGATTAATAGAATGTATGTATTTATTTCCTTTCATAAATATCTGTTCATATGCAGTATAAATATAATTATGAGCAGATTGTTTTTATTGTTTAGTTGTTGAATGTATGTTTATGTATTCAATTTATTATATATTATTCATATATATTTTTTTGAATCACAATTTATGTTTATATATTAACTTGGTGAGAACTGAGCTTCCTTCTGATACTTGTGGAATAAATTAGTTTTATCCATTAGAAATGGACATTTATGGGACACAATTTCACTATCAAGAATGTTATGGATATTGTAAACATTTTGAAATAAAAAGTTAAAAATGTTGTATATTTAATTTTTATTCCCATGTATTGAATGCACACAATCCTTTTGCATTTACTTACTACAAATAAAAGTTTCTGCTACATAATTAATTTTATGCTGTTACTTAAAAAGTAAATTTCATTTTAATCATGTATATATAATTAAACACTAATTCTAAAATCAATGAATTAATTTTATCTATCAGATGATTGAAAATATACAATGTAATTTTAATTTATTTCAAAGTTAATATATTTTCAAAATGAATTAAAAGAATGATTACTTTTAATTATATAGTGAATATTTCCATGAAAACTCCTTGGAACACTTTATCTAAAAGTTAGATATAAAAATAGATTGACCAAACCGATTACTTAAATGCGCTTATAATTGCTCTTTATATTTGACACATCGAAAATAACTTTCTTCAAATTGTTTTTGCTTCTTTTAATATTTTTCTGTTCTTATGTCTTTCATTTCTAAAACAGTGAGTAATTTTCCATAAGATTTCAAAATACTGAAGTAATGTATATTTGTTACTTTATTTAAATCTGAATTGTTAAGATTGAATATTAACCAAATGTAACTGGGAATAAATCTTAATTCCATAAAAAGATAGTGGAATTGTGAATTGACAATACCAAACTTAACAAAATTATAAGAATAACATTAAATATTTTATTTCCTTTATTAAATATATTTAATATTAAACTTTAAAACTAAAAATATTATAGAAAATAACACTCAATTTGAAAAAAAATTAATCATTCAAACTAAAATAACTAAACTAAAAATATTATAGAAAATAACACTCAATTTGAAAAAAATTAATCATTCAAACTCCATTTTTCTTTTAAATCTGTAAAAAAATAAAACAAATTTTCTAATTTTATGGTCATTATCTCAACATATTTTTATTCTTAATATTGGTCAATGAATATACTCAATTCTCAAGATTTTTCCAATTCACACACAATTTCTTGAACTCCATAAAGCTTCTATTTCCAAATTTTATTTCTAGCGTTGATATTATTTTACATAATTTTCTTATCTAAATATTTCTGTCAGTTTTATAAAAATGTTGAAAATTTCTGGGTAAATGAATAATAATAGGATTGAAGGAAAATAAGTTTTTTTAAATTAAGATCTATGGCTGTATGTTTGTTTGTCGCTCACGGTCGTTTTTTGCACACGAGGGCTAATTAGACCGGGACCAACGGCTTAAAGTGGATTCTACCACTACAAACATCCATGCCCAATGTGGGATTCGAACCCACGAACTGTTGAACCGAAGGCAAGAGCGCTAACCATTCGGCTACCAGCTCGGCTCTATGGATGCCATAAATTTTTACTGACTGAACTGAATATGATGGTATATATGATACAAACAATTACACATATTATTTTAGCTTATACATAATATATCAAGACAAATCAATAGTTATAAAAATTTTTTTTGATATTGGTTGTTAAAGAGGAAGTTTCTAACAATTCTTTAAGCAATAAGAGTGAGAAATGTTTTTATTAAATTCATTTATTATGTTTTAAGGTTTGGTACGTCATTTTAAAGGAATTTTTTAACAGGATACTTAATTTGACAACAACCTATTGTTTAAAATGGATCCTGAGTCACTTTATTCATGCCTGAAATATAGTTGAATTAACAGACAATTTTAATGAAAATCGATACACAAACCATTCAAATGTTAGATCTGTTACATTATTACAGCCACTGCAAGACAGAAAAAAACTATTTAAAAAGAATTTTATGATTTGATTCTGTGGAAATGAGCAAGGAAAAGAATTTTTCACACTTTGCAATTTGAACTTGATAATTAAAAAAATCAAATAATTTAAGAGAGAACTTTAATTTTTAAAATTATTTTAATATATATATTGTGGATGGGTAATAATGATAAAATCACAAGGGAAATTAGGCAAATTGAATTTAAATATAATTACACCTAAGTTAAAAAACATACTTAAGTATATCAGTAAATAAGAATAAAAATGAAACATTGCATAACTTCCAATTCTGTTAAATAATTATAAATTTATTTTGAAAAAGTATATGAATAATGAGAATACATAGTATAGTTTTAGAGTGTAATGAATTTATTAAAATATGAAATTCACATAAATGAGACGTCACTGAAAGACAACTGTATCCAACATTGCACCCAAACATTGAACAATATTAGAGTTCATCAAAGAATCAACATGCTCTTCTAAATGTCTCTTTGGATCCTACAAAAGAAAATTTATTTATAATTAAAATCTGAAGATTTATTAAAAAAAATTATAATGCAAGTAGTAAAAGCTTTATAATTCATACTTGTTTTCCAACGTTTTTAATAGCTAGTTGTTCAGGGGTCATCTTATCTTCTTCTTCAAGAGACTAAGGGACGGGGGAAACAAATTTAAATTCAAATGATCATAAAAAATTAACACAAAAATTGTCAAATTACACAAATGTCAAAAACACATATAAATATTATATTAAATCTATAAAATCAAATTAGTTAAATTAGGAATTTAAATTTTTGACTTAACCTTATTAAAATATTTTTAAAAATTAAAATCTGTAAAACTGAAGATCAGTAATGTGAAAGGCAATTATATTCCTAGTTTATTTAAACTAAAATATACAGTCAGTAAAACCCTCATTTATAATTTGTTATACATATTTTTAATCTTAAATAAAATTTCCTTTTTTAATACCAAATATGTTGTTTTATCAAACAATAATTTAAAATAAATTAACCATTTTGTGACAATTATTGTGATTAAAAGAAAAAAAATTTGTAAGAGTTATTGCATCATAAAAATAAATTTATCCAAATAATAGTTTTAGAAATAATTGTACATTAAATATTTAATAATTATCAAGTTTTATTTAAAAAATATTTTAAAATTTCTGAAATGCTTCAACACTATTTACATTAGTGATTGCGCTAAACTAAATGACAAGCATACTTGTTAAATCAGAGTAACAGCAAGATTATATAATATAATGTAGAAAATGTCAACCATATAAAACAGCAGTCTTAAAGAGTATAAATTCATTTCTATAAGTGTTTTAAAATCATTCATAGAGGTAACTGTCCATGTTCTTAATATCAGGAACCCATTTTTCACTAGACACATTCCTGCAACCTGCACACACACATTTTTTAAAATAAATTCTCAATATGTAATTTACCTTAACTTTTCTAATGCCTATTCCACAGTTTTCCCATATATGTAAATATAATAACCATCTATTTTAATATTCTTGGGATTTTTTCACATTAAAAACTTCATACTTAAGGCAAGTCTACTTAACTGCATTAAACATTTCAGTGTAACAGAATTTTTATTGCATATCCTAATGATCACACTTCAGTTAAAGGAAAGCGTACAAATAAAACACAACATGTAAAGAAAAACTATTCAAGAATTTTCCTATTTAAAATATTTAATAATTATAATCAATTACCTTATTGTAAGCTTTAGCTAACTCTAACATTTCAGTAACGGTCTTTTCATTGATATTAGAATGCTCATTATAATCTTGCAGCATTAAACCATCCATCCAGCTTTTTTTATGAAGATTTAAAAGCATCTAAAATGAAAATGAATTAAAAATAATGAAAAAAAAATGCTATAGGCTTTATGAAAATATAATTAGGAATTATATTAATGAGAAAAAGAATAAATGGACAGATGATGAGTTATTTTATAATTAGTAAAATATTTTTAATTTAAAAATATTTATGTTTTTTGTTAATTGTTTCATAAAAATATACTTTTACAATTTTTAGATGATACATGTAAAATTGTAATTTTTAGATTACAAAAAGTATTGACCATGAAAACCATTAACAAATTCCATTTTCCTAACATAATCTAAATTTGTATTCCATTACAAATTTTAAGATAGTACATGGTTGATTTTGGTATGCAATCGGCTAATTCAACCAAAACATAATTTAATCCTCTAGTCTTTAAAAACCTTCAAAATATTTTGTTATTCTCAAAAGGATGATACAATTGGAAGCCTAAGTGTAAGAGAAACCACTTAAATGGTAACTCATGACCAAATGAAATTCAAATCACTGGAATGAAAATCAGAACACTGACCATTCAACAAGAATTTCACACAAATTATACTAAATATGCTCTGGTTAATAAAATTCTAGTCAGAATCATCATAGTGTTAGCTAATGAACAAAATATATCGAGTAAAAGTTTGAATTTTTTTATTACTTTAAATCTATATATCTAAATACATCATTTTTTTAAACACTAAATGGGTCCTAAAATTCTAAATTTAGTAGCATTTACATTATATCTTTTTAACATTGATACGGCATTATATAATTATGAAAGTCTTATCAATTTCCAAAAAATAAATGTTTTACAAATGATAAAAAAAAAACCTTTATAAGTATATTTAGCCACAGTTGTGATACATAAAAAAATATTTATTTCTGTACTCATTTTACATAGTTGTTATTTAATGATTAACCACTAGGATTACCACTTTTCAGCCCTACAAGGAGGAAAAGATACCTAATATAATCATTTTACAGAGTTAAATATAATGATATAGTTAGCCCCTTATTATATTTGCTTGTGTCTGACACAAGTACAAAAATTTCTGTATCTTCCATTATTTTTTTCTTAATGCCTGTCTAAAATCTTTTGCAATACAAATATAAGCCAAATTGTTGTTAAAATTATTTACTCTGTTTACTACTATACAACATTTTCTTGAAGTTGTTAAAAATAGTTTATATTTATAAATTCATTTTCTGCCAAAAAAATTTTTAAGCAGATTTTACAAAACTTGTGCTTTAAGGGGTTAAACATATCAAATCAAACTATGTATCTTTAAGAAGATTAATTCTATCATGCACAAATGAATAATTCAAATGTAAAACTGAAAACTTCACATTTTAACTAAATTAGGCAATTTGAAATAAATATAAACAACTGTTTTTATACAAGAGAATAAAAAGTGAAAAATAATAAAAATTAAAAACAGAATTTAATTTCTTATTAACTTTTGAAACATTTCATTTTGTACATAATAACCAATATTCACTAATTTAAAACTTAAATCAATATTTATATAAAAATTGAAAATTAATTTATTAATTACTGAAAAAGGAAAATATCCACAATGTTAACTTTTAAGCATAACTTGTACACAAAATTTTTAATATATATTTTGTATATTCTTAAATATTGTTTCACGAGTTTATGAAATTTATAAAATAAGTTTTGCTATTTAATATGCTGTTTAGAATTCAATAACACAATGTAAAAACACAAGACTTACTAACACGCTTAAAATATTTATTAAGACCTTGCATTAAAATTACACAATTAAAAGTTATTTAATCATTCAATGAAATTGTGTTAACAAAGTACAAATTAAAAATCACAATAAAGTATGAAACATTCAATTAGTAAACAATTTCAGCATAAAAAAAACCAATGATTTACTATTACACTAGTCTCACCAACACTACTTCAATTAACCTGTCTGTTACATTCTATAAAACAGAAAATGAGTCGCATGAATGGCAAAATTCAAATAAGTAATATTTGCACAATAATTTCAAAATTTAATTTAGAACAGTTGAAAAATGGCAGTATGCTTGGTCAATCTATTTACAACTTTTTTCTCAGAAAGCCTGGTGCAACAAGGTATTTAAACCACATTACTAGTTACAGTAAACAAATACACAGAGGGGAGAATTGAACCCATGATCTATTACAATAAATGTCAGCTCAGACTTAAAAATAACAAGAAAGGTAAAATAAAGTAAATTATGTTATTTACTCATTTCAAATTTTTAGATATTCAAATAATATAAAATCTAAGATTTCAAATATATATATCTAGTTATTTCCATCCTTTAAAATAAACTTCAAGTTCACCAATTACTGGATTTAGGAAGCATTATTACCTTTTGACAAGTGCACAAATAAATTGACTATTCTTCCTGATATTCAAAATTCTTCTAAAATGTGTCTTACTATATTGCATATGAAGTGCCATAATTATTGAAAGAAAGGACAAATTAAAGTTGTAATAAAATAAAATCATTTTAAAAACCTTTAAAAGTGTTTCAAAACACCACTGAATTAAATTACAAGTGACATCACAATAAGATTCACAGCTGCTAAATTTTGTCCCAGGTCTAATGATACCATGTATTAGTTAAGAAAAATATATAAAATACTTAATTTAAAATATGCATTAAAAAAAGTGTTAATGTTCATAAAAGTACTTATTAACGTAAACTTATTGTAATCTTTGGGCATAATACTCATGTTATGAAGACTATCACAACAATAAGGCATTTATTTTGCTAATAAAATTATTATGTAATGTACATTATATAAAGCTTCTAAAATCTAATTCCTTGAAATTGAATCATTAACAGAAACAAAATAGCAAATTATGATTTAAATAGTTCAAAGTCAGTCACACCAATGCATCCATCTACTTGGACTACATCCACTTTACTTTCGGTACATAATTTTAGCATCTTTGAATATTAATATTATTCGACATAAGATGACTGCCCATTTCCTACTTATTTTGCATACCACAAAATAATATTGTTACTTTTTAAATGCACATAAAAATGCTACAATTTTTTAAGAGTACAATAGAAATATAATGTTAAAAAACAACTCTAAGTTTTATAAATAGCACAGCATATCTTTTAGAAATTATAGTAATTATCTTGCCACATTTTGATTAAGTCTAGAAGTCTTGAAACAGAGTTTGTACAGATTTCCAAGAATCAAATTCCAGAAGTTTTTCATGAGTAAAATCAAACATTTTAAGAATATCGTTAGTTTATTTTTCATTTTATTTAACCCCTTAAGGCGCACATTAATTTCTAATTTTCGGTCAAAAAATCACCTATTTTTTTTCTTGCATAATCATATTCTCTAGTGCATTTTAAGACATGATCGACAAATAAAAGTAATTTTTAACTAAAAATTTAATTAAAAAATCTTATTTTTAATTTTGGAATAATTTTACTTAAAGTTGTCTTTTTTTACGCTCCTTTGTATTAGAAAAGACAACATACATAGGTACAAGTATAGGCTAATTTAAAAATATGTATATATTAATACAAACAAAGTGAAAACGATTTGATTGCATGTTTATTTTGAATTTCAAGTTATTAAAATCAAATTAAATCAAATTTTTATACATAAAATTGACTAAAAATTCAGTTTGGTATGATATACCATGAAGCATGGTACTGCGCAAAGTCCAACATTACAGTTCCTACAATAATATCTTGTTTCTTTCCTTATCTTTTTACCCCTCTCATCCCTTTTACTGCAACAAACGGCGCAATTTCTACAAGGGGTCGCTTTCTTTTCTGTAGGTGGTACAAATTCGGGAAAGTGCCTTTCGGTTAGTCTCAGAGGCCCAGGTTGGTAACCAGGCCGACCTGTTCTTTTGGGTAACACTTTTGAATGGTATTTTTCAATTAATTTTTCCACAAGCATTTGATAGAATTCCAAATGGTCCCGTTTTCCTCCATTTTTTTATATAGTACAAATGAATTCCATACGGATATATCCACAAGATGGAAAAATATTTTCTTATAGTACCTTTTTCCTCGTTTTCTTGTTGTTGGGTAATCGTGGAGATGCTGATCAAGCCGATCAATGCCTCCCATTGTATCGTTGTAATCAATTACAACTTTCGGTTTCTTTATTTGAGTGCCATCATTGGCTGTTTTGTTTGTATTTTCCTGATGTGTGTTATGGATTGTTGAAAGCAAACAGACATCTTTTTTGTCTTTCCACTTCATCGCCATTACTTTTCCTCTCTGAAACGCAATAACATCTCCCTTTTTCAATTTTTTATTTCTAATTTCAGATGGAACTTCTTTTCTAGTACTTTTCAGAGTCCCGTAGGTATCTGTTTGACGTTTTACCAGGAAATCCGCTAATTGTGGAGAAGTATAAAAGTTGTCAGTCGTCAAACAGTACCCTTTATCTAATAACGGTTCAATCAGTGACACTACTTGAGTTGATACCGGCATTTCTCGATATGCATCGCTCATATTCGTTCCTTTTCCGGTATATATAATGGATGAATATAAGTAACCGGTTTTTGATTCACAAAGAAGGTACATCTTTATTCCGAAACGAGCTCGTTTCAGTGGTATATATTGCTTCCATTTCATTCGCCCTTTATACAGTAGTAGACTTTCGTCTATTGTGATATCTCTTTCCGGTGTATATAGAGAGGAGCACTTTTTATTTATATGGTCAAATACAGGCCATATCTTATTGAGCTTGGGATTGGGGTGAATCTCAGCATCGTAGGTTTCATTGTTAGAGAAGTGAAGATATCTTTTTATCTCAGAATAGCGACAAAAGCTAAGGAGCTTCGGAAAAATAGGTGATTGAAAAATTTCAACTTTTGACCAATACATCCTTACCTCAGGCTTTCTAATTATACCTTGTAGTATAGTTATGGCTAAAAATATGTATAATTCTTCCATAGTAATCGGTGACCATAGGTTCTGTGATGATCCTGGAAGTTGAAATGCATATCTGTTTGTTTCAGTTAGAATTATGTCCATTAGAGAGTTATCAAAAAATAATTCAAAGTATGACAAAGCATCATCGTAATCCGTCAAAGTAAAACAACAGCCAGGGTTAGCTTCAAATCGAAATCTCGGTGGTGCAACGTTTGGTTTATTTGTACTAATTTGATACCAATTCCTTGCTGTATCCAAAATCTCGTCGTCATTATCTTCCGATTCACTTCCATCACTCAAGAAATCATCACTCTCATCGCTCAAACTGTCTGATAAATTGGCATATTCAAAATTGTCATCGTCAGAGTCGCTCATTATCAGATAACTTTTTTTTAAATTACAAAAATACTTAGTAATATAATTTGCAGTTAACTGCTTACTTTTATTATATTTACGTAATAAAAATGGATATATTACCACAGATATATACACCAAACAACTGCTTTATAACAAAGAATTCCTAGCAAACTTATAGCTAATCATCAAACTGCGCCACCTGGTTTACACAAGAAAACTGCTGAATAGTGGTGCCATCTATGTCAAATAAGTTTAATTATAATCTAGCCTATTTATTTTTACTTGAACGGATCTCAGACGAGCATTAGAAATAAAATAACGCGAGATACAAGGACGCCCGTGTAAGACACGGGCATGTGCAAATTTGCCGGAAACTTTCGCCCGTGTGAGACACGGGCAAATGCGTTAAGGGGTTAAAAAATTGCTCTTAACTAAATATGCACTAATTACGTATATAAAAACAAAACATTTTTAGTTATATTTGTAAATAATAGAAATAAATTGCAAAAATTAATTATATTTATTCATGTTAGAATTATAATTAATGATTACTTCAAAAACCTTCAAAGAATTTACAGCTACAACAGACAAAATTTCATAAACAATATTCTTTACATAACTGAACTATACATTCTATAAAATAATGGGTAGTTTAAGAGTTTTTTCAACATCTTCAATTGATTCCTATTTACTAATTTATTAAATATTTCATGATGCATAGAACAACCTCTAATCAAAACTAAGTATAGTTACTCAAACAAATACAACTATTAAATAAATTTACCTGGGTGACTTTTTTCCAAATTATTAATCAATAAAAGCAATTCTAAATTTTTCTTCTGTTTATTTTAAAACTCTTTTAAAATAATAGAATTTCATATCCATGTATTGGGCTTTTCTATTCCTTTAATCAGTCAATAGATTTTCTCTTTTTAAACTGCTAAATAAGTTTACTAAGTTACTTATACTAATAAGTTTAATTTTTCCCACCACAACTGAATTGCTTTGCAATAGCACTGCCTGGAAACATTGATTGAAAGAGAGAATTTATAATGTTACAATAATTTTAGTTAAATCCAATGTTTTAACTTAAACCCATAAAATTTCAGCTTTTAAAATTTCTTTTGAAGAAACTGATCCAAAATTCCAAAACATGCTTAGGGTGCACATTTTTTAACAAGAACAGATGTAGAGAAAAACTGCTTAAGTGAGTAATTTTTTTTGGCAAATACAGCCTGCTTTAATAAATACACATGTTTCTTTCCCTTTCATTTGGGATGGACAGACAATGGGTATGTTTTTTCTGAATCATACAAAGATTGGCTTTTTCCAGAGTCTACTGGTCATTGAAAAAACACCTAACATGCATATTAAATTATCCATTTCATTGTTAAACAAATTCATTCCAATTCACAGAAATTATATGCAATTTTCACCAAGGGAGACATGGAAAATATATTTTAACTCAAAAATTTTAGTTTTAAATATTAATATTCAGTGAATTTTATACTATATAAAGAAAACAGAAACAAATAGAAAAGAATCAATTAAAATCCCCTATCTGATTACAATACGACAGTCTTATTTGATGATCACTTCACACATAAATTTAAATACTACTAAACTGGATTATCATGCAATAATTGTGGCTGAACTAGATCTTTAAGCAGATAGGAATACAACAGTCAATAGTTAAGAATACAAATATATAATATTGATTACACCGCTATTTAATGATAAAATTTTGTGATAAAAAACTAATTCTCAATTAGGTTTTTGGAAAATTTTATTGAAAAATTTAAAACAAAAAACTCCTAAAAATTAATAATAATAAATGCATCAAGGTAAGTAATAACTCCAGATATAATTCCTGATTTGCAACAATCATTTAAAGAGTTTCAAGGGCATTAAAATTTCTTTTTTTTTTTTTTTTTTTTGGAATTTAAGGAGTGTTATGAACCCTGATGAAAACAAATAGTTCAAAGTTATATAATAAATCTTCTAAAACCTTTTCACTATCTTTAATAATATGCACTTTTGTATCATAAAAGCATAACTGTTCAAGTTTTATTTTAATGAAGGAAAGTATGAAAGATATGGAACTAGCATACACACATTATAAATAATTTGCATCATGAATTCTCTTTCCCTTTTAATATCTAGGTTTAGAAAAATTGTAATTCAGAAACTAACAAGTAAAATTTGATTATTAAAAC
This sequence comes from Latrodectus elegans, assembly GCA_030067965.1. Lineage (NCBI taxonomy): Eukaryota > Metazoa > Arthropoda > Arachnida > Araneae > Theridiidae > Latrodectus > Latrodectus elegans. The sequence continues at coordinate 110,304,349 of CM057819.1, forward strand.
ATCAAGAACTCTAAATCCAAGAAAGGCAATACACTACACATTGATTAAATTTAGTAAACAAATCTGGAAGAAATATGACAATATGATACTGAACACTTAAATTTTAAAAGTACACAATGGCTTTCAAGGCATATTAAGGAAATGATTGAAATATTCAAAAATTACATAATACTCTCTTAAACTTTTAAGAATTCTTAAAATAATGACATTAATAAGACATAAAAACATCCAATAAGAAATGAGCAATTTTTATAGATTTCTCATGGAGACTATAACTGATAGATAGCCTATAAAAATGATAAATATTTTTACTCAAATCTGTAATGCATATTTTAAGAAAAAATAAGTCAAAAATAAAAAAGTTGTGCTTCATTCTGTGTTTCACATTAAAAAGTTTTAAAAAACATGGCATTTAAAGCTGTTTAAAGAGCAAACACAATAACAATGTTAACATATACTGTTTTTTTTTTTTTTTTTTTTTTTTTTTGCATATATCAATTTGGATACAAATATAAGATTTTTATGCTTATTGGCTAAACTGGATTTAAGTAATAAAGAGTCATACATGAATCTTTTTTATAAATGTTTTAAAATAAAAATATAAGAGAATGGAAGTATATAAAACTTGATTTAAAATAGGTGTTACCTTTTGTTCTAGTTCATTCTTTCTATAGTTAATAGATATTGAATAATAATGTCTATTTAGTCCATGTATCAGGGCCTGGAAGATAAACACATTTTTACAGAAATATTTAAAACATATGTTTACAAAAGAGTTAATATAATTCATACAAAGACAAGTATATTATGAAAGTCATGTTGTATCAAAGCATCATCAAATACATACTCAATTTAGAATTAAGTTCAAATTTTTTGATATTTCATCATTTTGAATCCCAATATTTTATTTCCTTGAAATTAGTTTATAATTTACACATACACATTGGCTAACATTTAAAACTGTATTCCAATGTATACAAGACATTCAATTTCAGTAAGACTTTTATTTAGAAATGAAATAACTTATATTTCATCATATACAAATATGCATACTATAAACATTAGAAAAATAATGATTATGTATTTAACATTTTATATCAAGAAATATTTTTCACAAAATAAAACTTCAAGAATATTAACTCATAGATGTCAATTAATTGCCCACCAATACTAAAAAATTAGTAGATTTTAAAGAGGAAAAATCTACTTTAAATAATTCTTTATAGATCTTTTGTAACCTTAAAAATGATTATTCAATAATCTTTAGGTATAATCAAATTAAATGAAAAGTGGGTAAAAATGGATTAATATTTAAGAAATCAACTATTTTTTACACACAGAGAGGCGGAGAGAGAGTAAATACAATATAAGCCATATTCACATCTTCCTAAAAACTCATATGTAATGCAGTATATATCTTAAAATCACTCAAAAAATGGGAGAGGAAGCCTATGGAATGACAGTTTTAGACAGAATTGGTAATTTATCATTTTACCACTCAGTTGTATGACCTAAATTGTACATTCAAAAGCTGTATGCTAAAATGTTGGGTTTTATAAGCCATGTATATATAAAATTTTACCTGAAATCAATTAGAGGAGATTTCATTAAGTGATTTAAAAAATTAGTATTGAGATAGCACTTAAATTTAGATGTTCTAAATAAGCTTTATTTTTAAAACTCTGAGTGTAAGTTTAAAGTCTGAGTTTAAAACTTCAAAGCATGCCATAAATTTATCATTGTTCTCCTCTAATTAAATAAGTTTTTGCTCAAAGGGCATTATTATTCTATTAATTTTCTCAAAAAAATTACCATTCAAAAGTAAATACTGATATTTATAAATACTTTTGTAAATGCAACTTTTTAAAAAATTTAATATTTATTTTAACAGTTTATATTTTCAGAAAAATTTATTTTAGAACTTAAAGAATTAAAACTTTTAGAATTCCTTAGGCACAGTAAAATTGAATTTTAAAAAAATTATGCCTTATAAAAGAATCATCATACAATTATCACATCAATGTCAAATTTGAAAAATATATAACAGTAAAATAATGAAAACTTTGACGTAGTGTCAGTTTCTTCAGTATGAATGTAGAAGAGCATAAATATATATTTTTTCGATTATAATACATTTGTCATAAAACTGATTTGTTAAGTGAAAATTCAAACGTTTTAATCATTTTAACTTTAATTTTACAAGGATGAATCATTATTATTAAGGCTTACTAATTAATAATAATTGAAAACACAATCAATTTTAGTGTAAAAAAAATTAATAAAAACCTGACACTTTTATAAAAATAGATAAAAGTAATATAAGAAAACACTAGTTTATTTTAGAATATCATGAGCGATTGTCAACCGAATGGACTTTCCACTCTCAATCTATATCACATTAATTAAAGACATAATATGGATTATAAATGGAATTCTCTTTTCATAAAATACCTTTAAAAAAGGAGGGACTGTTAAAATACTGTTTTCTTTCTGATACACTCATCAAATTTTACATATATAAACTTATTTACATTATACAAGCTTATATTTGCGACTGAACAAATTACAAACAAATGTAGTAGCATTTTTGTGAAAAAAATACAATTAAGGAAAAATCACATACTTTACAAATGTATGTTATGAACAAATATGAAAGATAAATTGAACATAAAACAAACAAAATTAGTAAAATTGGTAATTGTATCATTCTTGTTATAATATACAAGCCTATCTTTAAATAAAACTTATTAAACATTTCAATATTTAATTATTAAGGAAAAATATTTTGCAAAAATTACAAATAAGTGTAATGATATAGAAAATTGAATTTTTATTTATCCTTTATAAATTATAAAAAAGTCAACAGGATATTACATTCAATATTAATCTACAGATTAGTCTGACACTCTACAATTAATATTTGCACATGAGAGCTGATTCAGTCAGGACCTTACATTTAAAGCAGATTGTAGAACACTACAAAATCTATGTTCAAAATGGAAAACAAATACGTAAACATCTGACAATCAGAGTTCAACAGCTTAGATGACAACTTGACATTAAAATTTTCAGATAACATTTATCACTAATATTCCAATAGAACATTTCTATACTATTGAGAACACAAAATACTTTCAGAGTCTGTTATATTATAATAAATTTGCCAATAAGAAAAAGCAAGTTTTTATTCACTTCTTAAACTTCATAAAAAAATATATATTAAAAAAACTTTATGAAATTATTTTTTAAACAGTAAATATAGCAAGAAGAAATATTAAGTACTTGTATAGATGGTTTTGAGAGATGACCAAGATTTGAAGTTGTCTGCCTAGGTTCTTGACCAAGTACCACCATATTAGGATTAATCAGACGGAAAGCATCAATAACAACCTATAAAATAAAGATTATCTGCATCACATATGTAAATAGTAAAAGAAAATAACTTGATAAACCATTAAGATTTTAATTACTTTTCCTTTGACACTCTGAATTGGATCAACAACAACCGCTACGGCTCTTTCAGATAAGGCTTCAAAACTCTGTTGAGTATTGATATCAACTCCAGAAAGCCAACAACCAAATCCTGGATGAGAGTGATACCAACCAACCACCATTTCTGGTCTAAAAAGTCATATAAATTTAGTAGATTCTAAAAATGTTTTTTCTTATAAAACTTAAAATATTATCGCAATAAATACCTAATAAAATAACTTGAAATAATTTACATTGTATGTTACAATCATATTAAAATGACAAGGATGTACATTCATTACATACTAATAGAGGTTAATGGTTATTTAATATTGAATTCTATGCTATGCAATAAAACTCTTAGATTATGCAATTAAATATTCATAAAACAAAAAATCAATATAGAATAAAATGAAGTTGTATTTCACAAGAAAGATTTATATACCACTCACATAGAGTAGAATATAAAATTTGATAAAAAAAAAACTAAATTTGTTTAGAATTTTCAGAATTTTGTTCCATGATTCTAAGACATTAGATGCCATTGCTTAATCTTATAAGACATTTATCTATTGTTATCAGAATCACAAAGCCCTAAATATTTATATGTTAATATAGGGTTTAAAAAAAAAGTTTTTGTAATCAAAATCTTCACTTATTCTTCAGTTTCACACACTATTTTTAAATTTTTTTCATTAGTCCATAATAGTTAATTATAAATAGACTTTGGTATAATTTGTAAAACACACACTTCCTATACATAAAGGTCAATTAAATCAGAATCTACAATTTAAAATGGATTCTAGACCACTCAAATTTTTGCACTTAAAATAAAAGTCCATGTCTTGTTAAAGAGAAAATGATTTCTTTTTATTCAACAGACAATTCAGAAAAATTATGATAATGATCATGATAAAATGATCCAGTTGAAAATCATTAAGTTGTTAATATAAAAATTAATTTCTTAACAATAAATATACTTACGTAAAATTATACTTTTTGGAACAATTAAAAAATAATAAAATTATGCAGGAAATAATTAAATGTGAAAATTAAAATAACTCTGAAGATAAATATAGGACGAATATTTACCTTCCAGTTTGTTTTAACATGTCTAACATTTTTGCTTGGAATACTGGATCAACAGCTTCGACACTAACTCCCTATTACAAAATAAAATGTTGGATAGTCAATTATTTTTCATAATATTTATACATACCAGAAAAGATAAAAATAAATATTAAAGTAATAGCATAAAAACCTATTAATTATTAACAAATTTTTTAAACAATAATCACTTAAAATTTTTATTCAAAAAATAATTCAAGTATTGATTAAAATTTCAATAAAAAGGATTATAATTATCAAGTTTTTCTGCAGAATTAATTAGTATTTTGAGAACCTTATATTTGATTATAAATACTCAATGCAACTTTCAAGCAATTTTTCCAGATTAAAGATGCCTGAATACTTACTATTAAAAAAATTTGAAAAAGTCATAAGAGATAATATTAATTTGAAATTTGTTGATTTTAAAATACACTTATGAAAACACTATTAACAGTATTGCTTTAAAATATAAATTTTAAGAATAAAATATTTACTTTTAAAATATTTAAAAAAATTACTTTTCAAATAATATTTTGTTAAGTATCTCTAGTGAAAAAAATAAATGGAAGTGTTGCTGTTGTTTTTGATTGGTAATATTTATGTCCATACAACATACGGAAGTTTGCTTTTAAACATTTATTGAAACATTAACTAATCTACATTGCACGTTACACAAGTATATATATGAGTTACACTGGAAAAGAAATACACCTATCGATCATTTACATATTTTCACTTCTTTTTCTTCTCTAGTTGCCATTTAGCCAACACTAAAACTTCGTGGGGAATGCTGTGTTGCCACAAAAGATAAATTTTTTTTAAATATTACTTAATGATATAACAAACGTATATTTTGTTCCCAGGCAAGACGTATGAAGCAAATCAAATAAAGTAAGTATTTTTAATAAAATATTTATAGCTTACAAATTGAAACTTTGTGAAATTGTCATACATACAATGTACTAATTTTGTTTTTCTCATGATAAAAGCTTCTCATGCCCTGTTTAAATTCAAGTTTATCTGTTTTTATATTGCATTGCATATCTGAAGTTTATCTCTAGTGTGTATTAATTTTTGAATAGCATTTTCAGAGTTATCTAAAAAAATTTAACAAATTATTTTTAGCTTTTTAGTTTCTAACAAGGAAATATTAATTTTTTTAATGTTTAGGCTTGACATTCTATTACTTTCAGCACTCAAGGATAATATGACCAGTACTTATTGTGACAAAAGTGGATTTCAAGCCCATATAAACAACAATGACAACTTTCACGCCTCAGATCAGAGTTAAGACTATAAACTATCAAACTAACAGTCTAAAATGCAACCTATTCAGTTGGATACTCAGCTTAAAAGATTCAGGATTGATCATTCAAAAGACATATGCAATATGAAAAGTATACACTGATAACAATTTTAATTTTTCAAATATTTAATGAATTTACAAGGAAAAATTATGAAAGTATACACAAAATATAAACCTAACATCAAGAAATATGTTTCCTAAAATGTAACACAATACAATACAAATTATCTGTTAACAAAATTTTTAATGTATGACAGGCTAAAATTGAAATATACAATGGAAAAATAAAATTAAGCTTTTGTACTATGATTAAAATTAGTAAATATTTGTTACAATGGCACATATACAAAATTCATGAGCATTAACAAAAAAAAAGTAATTTTATAAATGTGTCTGGTAATGTAATCAACAGCAATTTCAGAATATTTTAAAGCAAATTTTATAACACAAATGCTGTTTAGAATCAAACTTTTAATGACTCATAAACATTTAATTTGAATATATTCTTCTTGAAACTGTTAAGTCATGAAACATTTGTTAAAATGTTTCGAAATCAATTAGCAGTGGACAGTATTTTGTTAAAAAGAATATAAAACTCAAAAGGAATATATTTTATTTTTTTATACATTATAATAATAAATGTTGAAATATAAATGTTTTAGTTTTCTATAATAACATTAGAATCTTATTTGTAAATTTTTTCAAGGTATATTTAATGCACACAATTTACCTTAAAAAATATACAGAAGAGATTTGAATGAATAATTTAATAAAGATCATATATCAAAGAATTATTAAATCATTCTTAGATTTACAGTAAATGGAGAATAAAAAAGCACACAGTAAAACCAAAAAACATGGCACAGTGCACGATAACATATATATAATGCAACAATATAAGCAAGTTACAAAAATAAAATAGACATATACTTACAGTTCCAGATTGAGGCATTGCAAAAACATCTATGACACGCACAGTATAATCGTCAACAAATTCTCCAAGCATGAGACCCATAACTTCCATAGGTACACCAGCTCGACCATGTTTCAACATCTAAAAAATGTTTTTTAATTAAAGAGCAGAGTAATAAAATACACAAGTTGAATTAATAACTTTAATTAGTGACTAAAATGCAATAATTTATCAAAACTGACCAGTATTGATGATAAATTTATTATGTTTAAGGTAAAAAATTTTCACACAGAAAGTATTTTATAAATATCTAACAAAAGACAGAATAATTTGTAAGATTAATAAAAGTATATGGCATTAGAGGTTCAAAAAAACATTAGATAAAAACTACATTTAAAAAAAATTATTCCCAGCTAAGTACTTACCCAAAATAAATAATTTTTAATAATAAAAAAATGCAATTATTCTTAACTTCCATAAATTAAAAAAAATACATACAGTGTTAAATGTTATTGAATTTTTAATTTCAGAGTAAAATATATTTTTATAGCAATATCATTATTAAATATTTATACGAATTATAGCAATACTAAATTACTATTAATAATTAAATATTACTAAAAGAAATGTCCCATAACATAAAATATACAGGTTTGCATATGATAATTTTAATATTTTATTTTTAACTGATTTCTAGAATTCATATTTTTTATGTTAGAAAACTTCTAAAATTACTTACTTTCAACAAAGCTAGAGAGGAAATATACACCTGCTCAGCAGTATCTACAACAGCTCCATCAGTAGGAGGAGCTGCCTAAAAAGGAAACATTATTAGATTAAATAATAAAACATTTTAATATGTTAACTTATTATATGTTAAAATAGATGAAATACACAGCTGAAATAAGATTCTAAATAATTCTATTAAGAACAATAAATTTATACAAAAACATTTATAAATACAAGTTAATTTTTATTTAATTAATTTTGCAGAAGAGTAAAGAACTGTACAGAGGGTAAAAATGCACTAAGTGTGAGATAAAGTGTCCAAAACTAACTTGAAGTTCAAAATTCATTTACAGGATGAGATTTTCGTTCTACATTAGGTGATCCTAAGACAGGCACGAAATTCATGTTGTGCACAACTCTTGCATTTAATCAGTAATTTTATTTGTTTACAATTTAAAAATTTGGTACCTTATTCTAAGAATGTTCTAATTATTGGACTTCGAATTTTTTAAAGCTATATTATCGCAAATTTTTATAAGATATCTTGCTTATATTTTTTAAAATTTTGATTCAAATTTTTTAAAACTATATTGCTTGAGTTTTTTTAATGTTATATTATTTTGAATTTTTATTTGGTCTGCCAATAAAAGATCTGTATGCAATACTAATCACATGCCTGGTCAGTTCAATTCATACATCACAGAATATACGGCGTAGAAACCCCAATGAAAACACTGTAGGAAATCTCTTCGAAGCAACCTTTCTCAGCAAGGTGAGTTATTTTTCAATAAAATTTCATTCAGAGGGATTATTAGTAACTTTAGTTTTAATAAAAATGTATATTTACATAAGTAAATACCTCTTTAAGTAAGTTTTATTGTGTATTTCAGGTTAGTGTTAGATTGTGCCATCCTAAAATTTTTTGAATGTGAGCATCACATACTCAGTTAGTTAAAATTTCAGTTTGCAAAAAAAAAAAAAAAAAAAAAAAAAAAGCAATTTGTTAACGTAATAAATTTAACTTTATTGCCCGGTTACCACTGAAGTTTTTTTAAAATGGGCACCTCTGCTCGATATATTGAAATTTTAGTTTTAATGAAAAAGCTACTTGTTAATGTTTGAAACTTAACTTTATTGCCTGGTTGTCACTGTAGTAGGTAGCGCTACACAGATGTCTTTTTTAAAGGAAGGCAGCTTTGCTTGGTATATTAAAATTTCAATACTTCTATTGCACATAATTATAATGAAATATTTGAAATTTAGATAATTTGGAATTCAAAGTAGTGTGCGATCCCAAAGTATCTGATCAGTATTTAGTAAGTGGATATTGTGCTTTGTAACATAAATTAGGTTGGTGAAATAGCTGTGCAGCGCTTGGTATTGAAATTAGAAATCGTGCCAACCTTGTACAGTTCTGTCACCTTTTAAGAATTAATTTTTGTCATTAACATTAGCACCCAATTATTTTAACAATATATTTTTAATTCTATATTCTTTATTTTTTCATTAGATCTCATGACAGTAAGGGTAATTTTGCAAATGATACATATGAAGTGATTTCTGCAAATTTACTTAATAACTCATTTGATATTTGAAACTGCTTATTACAGGTACTATGTGATAATTAAAATTCTACAACTATGTGTAAAAATAATATAACAAAATTCCTAAATTTTAATATTTGATATTCTATAAATATTGTATAAAATTTGAAGCTGTCACTGGAAATAGTAGGATATCCCCCTCTATTGGTGATCATTGCTACTTCTTAAAAAATAGCAACCAAGAATGGGCACCAATCTGCATAAGAAAACAATTTCGAATTACTATGTCCAACACTACATACGAAAACAATAGCCCCTTCTCTCCGACTTCAAATTGCTCAACCAAACAGTATATAAGAAAATAGTAATCGTAATAAGAATTGATTAAAGATTCTATTTAATTTTAATTTTGAAATAAATTTTAAGGAAATAAATGAACAAAAATAATTGCATTTAATAAAATCTAGTTAAAAATAAATAAAATAATGAATTTCAGTGATTTAAGATATAGAATTTACATATCCTTACTACATTAAAGTAGACAAATCTAGCACAATTCCAAAAAATAGAACGATTCTTTAATTTAATTTATCATTGGAAATTTGAATATTTAACATACAATTCTAGGAATTCTCTTCCTGCCGAAAAAATAATTAAAATAAAATTCTTACTTTCATTTTTCATTCAAAATGAATATAAAAGTCAGAGTTTAAAATCTGAAACAATATCTACTGCAAATCATAAAATTAATTTTTATTTGGTCTGCCAATAAAAGATCTGTATGGAATACTAATCACATGCCTGGTCAGTTTGATTCATACATCACAGAATATACGGCGTAGAAACCCCAATGAAAACACTGTAAGAAATCTCTTCGAAGCAACTTTTCTAAGCCAGGTGAGTTATTTTTCAATAAAATTTCATTAAGAGGGATTATTAGTAACTTTAGTTTTAATAAAAATGTATATTTACATAAGTAAATACCTCTTTAAGCAAGTTTTATTGTGTATTTCAGGTTAGTGTTAGATTGTGCCATCCTAAAATTTTTTGAATGTGAGCATCACATACTCAGTTAGTTGAAATTTCAGTTTGCAAAAAAAAAAAAAATAATAAAAATAAAAAAATGCAATTTGTTAACGTAATAAATTTAGTTTTATTGCCCAGTTACCACTGAAGTTTTTTTTTAAATGGGCACCTCTGCTCGATATATTGAAATTTTAGTTTTAATGAAAAAGCTACTTGTTAATGTTTGAAACTTAACTTTATTGCCTGGTTGTCACTGTAGTAGGTAGCGCTACACAGATGTTTTTTTAAAGGAAGGCAGCTTTGCTTGGTATATTAAAATTCAAACTGCGGGCAGTATTTGTGATGCCAGAATTGAGTTCAGGCAAAAGAAAAATTAATGCTTCTATTTTGTGAAGCCTGAGATGAGCTCATTTCTACTTTACGATACTTTATTTCATATTTTCCTAATAAATGACACAAGTGATCCTATTTTTTTTTTTTACCAATTCTGACTTCAGTTAGGGGAGGCAAAATGTGGATGTTGTCAGCTTATCAGATAAACAAAGACATGCTTGGCTTGAAAAATGACAGAGTTTCACTTTCCCATTTAATTTTGGATTCTTTTTTGGTGAGTTTTTTTGGAAATAGTTTTCTTTTTTCACAATGTCTAATTGAGACACCAATAAAGAGTATAGTTTAGTTTCCTTAGGATCAAATACCAAAAATTTAAGGGAAAAAAATTTAAGAAAGGCAACGTTTTTCCTTTTTCATGTGGAAAAGTTACTGTTATAAAAAAGGATGTTTGTTTGCTTTCTTCCGTCCATACCGCCGAAATGATTGGGTTTAAATGTAAGAAAAACAGAAACTGAAGAAAAGCCATGGCTACAAACTATGGGAGGTGTTAATAAAGTCTTACAAGTGATCAACATCTTACAGACTATCCAGTTGCTAGAAAAGGAGGTAAAAAATATTACTAGAAAATATTTTTCCATCTTCTACACCAGGTGTTATTTTGTATACTTCAGCAGGAAGTGTGAAAAATAATATGAACTTCAGAAATTCAATTGTTGAACTAAATAAGCCAAATGTTCTGCTACCAGGACCAGGGCCTCTTGATGTAAGCTTACTGCGCCTTATAGGTTGACACTTTACAGAACACACCCCCACAAAGGGTGAAAAAAATCTACTCCAAAAAGAGGGAGTGTCTTATATTCTGTCATATATGCTCATTCGTCTTATATGCTGTCATAAAACCGATGAACAAGGAAAGAGAATATAATAATATAATAAAGAATAAGGCATGAGATAAGAGTTTATTGTAAAATTTATGTATTGAAAAATCATATAGTTTTTTATATTATACTAGTTTATACTAATTACATAATATTTAGCAAGAAATTTTCGTTGAATTTGCTCAATATGAATAAGATGTATAAGTAATTTATGTTTTATGTGTATGTAAAAATTATAAATATAACAATTATTGTATTTAAAATTTTATTTTTGTAACAGAAAAAGCATTTTTTAACTCTTATATTAATATAAAAAATAAAATTAAGCAGTCAAAAATTTTTCCATTTTTGGACCATTTTTCTGAAATATATGTCATAGTTAAAAGGTTAAAGTGTTGCATTAATTCATTTTCAATACAAATTACAAGAAATAAAACATAAAGTTGCAAAATTTTATAATATAGTAGTTGATCAAGTACAGAAATATACGAAAGTCATTTTGAATTCAATAGATTCAAACTATAGCATTGGTTTTTAAAAATTTCATTACTTATTTATAGATTTTTAAAAGTTCTGAATATATTATGTTCTTACAAAGTATAAAAAATGTTAAAATAAGTTTAGATATTGCTAAATTATGTACAACTGTCATTCAAATTTCACTTTTTGACGCTTTCTGCAATTTTCTTTTATAATTTGCCTAGCATCTATCTACAATAGAATCATGGATGGTTTGCTTGGATGGTAACTCTATGGTAATTAGAATATAAAGGCAAATTTGACAGGAACCTACAGTTAAATTCTCACCTAAGAATTCTACTAAGGAATTTCCAACTACTAGAAGACATTCAAACCCGAGTTGGGTTTGTTTGCCACTCATTCGGTCATTTTTTTGCACACAAGGGGTAATTAAACTGGGACATAGAGTATAAGGTGAATCTCAAAATACAGGCATTTAAGTCCAAGGTGGAATTCAAACTACAAATTGTCAAACTGAAAGCCAAAGCATTAATTACTTAACTAATATATGTATCTGATATGTAATATATGTATCTGTATCTGAGACTAAAATATATGTATCTGAAAATGCATCTATAACTATAAATTTCATCAAAACAAATCTGGAAAACAATTTAGATTTCAAATTTCTATGAAATCTAAATTGTAAAAAAAAAAAAAAAAACTCTGATATTTGCAATATAAAAAAAGATAATTAGAATAGGTTCTTATAAAAAAATTATGTAAAATTTTAAAACATAAGGTAAGAATGATTAATTACAGAATAAGCATAAATAATATGGAAATCTAATATATTCAGAAAAATAAATGCTTATAAAACAACTAATGATTGAGTCTGGAACATGATTAATTACTGCAATTGACCTTCATAGTTAAATTACAAATAATTAAAATAAATAAGAGTATTTTACAAAAAAAGACAATGCATGCATTAATTAGAATTAACAAAACAGAACACAAAAACTACCTTTTACTCAATAGCAGTTATAAAGTCAAAGAAGTGTAATTAAAATAAAATGTATCAAGTAACTAGACAATACTAAAATCATGCTAAAAATCATAAGACAGTTAATATATTTAACTAAATCCAAGTACTTGGTGTGAGGGCCAATTAAGCTTAGGCTATAATTTAATGTACCAAAAATTTTTGTGCGAGATTCAACTTATACATAAATCATCTTTTTCAACTTGATAACATGGCATATCTGACAAAAATTTGATTGAAATTTTAAATATCATACTCAACCTACAGCAAGTAAAAAGATCTTACAACTTTATTCATATAGACACAAAATTCTATAAAAGCAGATCAACATACAAATATTATTGACAATAATATCAATTAAAAATACAATATGACTTACTTAATCCTAGTGATCAGTGCATTTGTCTTAGACATCATTACAACAGTTATGATTACTTAACAAAGAGTAATTTAAGTGAACTGATTACCCATAAAAATGTTAATAGCAAATAAAAAAGTATTTAATTTTCAATTAAAATGTTAAAAGTATGTTTTTAAGATTTTGTCATAAGCTTATCAAATTTCTCATATACAAGTCAAATTAAGCATGAAATAATAACATCATAAACTAAATATGAGCTTAACACGATAATATTTATAAAATAATAAAAACTAAATGTTAGAAGTTAAAATTTTGGCAATAACTATTTTTTAACGGTTAACACAAAGTAAGTATAAATTTAAAAGTTTATAAGAAAAAATAAATAAACAAAATTTAAAAATTGCCCAGCTCTTACCTGACCTAAACTAGCTAATCCACCTCCAAGTCTCAAAAGTCGATCCATCCTATTCAGAAGACAGAATATTAATTTTTAAAAACAAACAGAGATTACAAGCAAGAGAATTACTTTTTCACTTCAACAAAGAAAAATATAGCATCTATTTTATTAGAAAACGCATTTTAATGTTATATAATGATACAATCACTTTTATTTCCAAATTCATAATATATTCAAAAAAATTAATTGTAACAAATGAAAAATATTACCTATAAGTACTTCTATTGAACAAAATGACAACAGAGAGATGATTTTGCGGATTCGCTTAGTTACGAATACGGATATGATTACGGCAGTTTAACATGTCACGAAATGTAATTACTAATTGTTTACCAACTGGAATGTCTCAATAAGTGTGAAAATATTCAGAGATACTCCCATAAAATTTTTATATATAGTTTTTTTACTTTTCTTATGGAAGAAAAAAGGAATTAACAACAAATGAACTCAACATTGCCTTGGTTTTTTAATATTTTTAAAATGTACGTAAAATTAAATACAGTTATTGAATGAATTAAACAGCATTCTGTAAATGTGATTTTGTGGAGTTTAATCTATAAATAAGGAATTGAAAAGTATATATTTTTTAATATATTAATTAGTCTAGATTCTTGTATTGGCGTTATAAATGACAACGTTAATTTAGGAAAAGAGTGCAACATAAACATTTAAAATATTTTGAAACTTTGTGCAAAACAATTCAAATTTGTTTTTCATTTTTTTTCAAATAATACAGATGGTTATAATTTAAAAAATTTTCGAGATCTATAGATGGCTTAAAATCATTAATGAAAAGCTCTCATCTGTCTCTCTTCCTCCACCTCCCTCATATCTTTTATCAACAGCTCTTTCCCTTTTCATCATTACTGATTGTTCCAAGTCTTTTCGGTTTATCCGTGAAAATAACATAATAAATTTGAAGTTTCATTCAAAATGAAATTTTCTGAAATATGTTGTTTGTCTTTAGAACTTTAGGCACCTTATTGCATTGAACCCAGGATCTGACAGACCCTTTCCCCTCTTTGCTATGACCAACGACCAAGATAAATATTGGTCTGTGGCTATAACACAGTTTGAAGAGGTTGTAATCTGTTGTCTCATCCACTGATTATTCCCCTCATTTGTGTCACTGCTGCCTTCGTATCTTGAATAGTAATATTGTGTATACATTTTGTTCTCGATCATATAAATGTTTATTTAATTGAAATTTTAACTGCGTATTTTGACCTTGGCTTAAAAAATACCGTTATCAAATACATTTTCATATTAGAAGTTCTTAATTCATTGAAAAAGACTTTTAATATTATTTTCTATTTTTTAATTTACTGGGAAAGAGAATGGAAGGGAAAGTAACAACAATAGAAAATAATTTATTCACATATTTGCACTTTTGCAATCACTTTATGAATAATGAAATAGTTTAAGAAATAAAACTAAATTCTCCGAGAAAAATTGCTTAATTTTTTTCAAAGTAATTTTATTGAACTTTTAGTGTAATAAAATTTTTTAATAATTAAAAATTCGATGATTTAATTTTATCAAAACTCGTATTGCATTTTCGAGTTTCCTATTGCTTATATAGATATTTTGTGGAGTAGAAGTACTGAAAAAAATCGATATAGGGGACAAAAATGCAAATTATTTACGATCATGGTCCAGAAATTTTATTATGTAATAATAGCACAAAAACACTGAACCCCCAAAAATGCCGCGAAGTCAATTCGAGAAATAAAACAAATAATTCGAATAATTATTTCCAAATACTGAAAAATAAAATTTTGAATTAATAATCTTCTGTTGACAATGATATATCATGCATATTACACACTGTGTGAAACGCTATCGATTAAGAGAAAATTGCGATTTGATAATAGCTTTGATGACAATCGACAAAAATCAAAAGCACGTGATATTTTTTTTTCGAATGTTTGTATGATTCGCTAATTTGGTAATGTGAATAAGTGTAATGACTGATGTTACGTGGAGCAATAAATTGCAATATTATTATATGTTTCTAGCAGGTGTAATTTTATGATAGGATTTAGTCATTGTGATAATTAAAATGCTAAAGAAAAGTTCTGATCGTATTAAAATCCGTCAATAATGTTTCAAAGCAGAAGTTCTCCTTTCGATAGTGACATCGGTAGGTATATTAATTTCATATAAAACCGAAACCATTCATATTAATTTACTGTTGGCCGTTTGATAATTGTAATCTTATTGGAATTTACTATTATTGAATTTTCTGCTTAATAAACTTGATTTTATTTTGCAATTATTTTCGAGTAGGATAAAAATAATTAAATTACTGAATTATCCTGTATTTTATTACTTAACTCTCTCGAATTTTTCATAATTTAAATTGACAATGTATTTTTATATATGTTGAGACAACCACTGATTAAGAAAATTCACAAGTATAATTTCTATATTCCTAAAGTTAAGAAAATATGTGAAAACATTTCGGTTGTCATAAAATTACTTGCGTATACATTGAAGAACATAAGAATATTTCCTCGAATGATTAGTTA
This sequence comes from Latrodectus elegans, assembly GCA_030067965.1. Classification (NCBI taxonomy): domain Eukaryota; kingdom Metazoa; phylum Arthropoda; class Arachnida; order Araneae; family Theridiidae; genus Latrodectus; species Latrodectus elegans. Next base: position 110,320,512 of record CM057819.1, read on the forward strand.
TAAATGTAGATAATTTTAAGACAATCATACTTTTAGAAAAACTGTTCTTTTATTTTTGAATGTACCCCTTTTATTTGCAAAATTATAATTATATTGGGTAAAATCTTAGGAGAGCCCACACCTTTGGTGACAAACTGAAAAAAAGCGCCAAGCAGGAACGAAATTCCTGAAATATTTAGGTTTACCATATCTAGTGTATATAGTCACCAAGATAGTTTCAAGTCACAATATCACCAACCAAAATCATTCGTCTGAGGTGTGGGCTGTGCTAGAATCCAACTCTATATTGATTTTAAAAATCTAAAGAACTGAACGAAAAGTTATTTTTATGTTTTAAATTTCTGTGCTGAGTGGAGTTTATGCCATAATTTAAAAATGGAATATTTATAAATTTAGTAATTACAGTAGACCTTTGTTTTTATGACTATTTAATTTATAAAAACTTTTTTTGATACTATTGCACACACTTGATTTTTATAAACTATTAACTGGTTCAAATATGATATGAGATGCTGTGATGATTTTTAATTCATATTTTCAAACTAAAATATTGAAATATTTCTTTTTTGGGAAGTCATTTTCATGGATATTTCATTTGTCTTTTCTTATTAATTTTGTGGATTTGAAATTTTTGATTGTTGCTTTTATTCGAGTGTCAAATCATGATAATTGTAGATTACTAACTGAACTGCTGATGTTGAAATCCTGGATTTTGGCACAAGGGCTATATAATCCAGGATGCTCAGTCTTTGTTCATTTTTTGGTAGTTTTTTTTATGTATCGGGCAATTTCATTTTTATTAAATTATAGATACAGAGACCTAAAAGAATTATGCAGAAAATTCTATTTTGGTAACTCTAGTTTTGACATAATCTTTGCAACATTTCTTCATAGTCAAAAGAACTCAGAATTTGGGATCCTGGATTGTACAGTGCCTGTGCCTGCATTTTTTTTAAAAAACAATTTGAGTGGAGTTTTCCTTGCCTAATCAAATGTCCTATATTCCATCTGACAGGATAATCAATATCTTCAAATTCAACTATTTTAAGGTACTTTTACTAGAAGTGATTATGGATTCAAATCACCTCACCAAATTGACATTCTAGGAACAATGCATTTGTCAATCTCCTTCAAATTATGTAGCAGGAAAAAATATGTTATCTTTTCGAACAATTATTATTTTCGTAAATTATTTTTAGTCCTTTCCACAAAAATTTAGTTTTAATAATTCTCTGCTTTTATACCATAAAGTAATAAAAATATAGAACCTATCTACTAACCTACTACAGAAGAGAATGTAATTGTTTTAGCAGCTAGTATAAAGGTATACTTTTTAGGTTTTTTATTTAAATAGATTTTTTATTGTTAAAGTAATGACTTTAAAATAACTTTGTTTAGTTATTTTTGCAAATAAACTGTGAATAATATATGATGTATAATAGAAAGTATTACAACAGCTGCCTGATACTAGGTTGTCCAGCATCTTGTATCGGATATTTGAAATTATTTAATTGCTCTCTTAGAATCTTTTAAGTCTTCTAAATAGTTTTTTTTTATTTATTTATTTTTTTTATTATAAGTTTTAGCATTCAATTTGTTTCTTAACTAATACCATTTCTCCTACTTATAAAGGTAGGCTTTGAATGTTGAACAAAATGAAATTATGATTTTATAATTTGTAAATTTTCTTCTACTGTATTTCATGGAAAAGACTGAAAAGATTTAAGTTTTTTTAAACTTTTGTTTTTTTTTTTTAATATTCAATTAATAGAGCTTATCACTTGCTTTGTATAATTTTTTTTTATGATTTTTCTAGAAAGAGCAACAGATGAAAATAACTTGTCTGAAGATTGGTCACTTATTTTACAAATATGTGATAATGCAACTAATTATCAAGATGGGGCAAAATTCTGCTTGAAAGCAATTATGAAACGTTTACATCATAATGTCCCAAGGGTTGTGATACAAGCATTAACAGTGAGCATATCTTTTGTGTTTAATTTTAAACTTATTTATTTAATTAGTTATTTAATTTTTTTATTTATATTCTTATTAGCTATTAGATGCCTGTGTAAAGAACTGTGATAAAAGATTTTTATTGCAAGTTGCTTCAAGTGAATTTACAACTGCAGTCAGAAAGTTACTAGGAAAGGTAAGTAAATTAACATATATGTATGTATATTTAGTAACATATTAAATATTACTAAGCACATCTTATAGCTGATGGCTTTGTTTAGCTGATAAAATTTTCTTATTCTTATTTAACAATTTTTCACTGGTAAATGCTTATGGAAAATTCTAGAAATTGTTTTCATGAAGCAAAGATGTTACATTTCTAGGATTTAGAACCTTATATGAAATTTTGTTGGCTTTGAGCTGAACATATTTAAATATAAGTTCAAATGAAACTTTGTGTTTTAAATATTGTAATTTTTTAAAAATAATATTTTTACTTTATTAAAACCTAATTGCTGACGCTATTTACAATTTTTATAAATGTCAATCGGTGCTGTGTAAGTTGTAATTATTAAGTTTAAAATTTTGTTTCATACATACAGCTATAATGAATTACTGAAAATGTTGATTCCATATTATTATATTTTATTTTTTAAATAATCATTTAATTTTATTGCTTCATAATTCCCAATTAAAATAATCATTTAATTTGATTATTTATATTTTGATTTTAATATTTTAGATGCATCCTTCAGTTGCTATAAAATTAAAAGAATTATTACAAAAATGGTCATTGGAAGAATTTAAAGATGATCCAGAACTTTGGTAATGTGTATTTAACATTTAATTTTGTAATTGGCAATTAAAGAAATTTTGTCCTTACTGAACCAGGTTTTGGATTACTTTAGTGATAAATTGTTTTTATAAAAAATCTCTCTTTTTACTTTATTTGTGTTTTAGTATCATTCCTGCTTTATATTACAAGCTTAAAAGTGAAGGTGTAGAATTTCCACCAAAGGTAAATGTTTTTTCTGCATTTTTCCCTTTTCTGCATTTTATTTACTTAGTTACTTTTCTTTTACTTGTTGTTGCCTTTGAAGTATGAGATCTCAAGTTGTAGTTATTTAATGTTAAAGAAATTTTCTAGTTGTAATTGCTTATTTTGTATATAAATAATATTTACTATTATATCTTCTCATTGAGAATCCTTCTGTTTTTATGATGAATTATTGTTAAATGTGTGTCTAAAATGAAAAAATTTGAGCTTGAATTGGTTATAATATTTTTTCAATTTGAATTTGTAAGTTAATAAAAAAAGTGTTAGATATTTAGCTTCATTATTATAACATTAAAGCATTTATATACATGAAATGTATACTATTCTTTATTATAAAAATATTTGTGAAAACTTATTTTAAAGAAAATAAAAAAATTTAATGATTAAATACAACTGAGCAAATAAAGTACATGAATATATAAGTTTGATGAATTAATTAGTCTTTATTTTTGTACAGCTCTGCTTGTATTCTTAAGTATTGTTTTTATGAAATAAGAACTTAATTTCTAATTCAAATAATATTCAGTTAGTTTAGAAAATTAAAAAAAAAAACTTCTGTTACATTACTAAATTGTAATCATGTTTGATACTAGACAGAAGAAAAGAAAACTACTATTCCAGTATGTACAGATCCAGATGCAGTTACTAGTCAAGAAGAAGAAAATGATATTATCAAAGGTATGTGTAATTTTTCCATTGAAGTTATTTATATTTTTATCTTGACTAAAGTGATTAAGCTTAAACTTCTAAATTTAAATATTTCTAGTATTTAGTTTATACTAGGAAAAATTTAATTTTTTTATTAAAGTCATGATTGAAATTTAAATTACAAAATGATTGAACTTTGAAATTTAAATTACAAAATGTTTCTACTAAAATCTGATAAAAATGGAAGAAATTTGGTTACTTTGATACATGATTTTGAAGACACTAAAAACATTTGATTTAATTTTGTTCTTGAAAATTATCAAATTTAATTTTAATATTTTATTTAAAAAATGTTCTGTATTTATTTATGTAATTTTATTTATCCTTTTCAAATTCTGTTAGTTAAATGTTTTCAGTTTTTTCACTGAGAAAAATAATTTTTTATTTCATATTAATGTACCATTTTTTTTGGTTAGTAAATAAAATTTCTCAGTTAATCAAAGGGCAAGTTAATTACATAATGTTTATGTATTATATACCTAAGTAAAACAAAATATATATTCAAATTATAATTTTGTTATAGTTATATTTTGTGATAATTATCAAATTACCTGTTATTTGAAGTCTGACTATTTTACTTCTATTTATGTTTAAGTATTGTAAATTAATAATAATTATCAATTTGAATTCTTTCTTTTGGGGGGGACAGCAGGCATTATTTCTCCCAAATAATTATTAGTAAAGATAAATACTATTACTTTTCCTCAAGAAGAGGATTTCAAGAAACTTATCCTTTTTGACTAACCCACCAACATTATAATTATTGAATATAATAAATCATTCACTTGCAATTTAAGTTTTATAATTTAAGCAGTGCTGATAACATTTGGTGCAAATGGTAAAAAAGAACTTAAATTTTCTTGCCATAGTCAATGTTAGAAAGCGAAATTACAAAATAATAAATTATTATAGTAAATATTGTATGTATGAAATATTTTATTAAGATTAGGATTAACAAAATATTCAGCATATTAGAATTAAAAGCTGTTGCCAGCTGGTGGTTTGCAGAGATCCATGGATATTTCAATCCTCTACATTCATTGGAATTGATTGATGAGCTATAATTTGAAACTGGTTAGCATTAAAATTGAGATTGAGAAACTGGTCAAATAAGGGACTGGACTAATGATTTTTCTTAAAAAATTTTAAAGTTTAGAGAAGCTTTATATATTTTATGGTAAACTAGCAAAAATTTAAATTAAATGTTAAAAGGAGAATAAAAGAGTAAAATAAAGAGCCTGATTACAAATTTATTCTATAAGCATATAAAAATAACACTACATGATGTAATATAAAACTAAATTACATTAACATTACACTATCTGAGAAAAATTTCTCTTGTGTATATATATATATATATATATATAATATATATATATATATATATATATATATATATATATATATATATATGCATTTTTATTTTGATTTATGATGATTGGTAAGGAGAATTTTGGACAGTACCTGAGCTGTCAACAGGGTTAATATCTGTAATGGGTGCTTAGGTCATTATAAGATTTATTATTGGTTTTTATAAGATTGTTTTCCACGTTTAACATTATTTTCCTGAAAAAGTCTCTGAAAGTTGGGATATTTGCCTAATTTTTATGAATTCTAATGAACCAAGGAGCCTTAACTGCTTTTCTGAGGACTTTGTTTTGAAGAATTTCTTGGTTTTTTTTTCATTTTAGCAATATAGATATTATTCCAGACAGGGCAGGCATTTTTCTCGAGGATAATAAATAATTTTTTATAAATGAGCACTTTATTTTCCATCGACAGTTTGAATTCCTATTAGATGAGGTAGTTAAATGCAGCCATTTGCTGTTTAAATTTATTTGTGATATTAATTAAAAGAGGGTTGTTCCATGTTAGTTTCCTGTCAAAGATGATTCTGAGGTATTTGGATGTGTTCATGTTATAATTATGAAAATATTTCATAAACTTTTTCTAGAAGCAAATTAATTTTAAAACAGTGTTTTACACTTGGTAAATAGAATAATCAAGGTATTTAATTTTAAATTTATTTGGCTGTAAATTTTTTTGATTTGGTTGCAAAATTTGATCAGAACTTATTGCAATTAAAATTTGCAGGTTAATGTTTTAAGTCATTTTGTTTACATTTTATTTTATTTGCAAACAATTAACACATTGACTTGAAACATTTTCTAATTAGATGATAATATGAAGATAATTTTAACAACTAAATAAATGAAAAATTAAAGGATGTTATATTGAACTTTTAAAATGTCAAACTTTTTTGATAATTTCTTTTTAACAAAATAGGTGAACATTCTAATTTGAAATCCAATATATCTTTTTCAAAAAAATTGCAGAAGATATAAAATACTAAGTTTAATTTTATTAAATACTTTTTTAAAAAATATCCTTAGAATATTTTTCTGTGAGAACAATTTTAAATATTGAGCTTTAGAAATAATTTGAAAATATTGGATAATCTCAGTTTTAACAAATTTTTCTTTTAAATATTGAAGCAATTTATAATTGCATAAATTTGTGAATTATTTTTTATACGAGAGCATTGGAAAATTATTCGATTTTATTGAAAATGTCGTTTTTGTAATTTGTTGGAATTTATTGAAATTATAAATATCAATTCATTGAAACTAGAATCAAGGAATATTAATTTAAATCTGTAATTATTCCTGTTTAATTGCTCATAAAAAATGTTATTTACCTTTCAACAAAGGTTAAAGTGTGAAATATTTATAAATATAAATAATTCACTTACCAAATTAGTTCCATGAATATTATTTTATTTTCAAATACCTAGAAAGATCAATAAAAAAAGTAAAAACATGATATATATTTTAAAGAAACTAATTAAAATTTAAAAAAGAAAGTAAGTATCAGATTTCTTTTAACTGGTCTAGAAATTAACTTTTTTATTTTTTGTAGCCATTGAAATATCATTGAAAGATACTGGAAGATATTCAGTCTCTGCAGATTATGGATCTTCTGATATTTCATCTGGGCAAGCATCTAAATCTTTACCTGAGCCATTTAAAGTTAGAGCTATCTATGATTTTGATGCTGCTGAAGATAATGAACTCACTATTAAAGCCGGAGAGATAGTATTAGTGTTAGATAATAGGTAAATTTGGAATGTAACAGCAAATTTGAAATATATCTAAATATTATCGTTGTAAATGTCATTTTTTTCTTCATACTTTTACTTCAATAAGTAATAATTTGGGGATCTTTTTTCAAGTTTCTTTTATTTAAATATTTTCTAAAAAAATTTTATTTGAAATCTGTATGTAAATTTTTTTTTTAAAATTTGAGAATTTTTTTAATTTGTCAAATTAATATTAGCTGATACCTAATATAGTTATTGATAAGCTAAAAATCAAATGCTTGTAATATTATATTACATAACTTTACATTTGATTTCGATTTTATGTATATCTATTAAAATTTAGATCAATTACCTTTTTTAATAAATATATTTGTAATCAGTTTGAGAAGGGAATTTGAGTTGAATGTTTTTTATAAATAATGTTTCATTTATATGTTTGCCATATCCTTTTTCTAAGAATGGATTTCTCTTCTGAACAATTTTGGAACTTAGTAATTTTTAAATTCAAAAATTTGCTTTTAAAGCAATGAAGCAAAATTCATAAATTTCCACCTGTATGCATGAAAACAGAATTCCATATATCAGTGAAAAACAATCATACAGAAGCAAACCAACTGGTAAAATATTCTGTGATTTTATAATTGTGATAATTTAATATTATTCAAGCATTTGCTTGAAGATCAATATTAGAGCAATTTAACACCCACAACATCTTTAACTGTTATGTGAACAACAATGAATAAATCAGCATTGACATCACCCTTTAAAAATTTTAAATTTACTTTTTATTTTTGAATTAGCATTTTTTTATAATATTAGTGCATTTTTTTAAATTAGTTTCATATTTATAAAGGAAATAGTTTAAACAATGATTTAATTTTTTTTTAATTTAATGTGAATAATATCTTTGGTAAAATCTGAAACTAAAAAGTTTTCGAATGATCTAAAATACAAGTTTTATTTATTTTTTCTGGAAAATCAAATGAAATGCCATTATAAACAAATTATTTAAATATGTGTTAGCTTTTATTTATAAAATAAGGGCAATTTTTTATGGTTTCTGAAAAATAAGCATTATTAAGTGACGAATGATTTTGTTTAATGTTGAAACTATTATGGATTTGAAATTTATTTATTTTTAGTGTAAAAGCATTAAATATGGTTGGGTAAAATTCTGAAAGTTATCTGTGATAGCTCAAAAATTTGTGGTACATTGAAAAGTTGAACTTATAATAATTTATTTATCTTAAATTACTTTTTACTACTATTTTTTAGAATAAATTTCTATTTTGTTATTTAAAAGAAAGTGGTATATATATATATATTTATCCTTTGTAAAAGAGTTTACTAAAATTAATTTGTTTTTGTACATGTGTGAGTGTGTATTCATACATACGCATATAATATGTGTATGCATAAATACATAAGTAAGCTAATATTTAATATAAAATTATTGATGCAATATTACAAAATCAACTATTGTGTTCACACAACAGAATGAGGGATAAAACAATTTAAAGAGCTTGAATTGTCATTCCATTCCTAGCTTCCAAGCAACATCCATTTTACTCTCATGTTTAGCTTTTGATATGCATTTCATGTTGGTTCTTTTCATGTATGGTTCTTTCTTTCATGCTTTCATCATTTCATTTCTGTGATTTACTTATTTTTTTGCTTACCTTTGTTAATATTGCCTTATCTCTTACTATGCATACTACTATAACTAATACTTCAACTATGCATTTCTGCTGCTATATTTCTGTACAAAATGTCTTTATGTCCGCTCTATATACTTTTATTTTCCTTGTAAAGTCGTGTCATTCTCTTAAATTGGATTGCCAACTGCTGTGACCATAAAAAAGATAGTAGGGTATATAATAATTATTTCTCCAGAACTATGATTTGAAGCATTCTTAGTTGTAAAATTTGAATACAATTAAGATAGGGACTTGAAAAGTCTTGACTTATTGCAAAGATGCATCAGTTTTATTCTAAATGACATCTTAGACATCAAAAAGAATGCTTACAATTTAGGCATACACAAGTGAACAAGTTCTAATACTTTTATATGAAGTTATGCATCAAAAAGGAAATGTTTACTCTTTCAGTTGCTGAGCTGGCAGCCGAATGGTTAGCGCTCTTCCCTTCGGTTCAACAGTTCGTGGGTTCAAATCCCACCTTGGGCATGGTTTGGAATCCACTTTAAGCAGTAGGTCTCTGTCTAATTAGACCTCGTGTGCAAAAAATGACTGTTGAGCGACAAACAAACAAAAAAATTACTCTTTCAGTTAAATATTTATGCAACTTATTGATCTTTAATAAGTGCATGCTATCAATGGATCATAGGCATATCTCCCGAAACTACTTAAGAAAAGTTTTGCTTGCAAGTAACTAAACAAAACACATGATAGTTTAATTAGTTGACATTAATTAGTAATAATCAGTACTATAGCAACCATCTTAATTAAGCCTCTAAATGGTACACAAGTTTAATACATTTTGTGTGTGATATGTATAAATGTGGAATAAAATTTATGTATTGGTATAAAAGTCAATTTTATCCAACTGTCAGTTGAATGCTGTGATCATAGATATTTTTAGTGAATTGTTGTGCTAAATATTTCACCTGTCTAATAAATGTAGGTTGCATTATTATATGTGAGTATTTTCTAGCATGATTGCATCCATGATTGAAAATTATCCTCTGTAGTGTGAAATAATTCAGGCAGACAGGTTGCAAGATCTTGTGACCAAGATTCATGTAAATAGGTTGTTCAGCAAGTCAATGTCCTAGCTTATATTTACATCAATAAATTTATTTATTAATAACAGCAGGCACTTGAGTGACTTACTCTTTGCCACAACAATGCTGGAAACTGCTGTATATTTATCATTATCTGGTGGGCACCTGTAAAACATAGACAGGTAGCATTACCCATGCCATACCATCATAAATCTGCTTATAAGGTGGGCCACATTCATACATAATCTCAGAAGAAAGGACAGAGAGAAAGAAACATCCATTCCCAAACCAGGATTTAAGCTAGGGACAAACAACTAGGAGTCAGGAACATTAAGCGCTCAGCCATCAACCGGCTTTCACATCAATCTTAAGTGTAGCTCAAGAAATGAATTTAGTTTGTGGCTACTAATAATCCACATAAGAAATATTTCTAACAGCTAGTTATAGATAACTGGTATTCATCTGTATACCAATCAGTATTACTAAAGATATTATTGCCAAAACATGCACAGTAAAGTCACAACTAGTGTAACTTGATGATAAATCAACTTTATTATAATTAGTGTTTCTTGCTGATATTTTTTGGTGGTGAGTTTCTTTACATATACAATTATCTATTAGTTTGTTATTAGGGGCAGTAATCATATTTGTATGATATTCTCAAGGACACATGATAAATTTTACATGAAGATGCACTAACAGTCTATCTGAAGTTATTCAAAATTATTTACACATTATTAACTTATTTATTAGACAATCTGTAGTTACAGCAATTCTAGAACATTTCATTCCAACATGATGATGTACCAACAACCACCTAATAAACATTCGACATCTTGAAATATTCAATTCAAAAGAATGCTACATTTATTATAATACATTACAATAGATTTCCTCCTGGAAAATTTTTTTGAAGTGCACATATGTGATCTCACTCCAGAAATATTATTGGAACTTCGATTCTGCTTAATGAATCCTACTGACTTGTCTCCTGAAGTACTACGAAATCTGCAACTTGTTATTCATTCCGCAATCTAAATGGTTATTTAGCTAAGTAAAAGTATCTTTTATATCAGTGGTGAATATTCTTACTTACAACTGTTTGCTTCTTTTGGGACATTTTGTGATACATCCTATTTTCCTGTATTCATATAGATTATGTATTAAAAAAATTTAGCGTTTAATTGTGTATATTATATGCATTCATGGATAATTTGATTTAAAAAATCTTCCATCAGAAAAGCTTACAATAAAGTTTTGAAAGAAATGTTTAAGTTTTTTATAAAATAAATAGCAAAAATGGTGCCATGATTAAGTTATTTATTTCAGCTATAATCAGTTCTGTTCAAGAACAAATTTGGTTCCTGTGAATGAAATGCTATATTGGTTATTGTAATTTTGGATTTTGTCTTGACCTAAGCTCGACTTGACAATATACGAATATGAAAATATTATAGTTTGTGTATCTTAATATAGAAACAAGAACATTTATGTTACAAAGCAGATTTTAAACTAAAAGCTATGGAGATGACGTTAGAATAGAATTTTTAATTAGAGATTAAAATTTTCTACATAATAGTTTTTTCTTTGTTTGGATTTAATATTCTCATAATTTTAAATTTTCATGAGGAAAAGAAAAATGTAGACTTAAATTTTCTATATTCAAATATTCAGCTGTGTAATTGTACCTAATACAAATATTTATTTTTCCTGTCAACTTAACTGTGTATGTGCATATGTACTCACACAGAAGTTATCCAAAATAATGGGAAAGCTTGTACAAAAAAAAATGTTTTACTGCTAATATGGTTCAAAAACCTCTTTTACTGTTAAAACCATTTGAATCTTCCTTGAAATATAGACAAGTTTCATGTGATGTAAAAAATGTGTGTATATATATATATAATGGATGTACCATTCCTCGTACAAAAACTACTCTAATTTCTGCCTTTTCAATAGACACAGAAGTGTTGGTGGTTTCAAGTGTTGGCTGTGTCATACCTAACCTTTGACACAGTGCCTATTAAAATCCCTGTCATAGAAACTAGTTATTTAATTTTGTTCACATATGGAAGTCACTTTTTTCAGCAAAGCTCTTTCATTACTTTGGGCAACTTCAGTATATATGTATATACACACCACACATATGTGAGATTAAATCATGTAATAACTTTTCCTGCCAACATTTTTTTTTATTTATTTTATGTAAATATTAAAATATTTATTTCGATAATTACGCATGTATTTCATTGTACTGCAATTTTAAACTAAAATATCATTATTTTGAATTTGAAAATAAAGAAATTAGAGATTTTAGAGAAACTAGAGATTTTCCATATTAAAATATAGTTTTATTCATTTATTCTTATTTTTGCCTTTTAATAAATTAGCAATTCAAGTTGGTGGAAAGGCTCCAATCACAGAGGTGAAGGTCTTTTCCCTGCAAATTTTGTAACTGAAGATTTAGATTTTGTACCAGAAGAATCAAAAAGTAAGTATTTAATTTCCATTTGTAACTTAATAATGTATATTAATAACATGAAAAAATATTGTATTAATAATGTATACTTAATGTTGTTAACAATATTATAGACAGTAAAAAAAATTAAATTTTTACTAATTTATTACTGTAAAATATATATATCGATAGTTGAACAGTTGTGAAAGGTTAAAGCATTTGAATGTTTGAGAAATTCATGGGCAAATTTTTCATAAATATTAATCAAGACAGATGTCATGGTAGGTAATAGTTACATGTAATTTACATCAGTAATAAAAAATGTTGCTGATATAGGATGCAATATTATAGTTCTGTTTGGATATAATATTACAATAAACTCTAAATTATTTTTATTATTGATCTACTATTTGATTCAGTTCAAAATTCTTCATAATAAAATAAAATTATAAATATTTTTTAAAAAGAATTAGGGTTATATTTTAATTACATTTTTACTTAATATTCATATTGTATATAGAATGTGATTTTAAATTTCTTCAAATTAATTTGAAAATTAAAAAAAAATTATTTTCAGATGTTAAAAATAATTGAATTTTTTTCAGTAATAAATACCAGAAATTTTTAAAATGGGCAACATAATATTTAAGACATTTATAAAATATCCATACTGAAAAGCCATAAAATAAATATAATTCTTTGTTATGATTTAAAGATTTTTTAAATGGTAGGAGAAGCAAACAATAACATTGATGAGGGCACAATAAAACATCACTATTTTTTTCTACTTATAGACTTGTTTATATGCACACAGGCATATGTATGGCATGGCCCCTGATAGGGTGGATATCTAATGGTTTAAAGCTGTTGAACATATTTTTAAACATCCACCACACTTGTTATTACCTTTTGTGAGAATCTGTGGTGGATGGTGGACCATATTTATACATCTTGTGGATAAAACTCAGAAAATACCTGAGTAACCATCTTAATAGATATGTATGTTGGAAGCTAGAGTGAAGTATCCATCTCTTAATGTACAACTGTACCTTGACTTGGTGTCTGGACCTTCCACTCGGAAGTCCTGTCCTCAGTGTGCCCCCATCAAAAAATTCATTGGTTTTTGATTTGAAGATTGGATGGGAAGTTAATATCATCAATTATTTTATTTCAGTGTATGAGCCTCACAGAAATGAAATAATCATTGATGAAAATAAAATAGTCCCTTTTTGTGTGTCATTTAGCCCTCTAGACAAAGTAAATAAACATTAATTTAAATTTGAAATAATTTCCTCTCTTGTTTGTTTTAATTTAAAATTGATTAGTACCGATTGCAACATATGCAAATTTATTTTAGTTGAGACATCTCTTGTGACTGAAGAATCTACAGATGTCCCTGATGAAGATATAAAGATAGATGAGGTATTTTTTTATTTTTTGTTTATATGTGGAATGTTTTTATTTATAAATTAACATAAAAATCAGAAAATATTCATATGCAATCAAAAGTAAAATGTATGTTTTATTTCACATTTTTATTAAACTTTTCATTATAGGTTTAGAATTTGTAACATTCATTTTAAATAAGCTATTACAGTACATGCCAGGAGCAAACTAGACACAATTATTCTTAATGAAGATAAATATAAAACTGGGCACAGGTGCCGTATAATCCATCATTCAAATTCTGTGATAGGCGATTTTTTGGCGGAAGTTCTTATGTATCTGGCAACCTCGTTTTTTTTTTTTTTTTTTTTTTTTATAAATTAACATAAAAATCAGAAAATCCGTTTTAAAAATATATTTATATTCTACATTTAAATGTTTTTATATATTTCATATAATTATTGTAAAATTGTATATATTTTCATAGTCAAAAAACATTCAATAATTTTTAATTACCATAATTTCCTATATATAATCTGCAGATTATGTATGAAAAAGTTCTGAATTCTGTTCTGCCTAGTATATGTGCCACTGCAGATAACCTGATAAAAATATTTTCCGTCAGGAAAGCTTACAATCAAGTTTTGAAAGAAATGTTGTTTATGTCTTGTAAAATGAATAATAGTTGGTATTGAAAGCTTTCATAATTCTGTTGACATTTTTAGCTGTGACCAATTTTTCCCAATTATATTCAAGAACAAATTTGTTTGCTGGAAAAGATATTACACTTGTTTTTCATTATTTTGCATTTTGTTTTGATCTGATATTTATAGAAAATATTGCTGTGGATTATGCAGTGCTTTTTTTCTCTTATTCAGAAGGTAATATGTTATTGCAGATGATATACAGAAAATACAGAATTTGATAATTTTCAAAATATTAAATGTTAAATTATTAATGTGATATATTAAAAAAATGATTGTCAGCAATCATTTATGTTATAAAGTACATTAATTAATAAATGCTGGTTCTCAAATGTTCATTATTATATTTCCTATTCAGAAAAAAATTGATGCTGTTTTAAATTGGTTGAATGATGTAGATCCAACAGAAGATATTTCTGATCCAGAAGATATGGTTAAATTGGAAAGTATGTTATCTTAATTTGATTATGTTACCATTTAGAATTTTGGTACTTATGTATTATATTGTAGATCTTTTTCTCCATAGAAATATGTCATCAAATTTTTCATATTTTAATAATTATTTTAAATATGAAGGAAAAGTAGAATAGTTTACTTATATCTTCATTGCAACAAATAGATAAAAGCTTTATTTGTAATTTATATGGTGTTAAATTGCATCATTAAATGACATGTATTTTTTTCGCTGATATTAAATCGATGGAATAATACATAAATACTGGATCTTTTTGCAATATTAATTATGAACTCTTATTTTACTGAATATCTTTGAAATAAGTTTTAAATAATCCTAATTACTGAAACCAAATTTTTGTAAATGTAAGATATTTTTTTTAATCATGACATAAGAATTTTATTCAAATCATTAATATTTGTTGAAAATTTAAAGAAATAAAAATGTTACTGAGTGCAGTTATAATTGATTTTGTAAGTAATTTAGGATCACTAAGCGAAATATTTTTACATTACTGCTAATATACTTTATTTTAATGTAAGGGGATTTGGATTTTATAAAGTTATTCCATGGAATATTTCTATAATCTTTCAAAAATGTGATGAATTTCTCGTCAATTTTTTGGATTCATATTTTGATAGTTTCTAATATTTTTATTTATTTACTTATTTATTTTTTCAATTATGTAGTCTAAATCGTTCGTTATGTATTCGTGTGTTCATTTCCTAATAATGCAGCAGCTAATATTAATGCAGCTGAAATCTTACATAAACAGTAATTATGTATTTCTGATTGTAGCTTTTATTAATACATTTTTGTTATAAGAATTAAATATATTTATAAATGTGTTTAAGTTATATATCATATAATTTTTCATTTAAAAATGCTATTGATATTTTTATTTTACTAAGGAATTACATAGAAAATTTCTTATGAAACATTTATTGAAATTAGTATAGGCTATTTCGATAAAGACTAAAATTGTTATTGATTTCCATAAAATGCATTAAAATTAATGTTTGTTCTAAATTTATTTCCATGAAAAAACTTCTCTTAGGGGCAACAATGCATTAATTTCTATTGATTGATATGAAAATACTGCTGGTTATGTATATTGAACACCAGTTAATATCTCTCTATTATATCCTAGACGTTTGTTTAAAATTATGCTTTTTAAAATTCACTTATCCCTAAATTTAAATCAAAATCCATGAAATAATTCTCTTTTTGTGTTTTATATTGAATTTTGAAGAATACTTATTATATATATTTTAATGCTTAATTTTATTATGACATGAGTGGAAACAATTTTCTAATTTTAAAATTTTATGCCTTTACTTTTTCAGTCTATAAACGGGAATACAATTTTATTAGTTTCTTTCTTATCCAATTTTGCAATTTTGAAAAAATGTTATGTAGTCATTAGTACCTTTTTTTTCCATCATGAAAATTGATATCTTAAAATTTTTGAAATTGAGATTTTAATTCAAAAATTTTGTTTTAAGAACATTTAAATCTAAAATTTCCCTTCAATCAATATTAAAAGCATTTCAGCTAAAGAGACCATTTCTTACCAGTTTTATCCAAAATTTAACTCTTTCTCAGGGTTGTATTTATAATCCTCATCACATAATTCCGAAACTGTTGAAATTAGATTAAATGGGATATCACTCATGGAAATCTGAAAATGCTCTCTCTTGAGTAAATAAGGTTCCAAAAGAATATTTTCTACTATTTTGGAATTGGAAACTGAAAGTCTTTTTATTATTTCACATTGGATTTGAATTAAAAACAGACATTTCAGTGTTCAATACAGCCAAAATACTTTTTTTTGATTTGGAAATAATATAGGTAATAAATTCGTGAAATAGGTGTGAGTAGTTTGGAAATCTGAGAGACTGGTTTTGCTATTTTGGGTTCAAGATAGATTACATCAATGTTAGAAAGGAAACATCCAATCATTGATAATTTTTCTGAAGAACATTAACCTCACAATCTCAAACTGCTTTGCAATTTTTTGCAAAGCAAGGTATCTAATTTTTTTAATGTGAATGAGCTACTATTCAAAAAGTAATTATTGTGATGTAACATATTCTTGCTTTTACTTTAGCTTAAAAGTTAGAGATTAGCTAATGTGTGATAAATTACTTTTCTTGAGACTAAAGAACAGAAGAACTGTGTGCAACATATAATAAATCCTAGTATAGCTAAAGGTTAAAAAAAAATCTTCAGTGATCAAATTAAGTCTTATATTTTTCATTAAATACAGTAGAAGATACAAATAAAGTTTTACATATTATAATAAATAACATGGTTAAAGTTTTTGACCACAATAAATTAATTATTGCCTATTTAGGTTCCAATAGAGATAATTTATCAACTGCAAAAATATTTATGCTTAAATACAGGATATTTTAAATGAAAATAGTTTTGGCATTTGTAACAATATAAACTATTTAATTTTTACTCAACCCATGCAGGATTAAAATGTGCAAAATATATTTTCTGTGAAAAAATAAATATCTTTTTATTTGATAGTACATGGAAATTTTGAAAGGAAAAAGAATATTGTTCTTAAATTGCATAACTCTAAAACATTTCTTTTAGATTTTTAATGGAATAATTTTAAACATTATCAGGGATGTCTATCATTTACATTCTTTGAAATATTGTATCCCAGTACTAAGGATATTTTTAAGATATCTTTAGTACTATTACCATATATATTAATATAGATATACTTGGTAATATTACCAGGGATGTCTATCATTATGTCAATGAATCTTCTAAAATAAAGCATTTGTTCAATTGTTGATATCAGATGCATTTTATTTAAACAACTTTTGAATATTAAAGCAAACTTAATTTCAATTTGCTTAGAACCACTGAAAATAAATTTCTCCAGATGCTTTTGTATGTGAATGATTTCGCAAAATAAATTATGTATATTCATGAATTATAAATGATGTTTGATAGTTTGCTGTATAAATGTTTGTATCACATAAAGAAAAAACTCAGAATTAAATATTGTTGAGTAACATGTATTGGAAAAATGTTGTGTCTGAATATTAAAAGGAGGTACTTTTAATAATTCTAGAAATAAAGGTATTTTAATGTTATTTGGTCAACAAAAAATGAAATTTCTTATAAATTTGAAAAAAAATTTCTAACATTGATAAATTAATGAATTTTTTCCAAAAATTCTATTCTTCGCATAATACATACTGAATTATATGATTATGTTAAAGTTACATCTGTAAATTTTGAGTTTTTGCTATCATCAGTTTGCTTATAAGATTTAAAAAATTTCTCTTAAGATCCTGAAAAGCAGTAAAGTAACAAATTTTATATCTGTTAGTACATCTGCCTTTGAAATTCTGTAAGTTAAAGAAAAATAAACTATTCATAAATAAAAATTTTTATTTGAAGTATCTTTCCAAACAAGGAATTGCAAGCAGGAAATAATTGCATACTTGAGGAAAAATTTACTTATTTATAATAAATGTTTTTTATGCATAATATCCACAAAATTGAGGAATGAAAATACGCGAAGCTTAATAGTTTAACGCTTATTTTCTATTCTCTGAAAAATTGTGTTACAATTTGAAGAGATCATAAGCTATGCAGTTGATGAAATGAATAATGTTTAGTGACACAATGAGGATAAACCATTAATGGTGTCATGTCTTTAAATTTTTACTATTTTAGTGAATCAGTTATGACTTCATTTTCAGAACTTTTTAATTGAAGATTCTTTCAATGTTGTTACTAATAGCATGACAAAGTATTAAATGTGGAAAATCATGAGTCATTAACATAATCAAGTATTACTTGCAAAGTCAAAATTTGAAAAGCCTGGATATCATAATTAATTAAAAAATGACTATTGTCTAAAAAAAGAATTTTACTGTACATAAAGAAAATGAAATTGTTTTTCCAATTACTTACCTCTTTGACATTATAATCTATTGCTAACATCACAAATAAACATAAATTATCTGTGAACAGTAAAACAAGGAAAGAAATAATCAAAATTTTAATCTAATGTTAAAAAATAACTGTGCAAAAGAAATAAATATCCTAAGAAAAAACATTTATTTATAGTGCTGATTATCATATTATAAAATTGCATAAAATAAAAATTAAATATTTTAACTTAAACGTTTCAGTATTGGAAATTTTTTTAAGCTAATTCCCCTGTATTATGTTAATTGTGTTAACATTTTCAAGCAATTTTTTTTTTTTTTTTTTTTTTTTTTTTTTTTTTTAAATTTTTTTTTATTTTAGAGGAATGCTACAAAATGGGACCATTAATTGAAGAAAATTTGCAATCAATTGATAAACGCTTAGCAATGCTAAATCTAGTTAATGAGAAGATAATGTCTGCCTTTGATTTATTCCATGACCTATCTGATCAGTATTCAACTTTACCTTCAAATATGAAGCTGTATGCAACTCCAAATATTCTGCCGTCTCCGTTTCCTCAAGTAATTCTTATTTCCATATTTAGTACTGTTTAATAAATTTCTTTTAAATTTTCTTTTATGAATTGTTGAAAATGCTTATATTTTTTATCATTTTTATTCTTTAATAAATTGTTTTCATTTATTATATTTTCAGTAACAAGATATTTTTAAAATAAAATTGATTTAAAAAATATTAATATTTTTCTATATTTCAATTTTATTAAATGTATTTAAATTTATGAGATTTTTTTAAAAACACTTTCATCAATGTTTTTAGATTGCATTGTAATAATATAAAACTTTAAATTAGCTGAAAATATATACCATGTTAATTCATGCAAAAAATTGATAAATCAAACATTTTCTTATTTTTTAAAAAAAAATTCTGAAGAAATAGTTGCCATGATTGAAATAATCCTGTATTCACTAGTATTTTTGTCAATAGCTGAAATGTGTTTGTTATTTATATTTAATATTTAAACTTACTGTAGTTTGCTGTATTATGGGATTACATTTATTTTGAGTATAATACATATATTTTGAGTTTCTAATTTTTAAGTTATTCTTGAAAGGAATGTTTTTAGTTCAGCGAATTATTTGCATATATAAGATCGGTTCTTTATCTGCATATAAAAGCGGAGTGTGAAAGTTATTGTACTTTCAGTCTATTAATTTGGAAATATCTGTGAATAGAGTCAATATGATATTAGCTTTCATAACCCACCTGTATGAATACATCTTTTAATTTATAATCAGCATTAAAAAAAAGAATGATAGGAATGTTAACATAAATATTGTATCTGTTTCTGGATTTAAAAATTGATTGTAGTTAATTTTTTTATTGTCTGTATCTCAAGACTTATTAAGGGTAAAACATTTTGGAAATTAGTTTTATAAAGGATGTACTTCAGATTAAAAAAATATAAATTATGATTAATGTTGTTAAATTATGTTTTTTAATATTATATATTCAATAAAAACTTATAACTTATAAATTTTACAAATTATTTGATGCCTTTGCTGATTAAAGAAGAGTAACAATGACATATATGACAATAATATGATAAATAGGCATCATTTATATAGTGCAGTAATGGACAATCAAAATAACTGCCTGAAATTAGAGTGTCTTTCTTACTGGCAATATCGAATAAAAGAATAGATTAAGTGATTCGGAGAAATGATGACCTTATGTAGCCAAAAAAAAGGCGTTAGTGTCTCAAATATTAACCAAACATTAGATTTTACCGCATGTAAACCAAGGTAGTTTTTATAACACAGATCTTGTTAAAAGTAAAGTACTAAAAAGCAAATTACTTTTAAGTAATGGGCCTTTTGGATGTCATGATTATATCAATTGTTGAAATATTTTGTAATGCTGTTAGAGACAATTTAATTTTGCTGCAAATTATTTTACTAGCATTATTTTATGCATTAACTAAAGCAAATATTTATCTTAACTTCTATATGCATGAAACAATTCACAGTACAATGATGTATATTTAATTAGCTGTGATGTAACTCTAAATGGTTTTGATATGATTTTAGGAAATTTTTGTATTGTAATATTTTATGAGCTTCATCATAAAAATTATGGAAGGACTTTATTTTGTTTATTTCATGCTTAATACTTATTTTGGTTATTCCATTATAAGTTAATTACATACTTATTTTGTGGAAGTCCGTTAAAGACATTATTGATATAGTTTGAGTAGCTTGCTTATTATTTTGCCATCATGGAAGTTTACTCTTGAAAAATTCCTCCCTGCATACATTTCTTTTTTGTTGTGTAGTTAAGTTTACAAAATTTAAGTCATAAATTTGAACTTTATGTTGTTGAAAGTTAGTTGTGCTTGAAATAAATACCCCAAACAAATTGCTGCATCAACATACTCCCCTGTATTAGGCTCTACCAGTTACATAGAAGCAGCAGGGTGAACTCTTTGTTATTTTGAAGCAAGAACCAAGCAGAAGACTCCCATACTTTGCCTGCTAATCTCAAAGGTATTATTTTACTTAGAGGACATTGTAACCACCATATATATAATGTGCCTCAGCTGCCTTTAGTGATCATGACTAATCTTCGGTTAAGCCAGGATTCGAATTCACTACCTTCCGACAATAAACCAACCAGGCTACCGCGTCCCCATCATGCTCGTACAGTTTCTAATTAAATCTCTAGAAATAGTAAAAAATTTTAATTAATTAAAATTAATAGTTTAAAATGTATTTACTGTGTTAACAATGGTAAAAATATAAGTATTGTACGAAATATTAAAAAATATAAGTATTATAAGAAGTATTGAAGACGCCCAATACTCTTGGCTTGAGTTGGGCTCTACCAGTTAGATAGAAACAGATGGCGTCATTGTGATTTTGAAGTAAATACTAAGCACACAACCCCCAATAATTGGCCTGCCACTCCCAGAGGTATCATTTCACTTGGAGGACTTATTTAAATAGTTAATTGTGCAATCATATGCAATTTTAATGTGACCTAACCTCCTTTACCGAACACGAGGGATTTTTGGTTAAGCCAGAATTCAAACTAACTAACTTCCAATAATGAGAACAATGCCCCCCAAACAAATTGTCACATGCATATATTATTGAAATAATACTTAGGATTATACAGTTCTTCTGTCAGACCTTTTTAATAATACAGTTGCTAATTATAATTTCTTTAATGACATAAATTCTTTGTTTTTTATATTTCCAGAAAAGTTTCAATGAAATAAGAAAAAAATAAATTATCTACATTTGTTCGATTTTTTAATGTTATTCTAGATTTTATAAAAACTCATTCAAGATGGGAAAAGTATTTTTCATATTATTCATATTAAATATAAAAAATTATTTGCTAAAAAATTAAATTTTTTATATTTAATATGAAAGAAAATAATATACAAAATTTCATGGTAATCACATTTTTATGGGGCATTTTTTGTGGATAATCTATAATACTCAGGCATATTAGAATAAGTTATTAAATTACTCAAAATATTTCATTGTAGGAATCTAAAACAATTACTTCTTTGAATAGTTTTTTTATTAGAAAATAAATATTGTTGTGTTTTTAAAGAATTTTTTAAGTTTGAGCAATGTTCTGTTCATATTTTCTTGTTATTTCACTTATGTATAAATTTCCTTTTTCAGTATTATGTGCCTCCAGTTTTACCTAATGTACAAGCTAGTATGCCAAATCCTTCTAATCAAAGTGCAATTCCTGTTTCTTCATCTAATACAAGTCATTTAAGTAATGAATCAAATGCAAACAGTCCTATTGAAAATAATAAACCGACAACAAATTCTACTGAGAATCTCACTGTTATACCTGGTACTTCATCATCTGCTGCTTCTTCTAATTTACCTACGACTGTAACATATCCATTACCAATTCAAATGGCTCATCCAAGTACAGTAATGAGTTCCCCTTATGCCACCAACATGACAGATATGTTCTACTCTCCAGCCATGAATTTACCTTTTCAACCATTACCTCATCAAAGTAAGATTCTGTTCTCTTATGTTACATTTTATAAATATTATGTTGTTGCTTATCTCTGTATCCAGCCTCTTCTGGAGGAATCCTCAATAAAATCATAGTCCATATAGGTAAATCTAATAGTTCACTCACTGTTGAGCAAACCTAGACATCTAAGATTATGTGCCGAACAAGGCTGCTCTCAACAAATCGAATGGGTTTCTTAGATGATCATTAAGAAAGCTGAACAGTAATAGGTGACATTACTCATAAATGGAAGGAAAAGCTTTTCCTTCCATCTGTGTTTTAAGCTGTTAGTCCAAAGACCTGAGACTCAGCAATTAGATGACTCTAACCTGTAGCTGTTAAGCTGAGTCATTTGGAATATGGTCTTTACACCTTACGAGAAGAATAATCTCCAATCATACTTCACCCATTTCTCACAGTGACAACTCCCCCCCCTCTCTTCGCTATAATAAGTCAACCTGCAGGACTAGGGGGAATAACATTAAATTTACTAAAAAATTGTCATTAAATATATTGGAAAAATGAATATATTGAATATTTAATATAAATTTTATTATTTAAAGTTAATACACATACATTTTACATGAATGTAATATTTAATCATCAGCTGTTTACAGTTGTAATAAAAAACTAAATTGAAGCATTTACTTTTTATATCTATTTTAATATAAAAAGGTATAGCAAATTATATTAAGAACTATGAATAAATAATAAATTTATACTATATTAATTATAAAAATATATTGATTTATTTAAGCAATTATCAAAAAATTATTTAATTTAAGAATGTAAATAATCTAATATATATATATTTACTAAATACTTCATTTTTTACAGCCAATTACATTCCTAGGCCAATTACTATTCTTGGTGATAAGCAAATTTATATGCCTCCACCTGCGACGCCTCCATTTCTTGTTTATCAATATGTTAACAAGTAAGCTATAAATAATATTTTTAATTTTAATGGCAAACTACATTTTCTATATATTTAATATAATTTTTGAAATAATTTTGTTAATTTATGCTTTTTGTGGACTTTCTTGAATTGAAGACATTTTAAAATGAAATCAGATTTTCCAGTTTGAAGTTGTCAGTTGTAGATACTTATTGTGGCTCAGAATCCATTATAAACAGTAGTTTTTGTTCTAGTTATCCCTTATGTACAAAAATGACTGTAGAGCAAAAAACCAAACCAGTCTGATGCAGCATATTTCATAACTTAACAGCCAAAGGTCATTATAAGGCATTTCAACATGCACTGTCTAAATTGAACTTTTCATATGTCGTGGGCCATATTCACATATAGCAAGCCCACAAAACTCTCAGACACTGACACTAACAGACATGCATGCAAATGCTATTAAAAGCTCAATTTCCTTCTCAAAAGTGGCTGGGATAGAAACTGTGACTTTATGCTCCTAAGAGCACTAAAATTTATCTATATAATACACCATGAGCAAAATCAAGCTATTTATAAAATTTAAGTATTTGTTTAAAAAAATAACACAATAAATTTTATACTTTAATTGAGTCTAAATAATGTTATGCAAGATGCAACTTTATATATATATGATAAGAGTCTGGCTAAATTTATCTTATGGAAAAGTTTGAATTTATACAAAATTATTGCTTTCCATTTATTTATTTTTTAATCCTTTGTAGTGATTATATAGTTTTAAAATCATAGGAGAAACTTTATAATGGTGTTATCACCTGATTATCTGACCCAAACAATTTAACAGAATATATTTTGCAAAAGCAAGATAATTTTTATAAAACTACTTAAATTATCTTTGAAGGAATTTGATCTTTAATAAGTTATTTTTCTTGCTAAATCTTTTATGATTTTGAAAGGAACTAGATGATTTTGCGATTTACATGGCTAATGTGTTCATATTTTTAATAAAGGTAAAAAAAAAATACCTCATGGTTATTCTATGTGGAAATTTATAGCTCTGTAAGGATTTTGTTGCTCATAATCAAAATATATTTATAAAAAAAGCAATGTTATATTAAAAAGGGAAAAAAAGTTTTGGAGTAGATAGTTGACATTGAATTTCATCAATAAATTGGTAACTGGGAAAGGTATAAAATGGTAATTATTTGATTATAAGAAGTTATATATTTTAAAGTGATTTAAAATAATGGAAAGTGTCGAAACAAAGGATTAATGAAAAAAAGTATTAATAAAAAATTCTTTTTGTAATATAGTTTTGATGTTGAGGTATTTTTTAATAGCATAAATAAAATCTATTATATTTAAACAGGCTTAATAAAAAATCCAAATCTTTCATTTATTGAGAAGCATAAACATAAAATGGGGCAAATAAATTTCTTGACCATTGGAAAGCTCAGTTAAAATCCAATTTTCTGAAAAATTATCCTCAAAAATTTTTTACAAAATATTTTCTGGAATTTAAAATCAGGAAAAAATGGTTTCTGTTGATTCTGTAAGGAATTTTGTAAAATTGTTTCCATAAAAACAACTGTATGACTTTACTCAAAATATTTGTGCTTCCTATTCACCAATCACCAACAATAGTTTACTGTTAACCCTCTCATAAGAGCTAAATAAACATTGATATCTTTATATTGATCACACATGACATTATACTTTCAGAAATAAATTGCTATTATTTTTAAACCAATAAAGTACTAGTTAAAACCTTTAGCTTAAAACATTTCTAAATTAATAAAAATACTTGATGGAAAAAAGCTTTAAAAAATCAAAATTATTCTTGTCAAGTTTTAATTAAAGTATGTTATGATTGTTATTACCATATTTTCCTGTATATAGTTCACTTGTTATGAGTTTTAAAAAGTTTCAAATTTTTTTGTTTCTTAAATGCTATCATAGATAATCTTATTAAATACATTTTTCTATCACAAAAGTTTACTGTGTAGTTTTTAAAGAAATGTCATTTATGTTTTATAGAATAAATAACAGGAAGCTTACACAACTTGACTGACATATTTCAGTTAAATTAGTTTTTTCCAAAACTAATTTAGCTGAAATAAGTCAAGAACAAATTTGTTTCCTTGGAATGATATTTCAGTTGCTGTTGTTTATCATCACTTTGCATTTTGTCTTGATCTAAGCTGTTTTACTCTGAAAATAATAAAGTTTGTATATTA
The DNA here is from genome assembly GCA_030067965.1 of Latrodectus elegans. NCBI lineage: Eukaryota > Metazoa > Arthropoda > Arachnida > Araneae > Theridiidae > Latrodectus > Latrodectus elegans. The sequence goes on from CM057819.1 coordinate 110,346,193, forward strand.
TTATATGGAAGCAAAATCATAAAAGTTACACTATAGATTTTAAAATGAAAGCATAGAGAAGGCAAGAAAATGTTGACTTAGGAGTTAATGTAAGGTGAAAACAAGGCAAGTACAATATAAATGAAAAAATTTATCCAATGCGCAATTCGAAAATAATAAAATTTTTATTTAATTATTGTTGAAAAAAACAATGTATACTTTAATTAAAATGTATACTTTAATTTAATTAAAATTTAAACATTTGCATACTCTATGGAAGAAATATGAATGTAGGTAATTTTTTACAAAAATAAAGTTTTCTGTATTCATATATTTATGATGAAACTTTCACTTGCATTTTTAGGTGAACAAAATTTTTTTTTTGCTTTGAAATTTAAGAAAAATTAATGAATATTTATATAAAAACTAATAAATATTTGTTAGTAATTTCAAGTTGGGAATAAAATATAATAAATAAATAATAAAATTTATACCTTATAAAATTATAATGATTTGGGCTGAAATATTTTGTTTTAAACTATCAGAGAAGTGAAGTGAAATTAGCTATTTAATAAAAGGTTTACCACCCACCATTTCTAGTGATCAGAATGCCTGACTGCAAGTAGGGAAATCCTGGTTCCGAATCCCAGTTCAGGCATGAATATACTTTCTCTCTTTGTCTATCCTGTCTTTGTTCTTTTTTTTTTTTGTATGAATGGGTTGTAAATAGTTGCCTACTCGATAAACAGATACCTATCGCATCTGTGTACAGAGGAAGTCGAATGCCACACCAAAATATGGTTCAGTTGGAAAAATGGAACAGCCCACCCCATAATGCCTGCCTACTGATATAAGACAGCAACAATAATAAAAGGCTTACATTTTCATACCATTAGTTCAAAAACAAATTTCAACTTATAAATTGATCATGTTTTCTGAATTTGAAGATTGGGTATATAATTTTCTGTAGAAGGAGTCAAATGTGATATTTCTTTACCTTCCATCTTATTTATTATCATTATCTATATTTGTGTGTTTCTGTGTGAATATATATATAATAAATTTGAAAAGTGGTTTTGAAAATTTTTTAAATATTAATGTTAGTACAAAAATGGCAATTTGTGAATATAAAACAAAAATATTTTTGATAATGATAAATGAAGTATTTATATTACATTCATTTACATTATGAACATATTCATTCATAAATAAAATACATTTTAAAAAATTCTTTAAAAAAAAAACTGAAAAAGAATTTTTTTAAAAAATATTTATTCTACTTATTTATGCTTAATATTCATTTTCCTTATCCTAATTCTGGCTGTGCTCTAGTAACTATTGTTGTAATGTTTTACAAGAAATAATATATATATATATATGTGTGCATATGTATAACATTCTGTTAACAACTAGTTGCATTCATTTAATTTTCGAAATTATGAATAATTTTATAAAAATCTTAGCAATAATGTAAACACTATATTTTATACACAAGCAAAAAAATTTAACAGTTTCAAATCACTTTAAAAAGGAATTTATTTTTTTACGTTATAACAAACCAATAATTATTATGCATTAATACTTTATTCTAAATAAAAACAGTATTCTAAATCAATTTGTTCTATATTGAATAACCAAATTACTCATATATTTAATTTATACTGTTACTGAATTTTAATTATTTTAAATTAATAATTTTGTCTGAAAAACTTGTTTAACATTATATGTATGAATAATCAATTTATATACAGTATGAATAATCAATTTATTCATTATTTATCTATATCAATGCCGATACATTAATTTTGATTTCATGATTTTCAATTTCAGCTTACAACCAACTACACACCTTAACACTACTGTATCCTCTGTGTTACCTGAAAATAAAATTTCAAGTGCTACTTTGAACACTTCTACATCTGTGTCAGATGTGTTAAGTAGTACTCCTCTTCCATCCAGTTCTGTTTCTAGTTATTACAATGACTTGCAACAAATTACAACTTCTGATTTTAAGGTTGAATCTACAGATCAAAACTTAAAGCAGGATGCTGTTCTTAATCCTGCTATTCAAACAACCAGTGATGTACAAGCTTCTAGTACAAGTAGCGGTTAGAACCAGCATACAAATTTCAATTCAAACATTTTTAGTATTATATATATATATATATATATATATATATATATATATATATATATTATTTCTGGTTGTATGTGTAGTTTTAATTTTTAACATTTTCCTGTGGCCTTATCATTGCATAACTATTTTTTTACATATTGCAAGTGTATTGAGATTAATTGTAGTTTATGAAGGCAAAGGTAGATCAATTTTTCTACCTCTTAATAACGCTTAATAATCTTAATTGCAGAAATATTTTTAAACATATTTTATTGAATGTTTGTTGCTTTAATTGAGATGTTCCAGAAAAAATGTTCAAGTGAAAATATTTTGATCTATAAATACTTGGCCTTTGAATTAGTAGAAATTCCATTAAAAATAAAAATGATAAGATTTACATAATAAACTTCTGTTATGTATTAGAATTTACTATAATATTTGCAAATATTTTTTCTATTGTATAGGGTAAATTGAAAATGTTTAAATTTAAACATAAGTTTTAAAAAAAAAAATTATCTAGATGGAATACTTTAAATTTGGAGTATTGAGTATAAAATAATTCATGAGATATTTTTGTAATTGAATTATAAAATTGAAGTTTTTCCTTTTAAAAAAATTTTTTTATAGATCTATTTTCAAACTATAACTTTAGAGCTGCTTGTAAAATTTTTATAAAAAATATTTGCTTAAACAAAATGTACCACATCATTAATATTTTTTGTTGAAAATATGATTTTTAATTCACTCCACTGATTATTCACTTGAACTTAAATCTGAAAAATTTTGCTTAACTTTTTCATTCCCTTTTATAATAGATAAGATTTTTTTTTTTTTTTTTTTAGAGTATATATTCTTGTTATGTTTATAGGAGCTTCTTTATGTCTGACATTAAATTGACTTGTTGTGTGTGTGTGTTTTTTTTTTTTTTTATTATTATTATTATTATTATTTGGCTTGCTTATTTGGTAACATAAATCTTTGAAATATTGTTTTGAGCCTGATTTCTCTTGTTTTGGGCAAATGTTTCATCTGACTGATAGATTATTTTATTTCAAAACAAGTCTTTATTTGTTTAAAATTATATAATTTTTTTTATTTGAATATACTTATTTAATAAAATAAATGAAAGATTTTTAGAAGAAATACTTGGACTATGTTTTAAGTTTAAAAATTATTTTTGCTTTGTTGTGCATATTAAAGTTTTCAGTTTCATTTATCATTTTTTTATTTCCTCATTGATTAAAATTGTAAGGAAATATGATTTTTAAAGTTTTTTTAATTATTTATAAATCTCTTTATATATTAAACACTTATTTTTACACTTTGGTACCTAAATTTATTTTTAAAAATTAAAATTAAACTTTATATTCTTTCAATTAACGCATCTTTACTGATGTATTATAACTATTTAATCTCACCATATTTGTTAGAATTTAATCAAATCTTAAATAATTTGTTAATAATGAATATTTTAATTTTTATGTTCTTTCCAAATGTGCCAACTAATATAAAGTATATATTCTAAAGAAATATTTGTGCAGCTACTATTTTTTAGATAAAAGTATAATTTATGAAAAAAATTGTTTTCTAAAATCTTCGACAATTGTCTTTATTATTGTTAAATATATATGTGATATATTTTTTAGTTTGATATTTTAGTAATTGTTAAATGTAACTAGCATTTCAAATACCCATTTAATTATTTTAAAATTTATTAAATATTAAAAATTATTGTATTATAATGTATATAATTTATGAATTATTATTGTTATGTTTATTATGTTACTAATAAAATTTTATAAGTGTAGATTTCAAGAAAAGTTATTTATGAAAATAGCTCATATTATGTCTTTTTTGTAAATATGTTAAATACTATTATATTTTATGATAAATACACTTAATGAACTCTGCTAAAATTATAATAGGTAAATAAAAAATGTATGCAACTTAAATGAATGTTTAAAGAGTGTTTCTGGTAAGGTACATAATTGAGATTTATTCCATATGTCAATCAATTATTAAAAATAAAAATATTGCTTATGTAGTAGTGCTCCATTTTTCTAAACAATTATAACTCTTTCGCTATTTTTCAAAATTGACAAATTTCTTAATAGAATCCATATTTGTGAATTTATAATTTCTATTAAAAATTTCAAATTGAGGGGATTACAATGAAACATTTAAACCTGTTAACATTAAATGTGCATGTTAGTCCTAATTATAATGTGTATAATATTCACAATTCTGAATTAAGTTTAATCCCTTAACTGGTCTAATTTTTTTTTCACTGAGATTTTATTTAAAAAATATATCTTGTTGAACACAAACTTTAAAATGTAATATACAAGGAGAAAAGGATTTTTTTTTTTTTTTAAATTTTTTATTTAAGTTTTGAATAGAAATGTCTGTTTTATGACCTCCTACAGGATTATTATTATCTTATACACAATATTTACATATGACATATTATATATATTAGAAATACATACTTTTTTTGCGAGATAAAATTTGAAGTATCTTGTTAGATAAAGCTCTATGTTACAGTGATATAAAAAATAGATTCTTTTGAAAATCCTTTTTTTTTTTTTTTTTTTTTTTTTTTTTTTTTAAAGTAAGAAAAAAAATGTTGTCTGACAGTTTTTAGTTTTTTATCTGCAAACGTAAGATTTTATATTGTGTCTCCTTGTCAGAAGAAAGCCGAGCTGGCAACCGAATAGTTAGCGCTCTGGCCTTCAGTTCAATAGTTAGTGGATTCGAATCCCACCTTGGGCATAGATGTTTGTTGTGATTCGGAGTCCAATTTAAACTGTAGGTCCCGGTCTAATTAGCCCTCGTGTGTAAAAAATGATCATTGAGTGACAAACAAACCAAACCTTGTCAGAAAAAAAGGATAATTATAGAACTAGATCAATCAATTTAATGATATTATCCAGACATTTTGTAGTTGTGTTTGTGTTCTTTGCTTGCAGTAGAAGACATAAGAATTTCATTAAACAGTATAAATAATTATGCCTTTCAATAGTAATTGAAAAGTTTATTATAATCTACTGAAGCTGTTCAAAATAATAAAAAAAGAGTCACTGAAAACTGCGACCTGCATGTGTAATAGTGTAAGACTAAATAAAATATGTAACTACTGTTTATATATATATATATTTCTTATTAGTACATTGTATTCCTTAATCTCAAAGAAATGTGTATGAATGTATTGTACATAGTTATTTATTTAATTTTGTTTCCTGTAAAGCTAAAATGAGAAACCTGTTAGAGTTCCATTAAAGGACTAACAGTGAGAATTCATCAGATTAGGGGATCAATAATCACTGTAACAAATCTGTGAGATATATCTATAGACATAGTGTCAAAGGTCATTACAGCATGCTTACAATCCTGGAAAAAACACCTACATGACAATTGAAAAATTAAACTCATTGAAACAGATAGGCATTAAGAAAGATTGTGACTACCAAAAGGAAGACTGGCTGCTATATTAAGTGTAAATCACTTCTTTTTATATGGGGTTGTTGATTATTTTGGACAATTCTTGTATTTTTCTTGCTATATTACTATAATGGATAAAAATATTTGTTTCTGTTTTTGTTTCTACTAGATTGTTGTTGTAGATTTTTGGATTTTTAAAGTTGCAGATGATAAAGAAACATTTAATTTTTATATTGTTTGCTCTAGTTCTCTCTTTGAAACACTGTTCTTTTTTAAATTTCTTAATTCAAGCCGTAATTTAACTTTTACATTCTATGATGGGTGTTTGTGGTGGCTCAATGTTCTCTTTTAAAACTAATTTTTTTTTTTTTTTTATCAAATTTTCCTTTGTGTTAAAAAGGGATAATGCAAAAAAAAAATCTTTTCTTAATTCTCCCTTGCCCTTGATGATACTCATCCCAAACATAGTGGAGCTATTAATGGCCTGCATGTGTCCGAAGGCTGGAGTACTAGGACTAGAAGACTGACCCAGCTACGATTCTTAGACTTTAACTGCACTAAAAGGATCAGATTTTAACACCTAGGGTGTCCCTACCAGGAAATAAACCTCATATACTTACCCACTCAGTCCTGAAAAACCCTCTCTCTATGATATCCCCCCCCCCGCCATTAATTTTAGAACTTAGAGTGTAAAGTGTATTCAACATATAAATGTCTGTGTTATTTGTAATAGAGAAGATAATTCTGCCTTAAGAATATCTTTTATTACATCATTGTGCCTTAAAACAATTTATAAGGAAAAATATGTGTGTGAAAGCTCAAGTTACAAAATCATGTCTTTACCCTTTCATGTTATTATAGCTACATATAAAAAAATCTGTTCAAAGATCAGAACGTTTTAATTTAAATCATTTATACAAATATGCTGTTTACACAGTTAATCTTCCTTTGAAAAGAATAAGACTTAAATTGTAAATCACTTCAATTTAAGTTAATCTTCCTTTGAAAAGAAAAAGACTTAAATGTATCATTTTAACACATTTTTTCCCTTAAGTTGACCAATGTTCTTTTTTAAATATTTTAAAACGTAATTTTATTTGCATTTTACACATTCATTGAATTGCCTAAGAATTTATTTTTGCATAGAAAGTTTATCATAACATCTGTAGATTCTTATTTAAAATTAATAACTTTAGGGAACAGAGAGTTCGTGGCACTATCTTATCCCTCATTGTCTTGGAACAATTCGTTCTCGTAAGAAGACTTAATTTATCATCATTCTTATTTTTGTAAGCTTGTATGTGTTCTATTTTACATGTGAATATAAAAATATGTTCTTTGAGAGAAATATAAAAGTTTTGTGAATAATTCAATTTATTGACGAACAAGATTTTCTTAAAGTAATGGGTACTAAATTTTCAGATGTTATTTATTATACAGAAGTAAGTTGGCTTATAGTAAGGAGAAAATGTTCAAAAGATTTTACGATTCAAGAATTGAAATAAAAATGTTGGCGGAAACAAAAGGGAATCCTGTGGCTGAATTTGAAGACGAAGACTGGGTTTTAGATTTAACAGAAAATTTGAATGATTTAAATATGAGACTTCAAGGAAAAATGCAATTCATTAATATGTTCCAAACAATAACAGCGTTTGAAAGGAAGTTAAAATTTTGGCACATGAAATAAAAGTAAAAAAATTGACACATTTCCGTACTTTGGTTGCACATAAATCTGTAAGTTGCATAAAATATGCTGCATTCATGTTTGATTTAATTCAAGAGTTTGAAAGTAGATTTCAAGATTTTCAAAAAAATGAAAAGTCGTTCAATTTAGTTTTTACCTCATTTTCTCTAGAAATAAGTAAATTACCTTCATATCTTCAAATATAATCCATTGAACTACTAAGAGACATTCAAATGAATATTTCTTTATTGGAGTTTTATAAAGGTTACCTACCCCGTGATAAATAACCTAATTTTCACAGTCGTGCATTATAAATGTCTACAGCTTTTTATAGTACCTATATTTGTGAATAATTATTTTCAAGAATGAAGCATACGAAAATAAGAGAAAGATCTTGAAATTGCATTAAAGGAATTACTATCTCGCGATTATTGATTTCGATTTACTTACCATGGCATCTTAAATATTAATACATCAAAATTTTCGCAACGATCTCCTCTATAATATTCACTTTGGTTCTAGACATCTCTCGTCGCCTAAAATGTCCTAATCACCCTCCCCCTTTTGAAAAATTCAAATGTTTTTAACTTTTTGGTCGAAGTTTTGAAAATAGAGGAGTGCTACGACTGCAGCCATGGGATCTCATATATTAATACACCAAAATGTTCAATAAAAGCAAATTCATCCAACTTATTAATTTGAATTTTTATATTTCATGAAATCCAAGCTAAAAGAAAGGAAACTTTTTTAAAAAAATAATAGTAAAAAGAAGTTTATTTTGATAAAATTACATAAAGTTAATTTTTTTATTTCTATGCGTTCAAAAAGTATTGTATGTGTGGCCCAGCAAATATTTTTTCTTTGGACAATTCGGCTCTCAAACGGTTATAGTTTAGACACTTGTGTTGTGTTGTAAAGAAATAATTACCAACACAATGTCCGTTTACACGAAATATTCTAATTTAATGTTGTCTAATCAAGTCATTCTAGATTCGAAATAAGAGTGACGAATTTACTCTTGTTCATTCAAATACTAGAATATTTCCACGATTCCACAGAAATCGTCTTTCTAAAAATAACAGCGATCTTAAATTTTATGTAGCATTCAAAAAGTTAATTATATGAATTTGAATAATTTATATAGCTATATAATTTAATAGTTTAATAAATTTTAAAATTTCTATGGCAAATCATCTTACAGAAATAACTATTTTTCTTAGAGAAAATTACTTACGCATCACTTGTTATCTTCCCCAATAATGAAACCTCTTAATGCTAAGAGTACAATTGATATTAAACATATTGTTATTAAGTTTTATAAAGAATCAAAGTTACCAAGCTCGTTATGGCTTCATTCTCATTATCGGAAAGTAACAAGTTCAAATCCCGGCTTAACCCAAGATCCGTCGTGATCGCAATACAGATGGATGGGGGACGATAAATAAGTCGTGGTCGCAATGTCATCCAAGTGAAATGATACATCAGCGATTATTATTAGTGGATTTTCTGCTTGATCCTTACTTCTAAATTAAAAGGACAATCCGGCTGCTTCCGCTAACTGGTAGAGCCCAACTCTGGGTTAAGTACAGGGAAGTATGCTAAAACAATAACTACAATTATAAATAAAGCTAACTAATAAGTTGCTTTTTATGAAAATAAATTCTGAAGACTCGCATTCGTCTACACAATACACAAAATTTTTTTTTAATTTTCGTCTCTATGGATTAGAAATTCTATATATTTCCAGAATGTATGAAACTCTCTCTCTCTCTCTCTCAATTTTGTTGCCGAGCAGGCAGCCGAATGATTAGCGCTCTTGCCCTCGATTCAACAGTTCGTGGCTTCGAATCCTACCTTGGGTATGGATGTTTGTAGTGGTTCAGAATACACTTTAAACCGTAGGTCCCGGTCTAATTAGCCCTCGTGTGAAAAAAATGACCGTTAAACGACAAACAAACCAAACCAATTTTGTTCCATGAAATTTTATCAATAAAAAAAATTGAGAATAGTTTTTGTGCTAATGTGGGTTATCAGATTCCAATAGATTTTTTTCTGATACTTGCAAATTATTCTTTTAAAGCTTTTACAACGTTTAGAATTTAAAAATAATTAATTAATCACACAATATCAGTTGAATAAATTCCAATTGTAAAAAAATCGCCATTATTTTGTATAAATTTAATGGGGACATTAATTTTTCTTTGCGTTCACTACGTTTTAATTTAACTTCCAATCATGGTAAATTATAGAACTTTATAATGTATAGACTTCTCAACTATTGCTACTTTTTATCTTTCAGTAATCTGAGTTGTTGCTTTATAGCATTTATTAATTTTACTTTAGGAATGACTTTCGATTTTGAAAGGTAGACGTATAACTCAGTTTTTATTCCATATCGTATTTTGAACGCTTTTCCAATTTAAAATAACTTGCTTTATGTAACAATTTAAATTTTGGTGCTTTAGTAAACTAGTAACGGGAACTAGTAAGAAATATTAGTAATCATCATGCACTCGGTTGATCTAAATCTGAAAATAATGTACATGCGCGTGCACACACGCTATTCCTATCGCACGCTTCTCAACTTTATAGAAAAGGTTAATTGACTTTTCATTGAAACAAATTTTAATTCCAATCTAAAAAAAACTTAACTTATTACCACACTACAAGTTATTTCCCAGTCGGCATCATAAATATATTATATTTAATTGCATATTTTTGCATTAGTTAAATTAGAATCATGTATATAAATTTATACATATGCATAAATAAGTTCCAGTAAAAAAAATTTATTCGCAGCTTACTGTGAATTCCATTACTTTCATAGCTACAATTATTTAATAATGGAGAAACTAAATATAACTTTAAAAAAAATCACATAGAATGTTATACATTTGTACACATAACGATTCTATTGTACATCTTCACCTTTGGAATCGTGAATAAATGGTTTATCAGTTTGCGGCACTTGTGCAATTACGAACAATCGGTATGAAGCGATAATTTCTATTTCTTTTTTGCTACCATCTTGATTTGTGACGTGAAATCGTCAAATTTCGATTTAGAATAGATATACTAGTCTGCTCTTATTCAAGGTTGCTTAATGTCATTGATATATTCCGGAAGTGACCTCATCATTCTATTTTTAATGCGTCTGGGTATGCCTTCTACTTCCCATTCCTATCGAATCTATTATCATCATGCTATCTCCAAATTGTTAAAAAAAAAATTGTAAAATCGGAATCAAAAGTTAAAAAATAAATTTGTAAATTAAATAGCTTTTTTAATTAATTAAATGAATTTTGATTTAAACGAGATTTAGTATTTAAATTAGAATATGTTTCGTAATGCTAGATTAGATACAAAAACGGTATTGTCATATTTGGGGTTGATAATTTATCACAAGAAGTATTTTATTTAACCACAATCCCTAAACTACAGAGAAAGATGCCATATAATATTGATTATATATATATATATATATATATATATATATATATATATATATATATATATATATATATATATAGGAGCCCTAAAGGATTTAAATAAATAATAAAAATACCATAATGAGAGAGAACTTTTGCTTCAAATTCTTTGTCATACTAATCTGTTTCAGCGTAGAATGTTCCTATTAATCTATGATCATATTAATCTATGTTCATATTAATCTATGTTTCAGCGTAGAATTTTCTATGCTGTAGAATTAGTACGTGCAAAAAAAAAAAAAATCAACTTAGTGTCATCTCATTCTATATTTTTCGAATGACTAAATATACGATTTCTAGAATATTGTATTTTGTTAAAAACTCATAAATGCGTTTGTAACTCAGTATTCAAAATTCTTAAAAAATATTTGAAATTTTAATAATGATACATTAATTTGTACGATTACAAATGATTTTTAGGAAAATAATAGGGTGTTGAAATTTTACGTAATTATTACTATGTCACTGGTATCATTAGTAATGGGTTAATATCAAAAGTAGAAATATTCCTTTTTTGCGGTAAATTTTAAAAGGCAGTAACGACTGGTCCAGATTTTATATAATTGCTTAGTTCAGAACCTGCATTATGATTTTCAAAATTCACCGGCAAAACTCCGAAATAGTAGGAAGTTTCCTGTATTACTTGATGAGATAAAGGTATCTGTTAAAGATTTACAAGTTATAAACGTCTCTATAAAAATTTTTAATAAAACAAAATTGCATTAGAGTAATCGCTATCTCTTTCAACTGCAGTTTTAATAGTGTGTGCTCTAAGGAATAAAAGTGAGTTGAAGTATGCAGAACCTTCCATCACATTTATTACCATTTATTTCTATATGAAAATTCTAAAAAACAAAGGAATATTAAAAAAATTAATTTGTCGATATTTTCCGAAGCTACTTTAGAATATATATCACATTTTGGAATTCGCTTCGGTTTGCAGTACTTAAACAAAGTACTAGTTAGCGTGCTAATAATAGAGATGTAAGAAATTTTTGTGCCAAAATTTCAGACTTATCGATTTGTTCCTGTGCGTGGTGATTATTAAATCCACATTTATTAAAATTCGGTAAAATAAGAAAAAAAAAAGATCCAGTTTAAGGAGAAATTTTCTTTTTCTTAAGATCGAATAAAATTATTTGATACTAAAGCTGTGTATCGTTCATGAACAAGGTAAATAAGATGGCTATATATACTATAAGATAGCTATCATTAATTATGCTAAATAATTTTCTGCTAACCTCGTCTGTTGTTTACACATCATTTACATTTAGTTCAAATATGGTAAATAGTCGTCTAAATGATTATTTTTTGTTTAAAATCTCTTTTCATTAAAATCAAAAATACGTCCTTTATAATTTTATATTTGGAAGTTTCATTTGCAAATTAATGTAAATATTAAGTATTTTGAATAATTTAAGAATATTTGTAATTAAAAACTAAATTAACATTAATAAAAAGTATCTCGCATAAGAAATTAATTTTGGTGCCATATATCAAAATCGAAATTCTGTATCTGTAAATATATTTTAATTTTGAAATAAAAAACAACAAAATTCCAGTTCTATTTCACAAATTTATTTTTTTAAAAAATAAATTGCTACTTTATTTATTGAAACAAATATTCCGTTTGAAAGAGTCATAAATTATGAAGTTAAAGTTTAATTATTTATAAGAATTTAATTATTTTAAGCATTGAAAAAAACTTAATTCAAACGCATTGTGCAAACGAGAAACTAGTTAAATATAAAAAAGATTATTTTATAAATTATATAAATTTAGAGAAACATCATCACATGCATATTTAAATTTTTTTTAAATATATTTAATAAAAAAAAATTTTTCTGGTGAAAGAATAGATAAATTTTATTCATTGTAAATAAAGAGACATTCAAAATATGTGCCAAAAATAAGCTACTAAACAGAAAATCTTAATTCTGATCTCTTCGAGTTACGACATAACGCCAACAGTACTAAATATCAAAATTAATACTCTGTCTCAATTTTTTTTTATAAATTCATTAGAAGATTAATGTTAGCATGTGGTTTTATTTTCAACATACAGTTGTACACTTCACAAAATAAAAAGATCATATACCAAGAAGACTATAATTTGCAACACTTTTATAAACAATCTATTATAGTAAAAAAGTCAACCCAAAAAGTTCTACCCAGAGAATTATCGCTTTTTCTACAACATTAAAATCTGCTAACGCAAACAAATTAAAATCAATTATAAAAAGTCAATATATATATATATATATATATGTATGTATACATATATACATTTTTTTAACTTTTATTATAAATGCATGTCGAAATTCTGTTACGCAGCCGAATTACATGGAATTTATGGGACAGAATTATGCATTTTTCCAAGTTCCTTGTAGTCATAGTAAAAATAATTTTTTTTCATATTAATGTATTCAATTTTTAACCATAAAATTTTTTTTTTTTTTTTTTTTTTTCTCCCGTTACAGGTGAGCTTATGATTACGCTACGTCATTACAATTTTCATTGGTTAAAAATATCCATGACGTCAGATAACGTTCCATCTATGTCCAATATAATTAGTTACGACTTCATACTGAAACGTCATTTGCTGCATGCCTTCAAATCGCATTCTTCGAGAGGCAGCAAAGAAAACGAAATTCACCATCGAATATCTGGGAATAGTGTCGAAGTTCATTTTGTTAACAAAACGATTTCTTTTATGAAATCAAAACATCGGTTTGAGAAGCTGTGTTCCATTGATTCAGGCCATTAAAACGTTGACAATAAAACAACAGAAAAAGCAAAATGAAAGACAAAACATCCACTTCATGGTTAGTTTAAATCCGCAAGAACGATTTAAATTTTTAAAAGTTTCATTAATTAATAGAATTCTAAATTTATAACTACAATATTTGTTAAGAATTTCTTTTAAATCTTTTAAGACTAATGCTTTACTTACACCAATATAAAAATTTTCTTTTTTTGTAGCCTTTGCATAAAATGCTTTATAGAATATATATATATATCTTATCAATTTTTTCCATATACCTTTGACACCGCGCAATGGGCAACCTAATGGCTTATCTGCTGTAAAATATTTCAATATTCACTGTGTACAACTGCCTTCTAGAAGTACATTTCATAGACTGTGGACGGCCTTCAGGAGTCGCAAAGTATAAAACCAGGTAAACTTTCAAGCACTCACTCTCACACATACGCATATAAAATCACAACATCCATCTTCTGTTGTTGAACTGCAGTTGAAATCGAAAGCCGGTTGCTTGACTGTGAAAATTGTTATCCTACCACTAATATAAAATTGACATGCTTTAATGCACTTTACAAAAACATACAAACAAGTGTCTTGATAGCAGTAAAACATGAGTGAAACTACAAGTTTTGTGGGTTTACTCAATCAATTCATTCCATTAACCTGTTAGAATAATTTGATAAGCTAACACATCTTTCTATCTATTGTTTATGGCGAGATGTTTATCTTAGTCATTTTTTTAGACAATTGTATATGGGTAACTCCAAATACCAAAACACTCACTCTCACACATACGCATACTAATCAGGTATCTTAGTTAATTTTTAATCTTTGTTTCAAGATATTTATAGTAATAAAAAGTTATCGCGCAATTTTTTACCTAAAAATTAAAAAAAAAATCTATTTGAAAACTTACAAAATATGTGCAGAAATAAATGAAACAATAGAGCCTTGTTGGTTAGGCCCTTCGTTATTGGAAGGTAGTGAGTTCGAGTCCCGACCCAACCGAAGATTCGTCATGTTCGCTAATGGCGGCTGGGACACCTGAAATAGGTCATGATCCCAATGTCTTCTTTGTGAAATGATACTTATGGTGACAGATCAAGCCTGTGGATCTTGTGTTTAGTTTCTGCTTCAAATTCAAGAAAAGACCTATTTGGTGCCCCACTATAAAAGCGGCATCACATGCGCTCCTGGTAGTGCTGAAAAGTGGAAATTCTAATAGCAGTTCATAAGATACTAATACAAATGAATGGATTATACAAACATCTTTAAGTAGTACATTCAAAACGAGTATAGCACTAGAGAATTTGATGCAGAAGAAATAAAAAGGAGTTACAAGCAACACAATAAAGAATTTATGATACTGAATTATAATTAATAGTATATACACTTATTTAGCCACGAAACTGTGTCTGATATTATATTCAAATTTTCTAACTCCACATGTATTTACTATATAAAAGTATTGTAAAACAGTAATATTTCCTTTAAATAATTAGATTCAATTTATTTAATTAAATGGATTTATTAATTTATTGAAGTATTGGTTCATATATACCAATTTAAATTATAAATATTTCAATCCATTCGAAAAACCAGATAAGGTCATACCTTTTACAAAACAATAAAAATTAAATTTTGTATCACAAATGACATCAAATAAAAACAAATCAATGCTTTCTAATGCAGATATTTACTTTCCAAAATAGTGAATTTTAAAAAGTCTGTGACAGTATGTTTTAAATCGATAAAAAAATCATGCTCCATAAAAAAGTTGTATCTCCATAATTTTCAGTAATCTTAAAAACTTCAATTTCCTGTAGATAGATTATTCTTTTTTCGGTATAAATTTATTTTGATTAAGGTTTGATATAAAATATTAAAAATTTGCAATATAAATATATGCCGATCAAAATATTTTAATAAATGTCTAACATTTTACTCACATAACAGAAGACCAGATGATTGTGATACGTAATATATTACAAATGCATTAATTTTTGTTCTGAACATCTTACTTGTGAAACTGATACATTTTTATCAGCTGGAAGTTTAAAACCACTGGAACTCATTGTAACCTTATGGTAAGATCACAATTTTCAACTAGGAAATAGCCTGCTTCAGTCTCACACACACACAGCCACTGTTGAATAACTATGGATGAATGGTTGAGTTTCTTATCGTCTATGGAAGTGGGTGCTTGAATGTTTTCCAGATTTTCTATTTCGCGGTATGTAAATACAGCCTCCTATCCATGAGTCTTCTTGTGGATGCTTTGGTTTTCGGCTGCTATAATCTAAATTATTATATGGAATCAATTAACAATGAGTTCTTGCATACGAAAATTGTGATATATTGCTTCGAGTTTTACCAAAAATCTCAATATATTCATCAGTAATAACAGGACTACTGTTTTTTGTAGTTTAAAAAAAATATTTTTTCTACTCACTTAAATAAAGTTCTCCTAATATTAAACATTCTTAAGATAGTAGCGTTATTAATAAATATGCAAAACGTTTTATTGACTACCTGAAACGATAATTTAAATTTAAGTCTCAGACGATATTTCTTTGTATCTCCAAACATGCCGAGACATTTTTTTAATCGCAAATTGAACGAAAAATAAGAGAGACTCACCTTAAAATATCATTATTTGGAAAAAATATTTCAACTGTAATATCTATGCATATTAATGTAAGGTATATATATATTTTCAGTTAATGCAAATAGAACTATAACGTTTATTTCTGGAAAAATTAATTGATCAAAAAGGTATTACAAAATAGATGTCTGTGATGCATTGTTGCAATTCTAGTGACTTTTAAGGCGACAATCCGAACTTACATTTTGGCGAAGAGCCATGAGGAAATTATATTCCGCAAAATCATCAAGAAAAGTCAGGCAACGATACAATTGGCATTGCTTTCTATTCGTATGTCATACGTAGAAGCATAGAAAAAAAAGTTTTAACTTTTTTTCCCTTTCTTTTTGACTGATAGAAATCGAAGCTTTGCGTAGATTTCTATTTGATTTCTGTAATCCTACATAACTTACTTAATAACTTGACTATAGATTTAAGAGTGTTATAACACTAACAATTTTTTCTGAAAGTAATCTATAATAAAGTGTCTATCCAGAAAGGAATTCACATGTTTAATTTATACCTGATATTTAAAAATTTACAGTCTGAAATTCCCCTTTGTCTTAAAATTCTGAAATAAAAAAAAAAAACATTTTGAATTTGTATTTTATCATTTCTCGCAAAAATAAAAGCAAGAAAAGAATTTTTATTAAATAAGAATTATTAAAAAAAAATTTCTATATTAAGGTTGTAACTATTTGATTAGATAAACCGTTGAATCGATAATGGCATCAGTTTTGATCAAACTAAAAACAGTTCTTGCGATTTTGGCACACATAGCTTGATTGGAGTCTTATTAAAGTTTAACAAATAAGATGCTAGCTCAGGTGTCAGTTTCTTCGGTAACTGTGTCTTAAGTCAAGAGACAGATGGGTACATTCATCCACTGAATCAACAAAAAATGTTTATCCAGAGAGGAAACCTACAAAACATCTTCACGCTAATCAATTTGTTAAATAAAACTATGCATCTAAAACAATCTTTTGAAATAGGCTTAATTTATTGGAAGAAAATTGCGCCTCTCGCCTGCCTGAAATGTAGTGGAAATTCGTTACTGGATCTATGTGGGTTGGGGACGGGTCCCCATTAATCTGTGACGTCTAGAGTTCTACCTGGTGTGGGAAGATGTAGAGAGAAGGGTCCAAGCTCAGGAGTGACATTGTCATCTGACCATGGTTAAAAATTTCGAAGCCCTTGGTGACAGGTGGGTATTTCAAATCTGTTAACCTTAAAGTTCACTTCGGATTTCGCATACACCTTTAGGCCTACCTTATTCATAGCACTGTTTGGTATATCTAGAAAGTAGCTGATTCGATGGCATAGTAAAGGCCTCTGCATATAAAAAAATTCTGTAAGGTTCAGTGTCTCTTCACCAGTGCAATGTAGATAAAAATGTTCCAAATCAAGTGTAATTCTCTTTATTTGGTCATAGTTCAAAATTAAGACATAATAAGCTGCGTTTATATAGTAGGTTTAACTGACCAAAATGCAAGAAGAAATTTCTCGCAATAAGCCGATCAAATCTGTGCATTGTTCACTTGTTTCACTTCTTGTGTGATGACTTTTAAGTTATTGTACTTACATATTTTGTGGCTTTGTGGTAAAACTGCATTCTTCGGAGTGCATGGCGCAGAATATGGTTTCATCCTTTATTGAATAACAGCTAAATGTTATTATTCTGCTTTTTTACACGCAGATCTCATGAAGTGAGTTTTTTAAAAAAAATTTCCGGGTTTTCTCCCTTGTGATGCATTACAATATCCAACTATCTGTATGAAGTTATTTCAGTAGGCAACATATTTTGATTGTTGGGCTATCCGCTACGCGTTGTAAAGTTACATATTTTGACCTTTAAAAGAGAGAATCATTTGTCAATTATCTTTCTGATCTCTTATAAACATTCAACAGTTAACAGCATAATATATAGACAACAACAGGTTAATCTTATAGAAAATCATTTAATGCACGCACACATTAAATCAAGAGACAAAATGCCATAAATATAAGTTAATTTGAAACCAATTAATAATACTAAAATGCAGAAATATATTTAACTACTTAACCACTTATCCAGCGCATAAGGAGCTAGAAAAAGATAAGTCAGGTAAATACGATAATTGGAAATATAAAAATATAAATTAAAATGTAAAAAAATTGGATTTATGACAAAATACGAAAAAATAATAAGGCTACATGTTGTTAAGGCCGTCCCACCCTAAGGTATTCGGCAGCGAAAATGACTGATCGCGGACAGCAATCCGCCAGGAGAGAACTCGGCCCATGGCTGATCGGAAGCCGGAACTCCAGCTTCCAATCCTATGTCAGCAGCAATATCTGCTCTGGCCAAACAATACGTAGCACCCCGGCATAGTCCGAGTCTTGCGTGCTGACCGGCTGTCACCAGCCTGCGGTCCACCCAGACGGAAGAATGGGCTGCTTGCCTTTATTAAAATGTTTAAAGTTTACAAAGTTAAAATAAAGAACATATAAACTTACTTAGTTTATTAACAAAAGTTTTGTTTTTAAATAAAGTATTTAACTATCTTGGTTATTAGCATATCAGTACAGCTTAAACATTTAATTTATAGTTCTGGTGGTATTGAACTTATAAATATACTATACATTATTTCTTGGAGTCCCCGTTTAATCTTGGAGTTGTTTAGCAGGTTTTTTAAATCTATTGTTTTATAATTGGCTGGAAAATATTTCAGTCTAATTGTTTACAGTCGTAAATTATATGTCCTATGTCTTGTATAAGGTTATCATATTGGCATTTATCTGTCTTATTAAAGAATCTATTCTGATATATTGCAAATGCACCATGTCCTGTCTTGATCTGATTTAGGAGGAAGTCTGCAGAGATATTCTATTTTCTTTTACTCTTGGGTATATGTTGTACAGTCTTCTGGTTTTGTTTGAGTTTTCCCATTTCAACTGCCATTGCTTTAATATCTGTTTATGAACTATTGTCGTAATTTGTTGTTTTGTATATGGTACTATGTAATCTATTTTATTTCTTTTTGTGGCCTGTTTTGCATTTAGATCTGCCAATTCATTTAATTCTATTCCTTGATGTGCTCTAATCCAATGGAAGGTGAAAGTAGTATTATTGGTTTGAATCAAATCTATTATTTTATCAATTGTTTTATTTTCTGTTTTTCCTGATTTTATTGTATCCAAAAACTGATCTTGAATCGGAATGTATGTGGCAAATTTCTATGTGATTCTTAATTGTATATTCTATTGATGATAATATTGCTTGAGACTCGGCCTCGTAGACTGTAGCTTGATTGTTTAATCTGCATCTAATTATATCTATTATTTGATTATCTTTTCCTATAATCGCTGCTGAGCCCACTTTATTGTTAATTTTAGAACCATCTGTGAATATATAATAATCTTGCATATTAATTGAATTGGTCCAGTTTATTTCTATCTTATTCCAAGGAGGCTTGTGTTTTACTTGTTTAATATATGTATTTTCTTTATTCAGTTCTATGTTTCCTATTTTAATATTTAATCCTTTATTTATTAATAAATATTTTTGCCTGTTATAGTTTATTATGTATTTATAAGAAGAATAATGGACCATGTCTTCTTCAGAGGAGGGGGTGATATGGTCAACTATGCAAAAAGAAAAAAAGAATTTTTTCTGACATACAACGAGTAATAAATCTATGAAAATCGAGAAATTCCCCCGAAGAATGTCTAAAATACAAAATTTCAAAATTCTAACTTTTTTTTTTTTTTTTTTGAAGCTTTATTGTCGTTTTTCCTATTTTAAGTATAATTTTTCCTTATATTTCTGTTTAGTTTAATCCTGGTGTTAAGAGTACGCCTAGTATTGTGCTTTCCCATTGAGTTGAGTACTATTGATACATATATATATATATACACACTTTAGCTCTTTGGATTTGAGCAATATTTTTTTCTTATATTATGAGATGCTCTCCAAAAGTGAATGAAATGGAGGCTGACGTGGCATTCGTGGACTATTCACCACGCACAGCAAAAATAACTTCTTCAAATACACCAGACTTTGACGATGATCTTCCACTAACTATATTGTTAGCATCTGAATGCGGTGTGAAAATTTTTTTGATTTTCCTATACCCCGAAAATGACAAAGGAGGAATTTCGAAACGCTCCTTTCATTTAAAAACTGAACTAAATCAGATTATCACGAATCCAAACGGTATAACCGAAGTCGTATTTATTCGTCATGGGAGAGAGAAAATATATTAATTAAAACAAATAACCCAGAAACTGCAATAGAGATTAGTTGCATCCGACGTATCCTTGGAGTTCCTGTAACCCCGCAATTCAAAAAGAGTACAGTACATCAAAATTTCTATTAACATCCCAATAGGGTTGGATTTAAATCTGATCGCGGAGGAAATACTACAAAACGAGTTAATAGTATCAAGCATAAGACATTTCACTCAGAAAACATCACCCGAGCTTTCTGAAAATATACTTATCACCATTTACGGCTTCAATATACCAAAGAAATTAGTTTATTCTATTTGCGATTTAAAGGAAAACTTTTCGTTGATAAAGTTCGCCAGTGTGGCACATGCTATAAATTCTCCCATCCCACTAAGCAATACAAACTGCAAACTCCAATATGCAATCAAGGAGGCTCGGCATATGAACACAAAACACGCTCTTCTAATACAATTATATGTGTAAACTGCAAAGATAATCATTCAGCTGATTATTTATCGTGCCCATCTTGACTTGAAGAAAAAAGATTTCTAAAGTTCAGTGCAGAAAACCATTTATCATTAATCGAGGCGAGGCGACAATTCAAGTCACCTAAAGATTTTTTCACTGGAATTATCCGTTCGGCACAACCTAATAAGATCAAAAGAGAAATTGCAGAAAGTATCAATAAAGCAGTATTGAGAGTGAGAGAATCTTATAATAACATATTATCGAAACTGACTGCATCTTTTGAAGCCAAATTACTAGCTCTACAAACTAGACAGGATAAAATGATGACAAAGATGTTCTCGTTAATAAATAACACAATTGAAACATTTGCTTTAAAAATACATGAACAATCTGAATCCCCTAAACAAAAGTCTACCCGTAAAATTTCTGGGCTAAGATCTTCCCAAAATAAAAATGGAACAAATACTAATTTAATTCCATAAATATCCAAGAACTTTAATTTCGGATTAACCTCTAAAGTCAGTCAAACAATAAGTGAGTACTTAGCCATGGAAGAGAAGCCCTAATAGCCCTCCATAGCACAAATACACAGGTTCTATTTTAAGGCGCTTTCAAATTTTCTGTCTGTTTTTATATCATTTTGCTATATCTTCATGCATAATAAGTTTTCTGTTCTATCCTGGACTGCTAGAAGTATTTCTAACAAGCGCCCGTATTTTAAGTTCTCTTAAAAATAAGAATTAACTTCAACAAATGTTATTGCTATTCAAGAATTTGTTCAAAAAAACAATACCTTATCTTTTTAACCAATAAAATTATATTTCGGAGTGACAGAGACCGTGGACGGGGAGGAGATGTCCTAACTACCATAGATTAATCATATCCAACTCAAATCTACAACCCAATACGTCTTCCTGATGAAGGTGGGGAACTTTTGGTTTTAAAAGTATCTCTTTCTTCTTTAATTCTTTTCATAATAAATGTATACATTCCTACTGGAAAATTTTTAAACGATTGGTTAAACAGTATAATCCAAGGTATCAGATCACCTTTCATTATTCTTGGCGATTTCAACGTTCGACATACCGATTTCGGGAGTCTATCCAAATCTCCCCAGTCTTGAGTTCTACGATTAGATACAAGAAAGTAACTTTTGCCTCTTGAATACTAAAGTTCCGACCCATTTTAGTCCACATCACAACCCCTCTCTTATTGATTACTGCAAGGTCTCATCAGATATCTTTCATTTGTGCACTATCATTATCCATCCAGATTCGTTTGGTAGCGATCATGTATCTATGAAGACGATTATTTCTATCAATGGTAAAAACCCACAATGGCGAGCATGGATTCTGTGCACTGACTTTTTTCCTCATTTAACCAGCAGTTAAATAACAAATTAGAAACTATCAACCAATTCAGTGATATCTGTTAACATAATTTAACTAAATTTCAAAAATGGCAAAAGTTCCTGTATAAATCCTACTCTCTTTGATGGAATTCAAAATGTAGCTATCTATTAGGACAAAAAAGAAGACTCTGGCGTATAGCCAAAAGGTCTTGTAAGGTGAACGCATGGATAAAATATAAGAAGATTGGAGCCGAACTCCACTCCTACATATTATCCATGTCTAGGTGTTTTTGGGAGAAAACTGTATCATCTGCCAAACAGTCCAAAGATACTTACTGTATTCTAAAACGTCTTCAAATAGAGTATCCATATGCACAGACTCATATTTATATATAATGGAAAGATCCAGAGCAATAACTGACACTGTCGCTCAAGCAAATCTCTTTGCAAACTATTACTCTACACATCCTATTTTTGAAGGAAACCACTAGATTTCAGTACAGACTTCAAGTATTCATACAACCAACTTTTTTCATTGACAGAACTACAGAAGGCACTTACCCAATGCAGAAACACATCAGCTGGTCCGGACAAAATTTCGGTAAAGATACTTCAAGGTATAGATCGTAATAACCTTAACTGTCTCCTAAATATTATAAATAAATCATGGATAACACAGGAGTAGTTCCAGAGATATGGAGAAAATCTATTAGTATCCTCATTCTAAAACCAGGGAAAAGCTCTGATGGCATCAAATCCTACCGACCTATTTCTCTTACTAGCGTTCTTTATAAAACTGTTGAGCGCATGATTATAAAACGGCTCACCAACTATATATATTCATCACCGATCCTCAACATAAATCAACACGGATTTTTGCCAAATAGAGAATACGACAGCATATTATCTATCAATCTATCATCCATTATTCAAGTATATCTGCTCGATCCTCTAAAAAGCTTATTGTGTGTGTCACTGTAAATATTGCAAAAGCTTATGATTTAATAGGGCAGGATGGCCTAATTTTAAAGCTATTAAATGTAAATATTAAAGGTAATGCAACACTATGGATTCATAATTTCATCATAAATCGAAGTTTTTAAGTTAAATGGAGGGGTGAGGTATTAGACCAAATGTCCTTCTATAGGGGTGTCCCTCAAGGAAGTGTATTATCTCCTTTCCTTTTTACCATACTTATGACAGAAGTTTATGAAATAGTGCTATATTGAGTGCAATATTTATGCCCACGACATAATATTACTGTATAAATCTACAAACCTAGAAATATTAGAAATTAAAAGGGCAAATGATTTTATCAAACTACAGGAATGGTGCCAACAATGTAAACTCATGGTGGATCCTCAAAAATGTTCAGTCATTACCTTCTCGACAAGGAAGAAACAGCCTAAATTCAATTTATATATTAATCAGCGACCTATTCGATGGAACCAGTATGTACGAATTTTAGGAATGTATTTTTCACATAATTTGACTTTCCGACATCATTTTATACAAAGAGAAAAGCCACCCTAAAGTGTTGGATGCCCTGAAAACAGTTGCAAGCAACAGGTGGAGTGCAGAAACATTTCTCCTAATAAAGATAGCCCAGTTATATATTATCAGTGGGTTGGATTATGGATGTCATGTATTCGTCATTGCCAATAAATCAGACCGAATAATCCTAGAGACTATGAATCACGCCGCTATGAGAATTGCTACAGGGCTTCCAAAATGGACACACCATTTCTTATTCAAGAAACTGGAGTTCTCCCTTTATCAATAAGGCATGAGATGCTATCTTTAAGATTCTATGTACGAAATAATTTGCTAATGGAAGCTATCTCCTTGTGCTATTTGGTGGAATAAAATTCCATTCAATCACATGAATAGTGGCCAATCTCTGGCTATCAGAGCAAAGTACTGGTTTTCTTCTCAAGGAATTCAAATAGACCAATTATTAAAAATCTCAATTTTAACTCCTCCCACTTTTAATTAATGAACAGAATTGAAGAAAATCCAGTAAACGTAATAATCAAATATTCGGGCTTGCCTTTCCAGATGAAAAATGTACCCAAAGATATTATTTTTAATAATTTTAATAAATATTATAACTCTGTTTGGCAGGAGTATGTTAAAATTTTTACCGACGCTTCAAAACCAGGCTCAAACCTGAGAACTGCAGTTTTCAATTCTAAAACCAATATATCGATATCGGGTAAAATAAACTCTCTAATCTCAATATTTACCGCAGAGGCAATGATTTTGCTTACTGCTGTATCTAAAATTTGTGTACAGGCAGAAAGATATATATTCACATTCATATTCATGTCTCAAATCTTTATCTATTTGCAATCAAACACCTCCTGTTATCCTTCAAAAAATAAAATGAAAAAATTTTATTAGCAGTGCAAACTTGTCAAGAGATACAATTAATTTGGATCCCGGGACATTCGGGAATCCAGGGAAATGAGATAGTTGATTCTCTAGCAAAATCCACACTTTTCAGCCCTTATTGTCTAAAATCTATATCTCCCGAAGACTTTATACATTACATAAAAAAAGCATTCCAGCTTAAAGCATTAAACAAGTGGGAAAATAGCAAATATGCTTACAATTTCTCCCACTTGATACCCATAATCAAAAAACACTTACTCTATTCCCAATCTCGTTTAAAAGATACATTACTTTCTAGGGTCCATACCCGAACCTATCCTACAAAATCTGTTCTATATAGATTCCACATGTCCCCCACAAATCGTTGTCTGTGTGGGAAGTCTGAAACAATCGATGATATTCTATTATCTTGCTCTTTATATAATGACCCGAGAAATGATCTCCGTAAATCCTTGGGAATCGCGGAGCTTTAACATTTTCTTGGATGTTTTGAACTGCCCTCAAATCCAAAAGTGAAAACTCGACCCTTATGCGAATTCATGAAAAAAACTTACAGATTTTGACATAATAATAATACATCATAAAAACGTCATTTAGTGCTTATCTGTCATTGGAGAACTTTTGTCATTGCTTATTGAAAAGGAACCATGTTGTAATTCCATGAAACCTGTCTGCTGGGTGTTAATTTAGATCCGGCGAATTTGCATCAATACAGTTATGAACAATCAAAAATAAGGATCAATCCAACAATACGATACCAATCAATCAACTATTTGTGTGCCTTCTCTCCTCAATGTGATCTATAAGAAACTTTAGCAAAGAGCTCCAAAACTACCGGTCAGAACCCAACGAAAAAATTTTCAAATACAAAAGTAAATATTAGATTTTGCAATTATCCAAATCAATAAACTGACTATAATTATATATTATTATATATATATATATATATATATATATATATATATATATATATATATATATATATATATATATAAATTAAACTGTATAATTATATTATATATATATATATTATATAAACTATTGAAAAACTGCTTCTGTTGATAAGCATAAAGCATTTTTTTTTAAATCATCGGTAACGGGTTTAATGATTACCGAGCAAAATGCAGTCATACTGAAAATAACATAAATCCATATTCTAAATCAACAGGTTTTATTTTGAAAGTTTGGGGTTATTAATTAACTGATTCAATTTGAGAATTATTTTATATCATTTTGTATTCATGCAGCCTTTTCTGTTGATTTGGGATTAATAGTGGAAAGGATAGTGCCCATTCAGATGTCAACTTCATCATAAGAACGTGTTCTCAAAATGTGATTTGTATGAAGAATTCCAAACTTTTCCTAACATGTTTTAGTTCTAAATCGCCCTTTCTTGTCAACACACAAATACAGATTTAAATATATAGATTTAATTTCCAAAAAAGAATACGGATTCTAAATTAAGTTCTCCTCCTTATAATGTAATTTTAATAAGAAAAATTGTAAGAATTGAGATTATAACATAAATGCAAATAGTAATGTGTATTAATATAAGCTTAAGAGAAAGGTCTAAATTTTTTGTAACAAAGAAGTAGGAAAAGTAAACATTCATAATAAATTAAAACAATCATCAGATAAATTAAAATTCCAAATTTTTTAATCAAGTGATTAGTAGAGAGTGAAATTCAATTGTGAATGAAATTATAATTTCAGTTCCGACTGCTTATTTCAAATGTTTCTGTTACGTTGACTTTTATTTAATTTACTCTTATTTTCTGAACAATTAAAAACCTGTTTTGTGATTTATCACTGTTATCAGAGTATTTTATGTTAATACAGATAAGTTAACTGAGAATTTAACTGTGAGATATGTTCACTGTCACGTGATCGATATTCCTTCCTCCTCCTTTCATTCTCTGGCTGCACTAGACTTAAAGAGTGTTCTCTTGTCCTTGTTCGTAATCTTATTTGTAAGTATGAAAATTTTTGCCATCGTTCTTATCTTAAATTATTAATATAACTAATATTAAATACTTTATTTAAATACAATTATATTTCTTAGTTCTAATCAGTATTATTCTGTGAAATAATTTTTTAAAACTTTGACCCGGCGTTTTTTTCTTACTCGTGCTAACCTGAAAAGTATTATTTTATCTTAAATTTCGTCTAAGCTACTAAAAATACTTTCCAGTATAGTTTTAAGTTAATCATTATTCTCCTAATATGATTAATCTGCTTAATAAGTTTTAATTAAATAGTTGTCTTTAGTAGAAACCTCTCTTGTTAGAAGCCGGTGTAATATGTCCGCCATGTTTGCCATTTACCTGTACATGCATTGTTAATCGTAGTTCTAAGTGTTATTGTCTTCTGATATATTAAGTAAACTTATAAAATATTCCATATCAACTACTTTAAACTTTATTTTACGTAAGCAATTTGTTTAATTGTTATTAATTTGTTTAAAAACTTAAAGGAAGATAGGCACGTGCAACTGTCAGTACTTCCGCTATTCATTAACCCTTATTTCTAACATTAGGGTTTATAAATTTTGTGATTCCATTCTTTTATTTTAGATTTTACTTGTTGACGACTTAAGCAAACATGCCTAAGGACAAAACTCATATCAATATTGTGGTTATTGGCCACGTAGATTCCGGAAAAAGTACAACTACCGGTCATTTAATTTACAAATGTGGTGGAATCGACAAAAGAACAATTGAAAAATTCGAGAAAGAAGCCCAAGAGGTATGTTAATGTGACTTTATTTTTCTCATTAATTTATAAGACCTGAGATGCTGAAAATAAGTTTTTTAGACTAGTATATTTATATTGCAGCATAATTAATATCAAGATTTTATCTCTGAGCGTAAAGTAGCATTTTTTATAATATTTCCCTATGGTCGCGGTGAATATTTTTAATTCGTAATAAAACGTATCTTTTTAAGTACTATTTCACTAGTCATCTGTTAAAATAAAACATTATTTTAACAGAAGAATGTTCACTACTACAAAAGTTAACAGATTGCTAACTTTTGTAATGAAGTGTAATATAATAAATAACTGGATGGCTTATAATTTAAGATTAAAATGAATTTTAAGGGCTAAAAGTTAATATTTTTTTTAGGAAAAACTTATTAATTACTAAAACTTTTTGTCTAGAAATTATAACTAAAGCTTAAAGTTTTTAAATATCACACTATCAGTCCTATTACTAATAACGAAATTTCTTTTAGATGGGTAAAGGTTCTTTCAAATATGCCTGGGTGTTAGATAAATTGAAAGCTGAGAGGGAACGTGGTATTACTATTGATATCACTCTCTGGAAGTTTGAAACTTCTAAATATTATGTTACTGTCATTGATGCTCCAGGCCACAGAGATTTCATCAAAAACATGATCACTGGTACTTCTCAAGTATGTATAAAGTTTTAACTCTACTGTTTAGCTGTAATAACTAGATTTTAAAATATTTTGAATGCTAAGTGACCTTTTTTCACTTTTAAAGTTGTAAATAGCTTTCTATTGATTCCTTGCCTCAAGTTTTCTGATCGATTTGTTTTTAAAAGGAGTAAGTTAAATTGAAAATTGCTGAATGAACGTTTTTAAATGCAGTTAAACTAATGAAGCATTGATTTTGGTCTTGTATATAGGGTATCTTAATGTGATTTTAAATTTGTGTCTGTTTTAAAAAAAGCGTCTTATTTCTAATAGAAACAATCCTTATAAGATTTAGTTTTTTTATAAGAGCTAATATTTTTTGTTTTAATGTTTAAATTAAGGAAATAGATCTTCATATTGTGCATCTTGTGTGCTATGGTTAAGAATATGGTATTGCTGTCTGAATTGATGTTAGTGCCAATTAGTGGTAACTTTTTGTAAAATACCTAAAGGCAATGTAAGCATCTTATTAGAAAATTTACTATATATATTTGTGATATTGTTGAATTTCTGAAATTTCACATAAAATTCTAAGTTATTCAGTATGGAAAAAAGATTTATCTTAAGTGTTTAAAAATGAAGTTTCTAGTTGTCTGTTAAGCTGTTTTTATAATATTTATAACTGAAATGAATATGTAAAATGAATAAGTATTGCAAGAATAATTTTTGAAGTCTTACCATTTTAAGTGTTAAAATAGTTTTCTTGAAATGTATTTCTGATGTTTGACATTTCTATAATGTTCTAATTTCTTGTATTTTAGGCTGATTGTGCAGTATTGATCGTTGCTGCTGGTACTGGTGAATTTGAAGCAGGTATCTCTAAAAACGGACAAACAAGAGAACATGCTTTACTTGCTTACACTTTAGGAGTAAAACAATTGATTGTTGGTGTCAATAAGATGGACACAACTGAACCTCCTTTCAGTGAAGTAAGTTACAGAATTACTTAGTTTCTTTTAGTAAAGTTTACAAAATTTCTTCAATTGTATCTAAAAAAAATTTTTTTTTAATTTAGGCACGTTTCGAGGAAATTAAGAAAGAAGTATCTACTTACGTTAAAAAGATTGGTTACAATCCTGCTACAGTTCCTTTTGTTCCCATTTCTGGATGGAATGGAGATAATATGTTAGAGCCTAGCACAAATATGCCTTGGTACAAGGGATGGTCTATTGAGAGAAAATCTGGAAAGTCTGATGGCAAAACATTGCTTCAAGCTTTAGATGTTATGGAACCTCCAACAAGACCCTTGGATAAACCACTTCGTTTACCCCTTCAAGATGTTTACAAAATTGGAGGTAA
The DNA here is from genome assembly GCA_030067965.1 of Latrodectus elegans. NCBI lineage: Eukaryota > Metazoa > Arthropoda > Arachnida > Araneae > Theridiidae > Latrodectus > Latrodectus elegans. The sequence continues at coordinate 110,375,467 of CM057819.1, forward strand.
TTGACTAATTCACTGTATGCCTCAATTTTAGTAAGCTGCTGTAATCAAATTTTATTGCCATTATTGGATTTTAAAGAACCTTAAATAGAGAAACACTTTTAAATTCTGCCTTCTAATGCATCAAAGTTAGTCCAATTTATATTTGAAACCTAATATTTTATCTCTATGTTCAGGTATTGGAACAGTGCCTGTTGGTCGTGTTGAAACTGGAGTATTGAAACCAGGTACTGTTGTAACATTTGCCCCAGCTAACATTACCACTGAGGTTAAATCTGTAGAGATGCATCATGAGTCACTTTCTGAGGCTGTACCAGGAGATAATGTTGGTTTCAATGTTAAGAACGTTTCTGTAAAAGTAAGTATAATTTTAAATGTTATTTTTATTAAACATGTTATAAAATTTGTTAACTGAAATATTTTAAGTCTTTGTTAGACTTAATAACACTAATGTGGATTAAACTTCAGTAAATTAAAGCAAATAAGATCAATCTTTAGCATAAGAGTTTTCATGTGTTAAATCAGTTTTCTATATATTAATCTGGTAACCTCAACAAAAATACAACTTCATTGATTTTTAATCTTATATTGCTTATTTGAATTTTTACAATTATAAAACTAATGTAATGCTTGAGAAGAAATTATTTAAAATAGTTTGTTAACTAGTTTCCAAATAAAATTGAAATGCTGTTCTAATGCATCCCAAATTAGACAACTACTTGATCTATATGTACGATTCAGTAGACAAATATTTGGGTAAATTAATTTACTTCAGTGTGAAGATTGATGCAATTTGTATTAGTCAAGGATGAAAGTGAACAGTTATAACATTGGTGTTTGAAACTTTTTTATTATTGTACTTGATATTTGTCAAATGCAATTTTATACTAAATAATTGCCTTTTAGGAATTGCGTCGAGGTTATGTTTGTGGTGATAGCAAGGATTCTCCTCCTAAGAGCACTGAAGAATTTACTGCTCAAGTCATTGTGTTGAATCACCCTGGTCAGATCTCCAATGGATACACTCCAGTTCTAGATTGTCACACTGCTCATATTGCATGCAAGTTTTCAGTTATTAAAGAAAAATGTGATCGTCGTTCTGGCAAGAAATTAGAAGGTACATTTATATTTCATTAATGCAGTGACTATATTATGAACCAAATTGTTAATATGGATGTGCATTATAATATGCATCTATCTTATATTCCTATAGAATACTCATTGGTATTTAAGTTAAAATCTGAACTTGGATGTTTCTCCCAAATTAGACAACTACTAAATCTGTATAAGATTCAGTAGACAAATATTTGGGTAAATAAACAGATTGCAGTGTGAAGATTAGTGCAATCTATTTGTATTAGTCAAGGATGCAATTTAACATTTTAAATTGACAAACATGTTACATTTCTAAGATTAATATAAACTTTAAAAATCTAATTTCTTTCATTAATGAGAATTTTTCTTACAATGATGGAATTCTATAATTTGAACTTGTCTGGAATTATTTTAAATTAGTCAAATTAAATTTGAACTTTGTTTGCAATTACAACCTTTCTTTATTTTTAGATAACCCTAAGTTCTTAAAATCTGGAGATGCTGCTATCATTGACTTGGTGCCAAGCAAACCCATGTGTGTCGAAACTTTCACAGATTTCCCTCCCTTGGGACGTTTTGCAGTACGTGATATGAGACAGACTGTTGCTGTCGGTGTCATCAAAGCAGTAAAGCCCAAGGAAGCTTCCGGTGGCAAGGTCACAAAAGCTGCTGAGAAAGCTCAAAAGAAGAAATAACTATCCGTGGGTGGCACGACAGATACGACGCTGCCACAGCCACGGTGTGAACTTGCAGTCTCTTATTTTGACTTTAGTTCTATTTCTCATAATTTTTGTAAGATTAAGTACAATCTTAAAACACCTTTTCAGTTCATATTTTCAACTTATGGAAGTATAATTTTGTCAAGAGTCATTTTATTGTTTCTTAGCCCTTGGTTGCTTTGTCATATGTGTCATCGTAAAGAATTTCGCAGGAAAAAGCTGTAATACTATTAATATCTTCAATGTATTGCTGTTGCCTAATATAATAAATAAATGTTTAAAGTGAGAGTGTCCTTTATATTGTGTGTTTAATGAATTTCAAGTTATTTAGCAGTTTTTATACTTTTAGTGTTATGTTTTTAAACAAATTCCATCTAAATGTGTCCCCAATGATTGCATAATGAACAAACTTGTTTACACACTTAACTTCAGTTCTTGTTAATTTCTTCTAAACAATATTCCTTTATTGAAATTACTGCCTCAAATTCAAATTCTCCAAAAATTGTCTTAGATTTCTGATGTTCAAAGACCTGCATTTTTTATGATACAAAAATTTCTCAATTATGTTTAAGCTAATATTTAGTTCTTGAATACTAAATTCTTAAACTATAGGGTAACAATAGCAAGAATTTTATGAACTTGTTAAAAAAAAAAAAAAAAAAAACTTCAAACATTTTTACAAATAACTACAAATTATAATAAAATATTACATGATAGGGTAACAAAACCTGAATTTCTGTATGAATCTAGTGGTTTACCTTAATCACATATTCTAAAATACTGACTTTTGATTGGTTTAATTATTATGTAATTTACAAATGTATTTACTTAGTAATCCAAAATTGTTTATAATAAAAGTTAACCATACCTTTATGTATGTAGCAATGTTTAATGGATTGCATATAATGCTATTTGAGTCATCCAATACTGGGAAAATAAAAATTGGAAATAAAGGTAAATGTTTTGATATTTAAATTTTTAAAAAATTACTGACTGAATTAGATTTACATCAATATTTTGAAGACTAAATAAATAGTTGAATTCATGTTAAGAAAATAAAGCAGTACTCTCTTCACACAAGAGAAGTTATCAAAAGTAGAATGATACTGTACTAGAAGAGAAACAGATTGACTGTTCACTTTGAAACAATTTTTGAAGATGAAATTATATTATGAATGTTATTTGCATATGTTTGATAGTATGTTAATCTTGCAAAAAAAAAAAATAAAAAAATCTGGTAATCTGATATCATAATGGACAGTCTAACAGACACTGTATACTTAAATCTTTTCCACACATTTTCTTATAAGAGTACTTCATAGAAATCTGTATTTATACCACAGGAAGTGACCATTCCAAAAATACATGTGCAGAATTGCAACTATTTTCTGTTTTAAGTTAGATCTCTAACTCGAGAATGATTGCTCGTGTTCTAGTTCTAGGCTCTAAAGTGTAGAATTGGGTTGTAATGGCTCTTTGAATTATCATTGAGCATAATATTGGAAGCTTGAAACAAGTAACTTCAAACTAAATGATATGAATATAGTGTAGGATGTTGCAAAATTTGGATTATTGATCAGCTGTGATAACTAAATTAAAAAAGCTTAAAAGCTGTTATTTGTTTGGTAGTTATTCTTTTAATTATTTGAAAATGCTATTTTATTTAATATATAATTCAAATATTAAAATATTCAATATGTTGTTGCATATATATATAATAAGTACAAATTCTGAGAAAAATCATTTGGACAATGAAAAGACATCTGAAAGATACAAAGTTACATGTGAAAGACGAGTATTTGACAAGTATTTCATAGTAATTCATGTTGAGGGATTTTTGTGTTATTGAACTTCATACAATGACTTTTTGCATTTGTATTTCCTGCAATATGATATTGAAGTTCTTGATGATTTTAAATACTCTTAAATTTATAAAATTATGAGTTATCTGAATTTATGAAACTCATTAAAAATTTATTTCAAATAAAATAATAAACATAAGTTTAACCGATTTTGCTTTGATGTTCGTAATTCATGAAGTAATAAAAATATCAAATCTTTGACATTTATGCATAAAATAACTCTTGTATTTTCTTTTTAGTTTGAATATTTCCATACTTTTCATCATTTTAATATTTTATTTTTTTTATAACTATTTTCTAATGTTAATCATAAACAATTTCTTTCCCAATTTTTTAAATCTTAATACAATTAAATATTTCCTTTATTGGGTCTGTCATGTTATTAATTGCATGTATTTTGCTTTTCAGTTGAATGCAATTTTATGTTTTATTCAAACATAAATATAGATATAAATATAAAAATATACATTCTTTTATAATCTCAGTGATTTGGTAAGATCAGTTGAAAAGGGAAGGATGTTACTATTTTGATGTGCAAAAGAATCTTTGACAATACTAAGAATATGCTTCTTCAAATTTATCAATTTTTGTAATTTCAATATTTCATTAAGTAATAAGGATAAAAATGGGACTGACATTTTAAAGACATTTAGTAATTTTATACCAAATTATTAATTGTGAAAAGATATTTATAAAACAAGTATTCAACGTTTATTTATTTTTTCACCTTTGCATTTCCTGTATGCATGGTGTTAATGGAATTAAAAATCAGAGCAACTGTTTAATAATAGAAAAAACAGATTTCATATAAAAAAGATTCTTATAAATGGAAAATCTGTTTTAGAATTTGCCATTTTGTTATTTTTTAATTTGTTCTTATTGTGTTTTCTGACAAGTTCATAATGTCCTATTTATGTATGTATCTTTTATCAAAGATACATCTATAGTTTTGTTATAAATAAATGAAAGTAACCATGTTATGCATATACCATACACACATCACAGTAATGTTCAGAGTAAAATTACTAACGGTTTTATAAAAAAAATATTTTTTAATAATTAGATAAGATTTTTTGGATTATTTAAAATTTTCAATAAATGCTTACATCTATATACAATACATTCTGGTTAATAAAAATTTCAACTAAGTATATATATATATATATATATATATATATATATATAATAAGTATTTTATTTACTTTTGTAGTATTATGTACTAAGCACTATGAACTACCAAGTTACTTTAGTTTGCTATACATGTCATGGAAATAGATTTTTCTTTAGCATTAAAAGAAAATTACTTTGTGAACTTTATTAATATATTTTTTGTAAGATATTAAAATGCAGACATTTTTATGGATTCTATAAAAAATTTTACATCAATTCTAACATCTTGTTCATAAATAGCTATATTCAAAACTTTAATATTAAAAAAAGTATTTTTTCAAATATTCATGTTACTTCCTTATTTATTCTACCATTCCTGGCCACAAACTCAACAAATTGTAACGAAAACTTTTATTTAAAAAAAAAAAAATCATTTTCTAATGTTATGTATGTTTAAATAATTATGACAATTACTTATTTCATTTAGACGGAAAATTTTTGTGTTCTGCTTATTTTGAAAGTAATTAATTCCTTTTATTTGTCAGTTTATCAATGAATATTATAATGTACCTACCTAATTGATATTCTAAGTAAATTTGATACAAATGTAAATATTCAATAACTTATTTAATATGCAATTTTCTCAAAAGAGTATTATTTATTTAAATTGAACCATTCCATTACCAACATATTTAAAGCTAAAATTTTAGTGCTTTGAATGCATTAGAAATATCTTATTTGCTTAACTAACTTTTCTTTCTTACATTTTTTATTTATTGTTGTTTTAATTTAAAGTATTTTTTCATAAAATGATGAATTCCTTAAAACTAATTTATTCCTAAGAGATTTTGTTGTAATATTAGAAATAGTGAATTTATGTGGCAGACACACTTTTTAACATATGTTAATATTTTGTAACATTATTAAAATTTGTCTTGATAATTTTTTAAAATCATATCTTGAGAAATTTATATATAAGTTATCTATATATTATTTAAAATATCATTTAATCAGCACAATCATTAATAAATAATTTTTTCAGATCCATGGGAAAATAACTATTTTGAGAAAAATTTATGCCATGTAAATCAATTTTAAAGGAATGTTTTTACTATCCATATTAATAGCTAAAATGCTTCTCTTAGCATTAAAGTGTTTTAAGAAGGACTCAACTTCTTCATTCAAATATGATCTGTGTTAAATCATCATCAAATTTGCAGATGATTTTGAAAACTTAATGATTTTAAATAAAGACCTTGAGTTTTTTTTAAAACTTTTTAATGCAGAAGAGACTAGTATTTTAAGCTGCTTAAATTGATGAAAAAATCCTGATAGAAAAATGCATAAGCATAATTACTTTGTCTTATGCCATTATATTAATGCATTTTTATGTCAGTAAAACATTGATCATTGATGCATCTGTAATTAACTAATGCATTAGGATAAACATTGGAAATATTGAATTTTGAAATCTTGGAAGTGTCATTTGTACTAACCATTCATTTCTGTTGAATTGTTCAAATTTCAAAAAAGACTTGGTCTTCTATAAATGTCATGGAAAGAATTTGATATTTCAGAATTTATTGCCATATATCTATTCTAAGATTATAAGGATTAAATTTTTCTCTTTTTACTTTTCAGTGATCGTGAAAGTTATATTGTTATTTTCCATTATAAAGTTGTCATTGTTTCAATATTAAATAATTGCTTTAAAATTCCAAGGACCTTTGGAAGAAGAACCATACATAAAGAATTCTCTTTCGTAGTAAGATATCTCATTTTTTCTGTTACGTTAAAATTACTTCTATATCTAATAGTTTATTAACTTATAACTTTCATTTTAAAACCTTATCTTATATTTATCAAAAAATCGCAACTTATATAAACTGAAATTTGCTTTTAAAATTTTTTAATCTGCAATAAATTTATTTATTAGAAGTTTGTTAATTTTTGGTATTATCTTTGATCCTAAAGGACATTGATTTCTGTTTATTTGACACTTTGATCATTATTATGCACTTCTGGCTTTGTTGTCTATTGCACCTACTTTGATGAAGCATTAATGTTTATGTTTCATCAAAGTTATAATATAAATATACTAATATAAAGAATTTAGCTTTATATTAGTTATTTATTGAAATATGTCACTATTCTCCCTTGAAGACAAATACTTTGTTTGCGTAAAGGAAATTGTATAAGCTAGTAAAGCCAAGGTATTCTCTGAGAATGCTCTAAATTATTCCTTTGTACATTTTACAGCGGTATATATATATATAATATATATATATATATATATATATATATATATATATATATATATATATATATATATATATATATATATATATATATATATATATATATATCATCTCATCTCTATCAGCTGTATATATTGAGAAAAATTTTTTATAGATTATGTTTTTATAAGCATATATGCTGTTCATTGTAAGATGACATGTATGCTCTTTTTATCTGTTTTATTGAATTGATAAAAGATAATTGTTTTCTGGAAAAAAAATTAATCAATTGTTATATTTTGTATCATGTTATACTGTCTAGTTTATTTGATATTTTTTGTGTTTCACTAGTAACTGTAAAATGTTTTTACATTGAGATACTATTTTTACATTTATGTATTCACAAAAAAAGGAAAATTTTAAATTGCAAATAATTTATTAGAAATATATTATTTTAATATGAATCATTTTGCTTGAAAAAATTTCCTTTTGGTTATATATATATATAGTTTCTACAAAAGTCATATATGAATGTGTATGAATTCCTTGAGAAATTAAGAAACAACTTTTCTTTATCGTTTCCTAATAAATGCTGTAGAAATATACTAACAATTACTTTTGTTACTTTCTACAAATTTATCCCTTATATAATAAAGTTTACAAATAGGAATATTTTAATAATATTCAGCATTCAGTTTTTAATGAAATAAGCTAACAAATTATTTATTTAATCCATATGCTTTGATAATGTATTCTTTTATTCTATTCTAATTCATTTTTAATAATGTATTATTAGAATGAAAATAAATATTTACATTGTTACAATATATTTTTTAATTTTTGTAGGTTTAAAGATATGTGTGTACTTTAGAACAAACAATAATGTATTATTTTTATTATGAATATTTTATTATATTTTTATGATTCTAGATGTCAAGAGTTGCATGCAATTTCAAATACATCATCTACTATTTTTCTTGTTAAAGAAAAAAATAATAAGTATAAAATAAAATTTTTAATTAAAAAATACATTAGAGATTTGATAAAAGCGACACACACACAATTGCTGTATAATTGAATTAACAAATATCTGTTTTTACATTAATTTTGATTGAAATTATGTTATTGACTAAATTTTTAATTGATATTTTTCAAAAAAATTTTTTTATTAGATTTATTTAGAAAAGTAAATTTATGTAATTAGATAGATTGAATGATTTAAATTTTGTTAATAATTGATGCCAAATTTAATATGAGGGTCACTCTGAAATTTTTGAGGTACAACTAGGTTTTTAAAGTTAAACTTACAAAATTTTAGGTGTGTTCAAAGTAGACTCCTTCAGCATCAATACACTTTTGTAGACGAATTTTCCACAGATTAAATGCATCAAGCCATTCATTTCTTGGAATAGATGAAAAAAATGCATTTATAGCCACATCAATCTCTTCTTCTAAATGAAAAGGACGTCCATGTAAGTTCGTTTTTAGATTAAAGAATAATCAAAAGTCGCACATAGTTAGATCAGGCGCATACGGCGGATGTTCGATCACTTTAATTTGTTTTTGTTTAAGAAACTCAACTGTTAATCCGGCTGTATGTGAAGATGCATTGATATTTTGAAGCATTCGTCCCCTAACATTCAGTTCTTGCAGAATTTCTGAAAGACATTTAGTGGTATACCAGTTTGCTGTTACTGTCTTCTGTCTTTCCAAATTGATGCCTTTGACCAATCCCGTACTTCTAAAGAAAACAACATACTTCACTTTTTTCAGTGCGCATTGTTTTTTCACCATTGTTGGTGTGGGATCATCTTCAAAGACCCATACTTTGCTTTCTTGACGTGTTGGAACATCAAAAAATGGTATGTATGTTTCATCACCTGTTACAATTTTAGAAATGATGCGGTTTCCACCATCATTTATCAATTTAAGAGTTTCTTTACTGATTCTGACATGCTCCTCTTTTTGATACTCAGTTAGATTATGAGGAACTCAATGGCAAACTACTTTTCCCATATGTAATTCTTCTTGAATGATTTTGTGTATGGCTGTAGATCCAATGTTAAGTTCCTTCTGTATCATTTGATAGGTACAGTGATTAACATTTTTGACATGGCAGACACATTGTCCGGGATTACTGCAGACGGCCACCTTCCTGTGTGTTCTTCATCCTGAAGAAAATTGCGACCTCTTCTAAATTCTCTAAACCATCTGAATACAGTAGCATGAGCTGGAGATTCATCACCAAATGCTAATTGCAACCATTGAATGCATTCTTCTTGATTTAATCCTGCTTTAAAATTGTAGAAAATCAAAGTGTGAAAATGTTCTCGCATCAACTTCATTTTCTCGTTTGTTCAAAATTTATTTTACACTAAACAAGTTGAAGTAAGTCAGTAAAAAATCATCTTCTGTGTTAAAATACTTTGTATTTTAAAATTAAATTGTTATTTTTATTTAGTAAATTTTCGTCTGGGCGTATCTCAAAAATTTCAGAGTAACCCTCGTATTAAAATTTTTTTAAAAAGTAACTTTGAAAGTTTTACCTTTTTAGGAAAGTTAGTGTGATGCTTTTTAAATAAAATTGTATTCATTTTTATTTTTTTAAATCAGGGTTGTATTTATAAAAGTATGTAAAAGAAGTGGATGTGTTTTACATTTGCACTGTAGGTATTTCCTCAATGCAGTTAACCAGTTACTGTTTTCTTTGATCTTGCATGAACTTATTTATTTACAGTTATTTTTAAGATTTTGTGGCATAATAAGGAATAAGATATCATTGAATGTAAAAGTCAAGATCTTTATATTTACAAATTTAAGAATAATTGAATTCTTTATACTCTTTAATATTTCAACAGATATAAGAGAGAGAGACAAACAAAAGAAAATGCTTTTTAAATAAACACTTTATTATTATTATGTTAACATTTGTTTTTCAATTTATAGTTTTTCTTTCAGATAAATTTTTCTTTTACAATAAAAGCATACGAAATGAAATAAAATTAAATCATATCTAATATATTTGAATCAGATGAGTAAATTAATTTATGATAAATTAGTTTGAAGCTTTTTTGTAAGAAAGTTAAGGTTTAAAGATTAAATCACTGGAAAAAGGTTAATCATGATTTAAAAGTGCCTTGCATTTAAGTAAAATAATCAATGAAATTTGAAAGAAGACTTTCATTTTATTTCTAATATTGTTATTAATGCTTCTTTAATTTTTTCTAATAAAATTAAATTTTTTTTAATAGTTAAAAGTGTTTTTTTTTTTTTTTTTTTTTTTTTTTTTAATCAAATGCAAATAATTCAAATAGTTTGTTAGTAACTTAATGATTTGCTCAAAATTAGAAATCACCATTCAATTAAATTGCTGATGTGAAATCTATCAACTAAGGTATTTTTTCAAGAATTAGCAATTACTACTTGTGCCATTTGATATTTTATTGCTTTCTTAATTTATATCTTGTATCTGTAGTTACCGATGCAACAAGCTTGTGCTATTTACATTTAATGTTGCATTAGGTTTGTTTAATTTTTTACTTTAGATAAATAAATCTTTATTAGCTGATAAAAATTGTTAATTGTTCTACTCCATTTAGTTTTTAAATTATATAATTACTTAACGCATTTGCTGTATTTTTAAAAAGGGAGACAATTTTAAATATCTGGATCAAAAATTATAATGAAGCCATCTTATTCATGTTTGGAATAACATTATATATACTTTAGACTTTTAAGTCTGTTGTATGTATTAAAATTAATATTTATAAACAAAATATTAAAATTAATATTTTTTAATGATTTCATATATTGTAAGTTTGCATCAGTAGCATTTATTTTCAAAAGTTTAATATAAAAATAAGTATTTCATGTAATAAAATTTTAAATTTGATCCCTTTCATTTTATTTTTAATATTTTAATAAAAATTGAAATTTTACAGTTGAATTTTGACCATGTCTGTATAAACCATTTGTTTCTTATTCTTTGTTTGTTTCATTGATTTTAAAAGTTTTCATTAAATTTATTATATGTTATTTTTCTTTAAGTTTTTGAGCCTTGATTGTAGTATTTAAATATGTCACAAAATAATAATTCAATTTTTCTGTAAATTGTGTTACATTTATATAAAATTGTTGATTTATTTAACTATACACATTAAAATATGCTTCCTATAAACCAGTTTATTCTATAAATTTTCTTATCCATCTCTCTCTCAATATAGTGAGAAAATCTAATTTCATTTGTAGGTATTTTACATGAGCACAATTTTTAATGTGTTATTAAATTGCTATCATGTTTGAATGTTCCTTCATTGAAGTTTATTCTTAATTTAGTTTAATTTTGTTAAATTTTACACTCGTGATTAGTAATATGTGATAGTTATCTATTTCACATTACCATCGTGTTTTTCCAACAGTTAGAAATGTTATTTAAAATTTCATAAAAATGAAATCTTTTATGGTGAATTATCAAGTAAAATTATCTCTTAATGTGTGTGTTTTTCACAATTTATTAATTTGAAAATAAATCTTTGTTTGTGTTGTATGCACTGTAATTTATCTTTTTGGTAAATATAATTTTACTTCATGTAATTATATTTACTTCAATTATGTAATTACATTTGTCATCAAAATAATATCAAAGTTGCAATAATAATCATCTATATTATATCTGAAATAAATATATTTCCACAAGAAAAAGTGTAATCAAAATACATTTTATTTTTTAGTTTTAACACATAAAATGAGCAGTATAAAAGATTTAAAATAAACTTCTGTAAAATTCATTTTTACATATGATGGAATATTAACCATGAATAATTTAACTCTGCAAAATCGTTTTAAAGTTTTTTAATACTTATAACTCTGAGGTTTGATCCTTGGGCTGGGCAAGATCAGCTCGGTCTTTCATCCCTTCATTGGGTTGATTAACTGAGTACCAAGCATGCTTGGGAACTAAACACTAGGGGTTTCGTGTTAGGCTGACCACCTAATTGGGACATATTCTTTGTATCCCAGGGCCTCCTGGTAAGAAAAACAGAGATGCGCACTGCAGCCTTTGTCCCACATAAGCTGTCCTGCCATAGAGTTTAGTTTTGATACTTATAACTGATTTTGCCTTCTGTGAAAACTTTCTTCTAAATCATATTCATAGAAAATAAAAATAATTTGTGAAACTCTTGAGTATCTCTTTGTGAAAAATGTGTTTTCAGGAATTTGAGATGCCATGCACATCTTTGATGGCCTAGTGGTTGGATAGCATTGTGCAGAAGGGAAAGACCTGGGTTGGCTCCCATTCCTCTTGACCGATAGCTGTTATATTTCTACTTTTTGCATAGATGTCTTTTTTTGATAGGTACTTTGAAATATACCAAATTTTCTCTGTGTGATCATGAATACAATTATGTAAAGTTCTATTGAAGGCAAAAATGTGGCAGATGCTCAAATGTATGATAATGTAATGATTTTGTTAAATTTCATCTTGGGTTTTGCATTAATATACTAATTTTATAAATTTTTTATATGTTAGACTTATTTATATTTTGTATTTATTTACGAAAATAAGTTTTAAGAACCTTATTAACATTTTACGTTTGAATCTTTTGTAATTTTTCAATTGTCTGTAAATAGGCGTACTCTATTTTCTTAGCATTTTCTTTTAAAGAAAAAATGCTATGAATTATAAATATACTTTCATTGACTCTTGAATTCGGATATCCATTGATATATTTTTGATATCTAAGACTTGAAAGAAAATGATAAAAAAATTTAAATTATCTAGTTTAAGTTATGTGCAAGACTTATGATTTATAAATATCTAAAGATGTTCTTGGTTTATAAAAGAGGTACATTGTATTCATATATACTTTTAAAAAATGTAATATGAAAATTGTGTGTTTTCTATTAATCATTTTTACTAATAGTTATATTAATACCATATTTTTAATCATATAAAAGCTACAACACATAAGATTGTCTAATTTTTGTTTTTAGCAGTCCACACAAAAGTTATTTTTATCTAAAATCATAACATTTGGGATTATGCATATTTTAATGTAATGCTTATAACTTTTTGGGTAATATGTAATATTGTATGCAATCTAAGATAATGTATAGCATTTATTTGAAATAACTCATTTGCTAACTAGTATATTTATATTCTTATTTTTCTGTTGTATATATATTAATTTGTTATCTATAAAAATCATTCAAATTCAGTTTAAGATATTTTTGTATAATTTTATAAAATTTGTTTTATTCTTTTTAAAATCCTTCATTGATATCTCCTTTTTGCATAGTTTCTTTTTTCACTACTTTCTGTCATAAAATCTATACTTTTAACTATTTCAGATTTCCATAAATCAAACTTCTTTCTTCATTTTAATCGATATTTTCTCTCAAAACTCCTGCAATCAGTTATTTTCTTAAGCAAGTTTAAATCTTATTTGCATTCTTTTTCACTTGAACACATTTCATTGACTGTGTAGGAATATAGAATGAATCTAATCATGTAAAACCTCAAGACTCACAAAAATAGAATATAAATCATTTTGAATATTAGGTGTTTCAAAATTATTAAAGTGATTTCTCATCATTGTTCTGCCTAGTAATGTAAATAAAAATATTTATAAAATTATGCAATATGTTATATTTACACTTGAAAAATGAATCAAACTAAACAGAGATAAGAGAAAAGTTACGGTATGGGCTATATATAACTCATTTAGTTAAAAATATAAAATTACGGGGTTTTCATTTTTAAATTAGTCATAAAAGAAAGTATTTTTTGCTATTATTTAAAAAAAAATTATTAATATTAGAAATTTACCTGAAATGTTATTTGTTAAAATAAATAATTATATATCATAATATTTATGTAAAAGACAAATATTTTGTCAAAGATTTGCTCTGAAAAAATTTATAGTCTTTTTCAGCAAAAATGAAAAAGGGAGGAATTTATATATTTTTTTTACCTTTCAGTATTTGGAATAGAATTGTTTTCAATGCCTATTTTAAATAAATGTGACAAATCATGATAGCTAGATCAATTTAATATTGTTGTGCTATACAGCTGCAATATTTTCAACAGTAAAATATTAATGGTTGTACTAAAAGATTTCAATAACAGTGTGAATGTTTACTCAGGAAAATGACAAATTTAAGAAAAAATATTGGTACAATAAAAAAAAAAAAAAAAAAAAAAAAAACAGGGAAAGCATAGCTTACAACAACCAAACTGCTTTTAAAGGCTATTAGAAAAAATTATATCAATTTACATAAATTATAATTAAAAAAGGACTATTTAATAAGCTTATCATAATAGAGTTCCTTATATCCTATTCTCATTATGAAGAGTTTTAATTGCATTCTGAATTTAAAGGCGATGTTATTAAACAGAAATCTTCAAATGAATTTATTTCTTGATATTGTTAAATACCCCTTACAATGTAATTACTTTATTATAGGAAACATAATGCAATGGTTTTCAAGGTGTAGTTTGCTAACTACTGGTGGATCATATACTGATTTTGTTAAATTGACATTTTTTTAATAAAGCTTGTTTTCTGTTTTAAATTCAGATATTTGCATTGTCATTAGAGAATTGTAGTTGAGGATAATGATATAACATCAATCATATTTTTGTATGCATTGTTTTCTATTTTCTCTTGTATGATTCTGAGTGACTTTATTTTAATTAAGATTTTTTTAAGAATTGCAGAATTTATTGAAGGTATTGTAGATATTTAAAGAGAAATTTAAATGCTACTTTCTCAAAGACTTATAGAAATTTATATTATATAAAATGGACTAAACAATTATTTTCTCTGTTTCTCAAAACATTTTGGTTCAATAGTCATTTATAGATATTATGTACATTTAAATCATTTACATAATTGCATCATATCACTTGTGAGTATATTTATATTCAGGTACACATATATATTGTATGTGGTATGTTTAAAAATATTTGGTATATGTTGTATAATATATAGTCAACATTTTAAATCAAAATAAGTAGTCAGTGTGTCTGAAAATTGTGAAATTTTCAAATGTGTAAGACAAATGCTTATGAATATTCTGAACATGATGGTTTTGTGATTATAACCACTATATTCTCTGTTTACTATTTAAAAGATGGTATTTCCTTTTATTTATTATTCTTATTTTCGCAATTTGATGTTCAGTATTGTTAAAAATTTAAAACTTAATCTTCAAAAACATTTTCAGTGTTAGATTCTGTGAATATGAAAGTAACTAATATCAGCACAGTTTAAATGGTAAGAATTAATAAATATGTAAATCTAACAAATATGTTAGCATTACTCCTTACTATATTAAGAAACACATGATTACTTTTTATTCTTTTCATATATTATATATATGTTGCATCAATTTTTTTCTTTAGTTTTAATTTTACATTTCATGTATATTTCTAACACATCATGATTATTTAATTGCAAATATACCAAAAGTCTTTACAGTGACAGAAAGCAGTATTAATTGGTATGTTGTCAAATGTTTCCTTAATGGTGATCGTCTAAGATATTAAATGCATAGTGCATGCTTAATGCCCTAAGTCAGGGATGGCGAACTAATGGCACACGTGCCACAAGTGGCACATTTAAAAATTTTGATGATACACGCAAAAACAAAATAATTTTTTATAAGTTATCTTTTTTGACATAAATGAATTAAAAATGATTAATTTACGCTTAATTTATAATTTATGATACAAACTTGTAGTACTGAATACCCGTCTCTGTATGTTAACTAAAACCATCAAATTATGCATTTTATTATTAAATTATCGCATGAATTCTCTCAAAGTATATAAAGATGCTCATTGGATAAAATTTGTAACATTTAATTATTATTTTATTGTTAATATTTTTTCACATTATTTCATATTTTATATTCTGCATTCGTATGCAAGAACACATTACATCACGACTGAAGTTATGACCTGTAATTATCTTAAGGTATTAAAGGTTATTAAACTTATAATTTATTTTTCTTACTTTTGAACAATAAAATATTTTAATATTATGGGAAATTATTTTATCATTAAATCTGTGTAAAATATAGAAATAATTATTAAAATTACCTTGAATTAATATATTATTTATTAATTTCTTGTGTTGGTAATATTTTTAGTACTTTAATATATGATGAAATATGTTGTTGCAAACGAATGCTGAATAAATTAATTATTTTATAACAACATTATTAAAAAATATATTTTTTAGAATTTCTTATTATGGGTAGTTCAATGAAGAAATCTTCAATCCCTGATTCAGGAATTTTGTACAAAATTTACACAATTTGAAGAATTTGAAGAAGTTTTAAAATGTTTTTAAAAATTCCATAAATGGTTAAATTTTAATGAATAAGAAGTGGAATTAGTTGAATTTTAATCAAGTACCTTATGGCACAAAAAATTTGTTAATTTAAGAAATGATTGAAAGTAATCAATTATTAGATAAAATAAATAAAATTACAGAAGATGAAACACTGACTACATAGAATTCAATTCCTGACACGTTTAATTGTTTAAAAATATTTCAAAAGCAAAAAGGGCATGTAAATCTCTATTTTCAGAATTAAAATTAAAAAAAAATAAGTGGAATAGAATGACAGATGAGTAGATCTCTGTATGCATACTGTTGAAATAACTAAATATGAACCGGATATTAAATCTTTATCATCTTGTGTACACCTACAAAAATCCCATTAAAAACAATTGTTTTTAACGTGAATTTTGTTTCTAGCCTTTTGTTAAACATTAATTAATAAAAAGTGTTTAAAGAATTTCTTTTATTTGTTTATTTAATTATATTTGTGTATAGTTTCACCATGCTAACATTTCGAATGAAATTTTATTGTGATACGTTACCTATTTAAAAAAGAATTTTTATGACTTTGTGGCACGTACATCAAAAAAGGTTAACCATCCCTGCCCTAAGTGACTATTATATCAAGTATATACTGATCACTTTATGACAAAAGTGAACTCAATTTATCACTAGGCAGAAACTTAATACATGGTACTTATAGTGTGTAACAACCATACTGGTACCAACTGTAAATGATTTACATATATATTTTTTTGTATTAGCATTTGATTTTGTAAGAGTCATTTAATATTATCCAGTAATTGAAGAACCCTTTTTTTAAATATTTATAATATGATTCAGTTATAAACACCCCATCGAATATGTGTATACTTAAATTATCGCATATTTGAATATGTTCACAGTTTTTGCAAATATGCAGGAATGGTTGCATTTTAACAAAAAAAAGTATGGAACTATATTATGAAAAGAAAAAGTTGTCTGCATACATTCAATGTCCTTTAGAAATGAAAGTATGTAAAAAATAAGGATATTGTAATATAGTTTAAAATATATAATTTAGATTTTGTAATATTTTATTTTACATAGTATAATATTTGTTATTTTTGTGATTTTTTTCTTATCTTAAATATTATTTTAAATTTCTACATTTCCTCAAAGATGTACTTGAAATTATTAAAAGAGGGTGAAACATAATATTTAAATATTTATTGAAGAGTTATATATTATTTTGTAATTAAATTTTATTATAATTTAATTACTTATTTTAATGGGGAAAATATTATTTTTGAAATTTTCAGTCCTTAATATGAAATATTTTATGTGATAAGCATGCAAGTCCTTGACATTAATATTTCTACATTATGTAGCTAATTTTTTAAGCTTAAAAAATTGCACATGTAGTTGTGGTTAGAGAATTTTATTTAATAATTTTTATTGAATTACATTGTATTAAAATTTCAACCACATACACTTCTTTACACATATAAATATAGGTTTTTATATTATACAATTCTTAAATAAACATCCATAAAAAGACACAAAGGAAATTTTCCTTCTTTACAGTAAAGAGCTCTGAAGCATAAGCATTGTAGTAATTATTTCGTTTGCTTTCTTGTTTCTGCTTAGTTTAATAAGCATGAGAAAATAAATATATGTGTGTGAAATTTTATCATCACTATAAACAATATGCTCAGTTCAATATTATACACAGTTGAAATACGCACAGTTCAATATTTAAATTTTGCTTTCACTCTCTTAAACCTTTTTGCTAGTTAAGTTAGCTCTTGGAAGAATTTAGGTTACCTTCATTTAAATGAAAGTACTTGTAAAAAAATTATTTTAATCTTATTAATTCTAGCCTTAATATTAGATGTATGTCATAAATTAATATCCAATTCACCATTTCCTTGCAACAAGTTTTGCATTTATCCAAAAAAAAAAAAAAAAAAAAAAAAAAAGCATGAGGATGATAATAAATTTATATAATTATAAATTAATGAAAGAATTAATTTACAAATACTTACTCAATAGATAAGTTTCATTACTGTTACTTAATAAATAAGTTTTGGTATATAATTTATGTTCAGAAGATGTATAATTTATTTTGGTGAAAATACTAAATTATTTAAAAAAAATTGTAAATGTGTTTAATAAGAATGCAAAAATATATTTGAAGTAGTAAAATTTGTATAAATTTTATGATTAATGAGAATGAACTGAAATGCATTTTAAAAAGCTTTGTAATTGAGATTATCTAAAAACCATCTATATGTTTTTTCAATCTTTTGAATAGGTGAATAAATAATGATCATAATCACTTTCAAATCCAACTATTCTGATAATCTCATTTAAATCCAACTATTTTTTGATATAAAAATCTCTTTTAAACCCAACTATTTTGATAATCTCTTTTAAATCCAAATTAATCTATACATGAATTTCTGATTTCATTTGAGTTTTAATTTATTCATCTTAAATTTAAATTCACTTAAATTTAATTTTAAAAGAAATTTAATTAAGCATATAAATTTTAACATGAAATGTAAAAATTGCTAACTTGTGAATGAATTATGTAACTTAATTAAGTTAACATTAATAGCATAATAATTAACACAGTATGTAATAAACTATATTACATGATATCAAAATATTGCAATTAGTTTAATTTGAGAAAATGTTTTTTGTAGACCAAGAATTTTGTATAATTAAATATATGCTATTAATATCTAGAAAATAATTTACATAATTTATCTTAAGAAATATAATATTTGAACTATATAAAAAATTAACTTGACTTTCATGTTAATGTTTTAAAAAGCACACACAAGAATACATTTCATGAAAATATGCTACATTTTTAAAATTTTTTATTTAAATCAATTCATAGAAAGAACTGTGTTATAACTTTTGAAAAAATTCTATTATTTTTCTGACGCATTTTTTTTACCACTGTACTGTTATGATAACTATTTTTGTTTTGCATGATAATTCAATATATTAAAAACCAAAATAAATGCATAGAATACTTTTTCATTTAATAAATTTATTATTTTTAGTTCTTTTAATAAATTTATAGCAAACAGAAATAATAAACTGAATAATGCCTTATCAATCAGTATTATGACTATATATTATATAAGGTATTTTATTTTTATGAACATCACTTCTATTGAATTTTAATTTACATAAAATAGAATTTTAAGAAATTATATAATTAAAATTTATTCATTTTAACTTTATAAAGATAAAAATGAAAATATTTTCCCACTTATTTTGTGGGAAGAGTAAAATATTGCTTTAAAAACGTGCTCAATTATATTAAATTAGTAAAAATTCCTAAGTAGTTACAATTTTGAAGGAAAAAAAAAATGCTTTAAGTTTTGCTCTCTAATAATAAATGCATGCATATTTCTGAGTGGTTTTGGAATTAATACTTTTAACCTATATATATATATAAACATGAAATGTAAAAATTGCTAACTTTTATTTATCTTCCATTAACTATTGCAATTATAATAGAATAAATGCTTTAAAGTGTCTTGGAAAAATAAATGATTTAAAGTACCTTGGAAAATAAATGCTTTATTTGTATCTTGGAAAATTTTGTTTAACAGTAAAGCCCCAGAAATAGCATTTTTCTTTTTTAAATTTATGTTCATTTGGTAAAATGATTCTAAAAATTAGCTTTGAGGAATATTTTAATTTCTTATTTAAAAAATTAAATAATTTATAGAACAATGAAAACTTGTTACTGTTTATTTGATGCATATATTATCATACTTGCATGTGTAAATTTTTTTCCCAAATCCCAAGAATGTCAGACAATTTTAAAAAATATATTTACAACGTTTTTTTTTTAACATTTTGTTACATTTTTTAACATAAAGAATTTTCTATAAACATGCCTCGTAATTTTTTTTCCATCGAAACTTTCTTGGTAATTCGAAATTCTTATTTACTGAATTGAAAATTCCGATAAGTGTATAATAAATATTTGTCTTCAGTATAAATAATAGATGGCGCTACCATTTTCCTCTCTTAAAAATATTTGTTACAAAGCTTGCTAAAACTTTTCATAAACAGCGATCGAGAAATGTTTCTTGGAAAGTTATGAGAATTCTTATTTCCCGGAAATGTTAGATGATTCTCTGGTTGCATACTTTTATGATTAAAAAAAATCATACAAAATAAAAACTGTTAGTAATAATGACTCTTAAAATTAATTTTTAAATAATCAAGTTTATAATCAATATAAGTACTAATTGTTCAAATATGTGTGATGAAAAATCATCTAAATATTTTTATTTCAAATCTCTTGTTTATAATATTTAAATAAGAATTATAATCACCCATAAAAATTCTGCTTAACTTTGACATGAATGATTTTATGAACACTTACATTATTTCTAATACATTTAATAAAGTTTTTTTATTTATATTTTGGGAAATAGACTCCTATCCAATTTGATTCAACTTACCCAATGACTACATTTATCCATATATTTTAATAAAATATATAAATATATAGTATATAATAGTGATGAAATGATCCAATGTTTCATTGGATTTTCAGAAATTTTTCGAAAAAATTTAAACTTCATTAATGCATAATATTAAACTGTAAATTGTTTAAAGCTATCA
This sequence comes from Latrodectus elegans, assembly GCA_030067965.1. NCBI lineage: Eukaryota > Metazoa > Arthropoda > Arachnida > Araneae > Theridiidae > Latrodectus > Latrodectus elegans. The sequence continues at coordinate 110,396,484 of CM057819.1, forward strand.
AAATTTTGATTGGGAAAGAAAAATATATCGTGTTTAAATCTAAACTATCAATAAGTGCCATGTTGATAAGAATCATCCACATCTATATACAATGATGAAATTACGTGATAAAAGCTACAAACTTCGTTATTTTAGTAAAATTTTTAAAAATCACGCGATGACTTTAAGCAGTTTCTCCAGTTGTTAGAACTAGACAACAGAAAATGTAAAAAAATTACATTATTAATTACTACACGTATTTGTTGTAAACTTCTTTCGAAATTAAATGATTAATTAAGAAAATGATCTTGCAAATGGATTCACAAAAAAGTGGGAAGTTTTTGGGCTTCTTTTTGTATAACAAAAATACATAAATATTATACATATTAGAACTGTTTTCTATACTCTGTAAATGCCAAACGTTAACGCTTAATCTAATTAATTCACGGGATGTCTAATAGTTTTTTTTTTTTTTTTTTAACAATGTTCTCTTACTGAGGAAGTGCAGTACAAATATTTAAATATTCACAAATCATAGGCCGATTAAATTCGCTCAGAATACAATGTGGGGAATCCACCTCTCTAATTCTGTAGAGATAATTTTGCAAATAATCATGTGTCCAGCTTGACATTTTAACTTAACCTACTGCTCTTACTTGGACGGAGAAAAAAAAATCGAACCAAAACACATTTTTTAAGTTTTTTCCATTTCATTAATGATAATGAAAACTTCTGTTTTTCGAGATATTCGTATTTTTACGTATTATTTTAATTGAAGTTATTGAAATATGTTTTTAAATATTACTGTAGCATTAGAGTTGTTCTTTGCTACCTATCTATTATAGGCAGCTCTTTCTTTTTCCTTTCAGACTTCCTCAAGTCGCTTTTCCACGCTGTATTAGGATTTCAGTAGTATATAATATTCTGTCATGTAGTGATTTTATCAAAAAATTTTGCGATCAAAAATACCCCTTTTAGATATATATCTCAAAATCCAACTTATTAAAATGAATGAATATTATTTAGGTTATTTATATGAGTTAATTAATTTTAATAAATAAATAATATTTATTAAAATAAATAAATAATATTTATTTATTATTAAAATAAATTCATTTATAATATTCATTTATTTCAATGTTTAGACGTTTTACGAATTTTTTTTTTTTGATTCAAGCAAGCTTATTTAAGATCTTGAATCTGCTTTAATTGATATTCATATTATACAATTGTTATTCATACTATACAAATTTCACCCTGAAACCTACTGTCATGCGACTCATATGTTGAAAATATTTTTAATAACATTAATAAACCTGCTTAAATAAAATTATTAAGGAAATACACAGGTGTTATATTTCATGAGAAGTAGTATATATATATATATATATATATATATATATATATATATATATATATATATATATATATATATATATATATATATATGTGTGTGTGTGTGTGTGTGTGTGTGTGTGTTTGGCTAAGAAATTCAGTTTATATTCCAAAGTAATATTTAATATAGAACAAGTATGTACATTGTTCTGTTTTCAATAAAAAAAGTTTTTACTTTCTACATACAAGTTACAACATCCAAAAAGTTATTTTTAACAAATCTATCATTAGAATATAATCTCGCATATTTCATTATATCGGTCTAAATTTTTATCATCAAATCAGTTTAAACTCTTTCTATAAATTATTTTAAAACACCTAACCTATTAGGATAAACTGAGTGGATTTGCAGCCGTTATTGATCATTGGTATTTGCATCACACAATGTTCTCAAACAATACTTCATCGAAAAGAAAAATATCATTTTGTTGATTGATGAATTGTTATTCGTTTTAAAAACGATCCATGATGTCTTTGTTAAAATACTGATTTTATATTTAGAATAAATCATTATTTAATATTTTATAATCTGTTTAGATCTATATGCTTTACCAGTTTCTTATGGATCCCCATTATTTTGTAATTCGAATTAGGATTAGTGAGGAATAAACGGTTTTATTGTCACGAAGAACTTTTTTCTTGTCACTGTGTAGTGGACGGCGTTAATAGCTAAGAGTTCTTGTAAGGTTTATTTAAGCATTTACCGTGTATTGTGGGTGATCGGTTAACGAACATAATCTGTTTAAGACTATGTTCGCTATCCGAATTGTTCGTTAACCGATTATCGATCGATTTACCATAAATTTCTTAGTGAAATCGATACATTCGTTCTGGTGACCCTAAAAATTACATTAAACAAAGGGTGTATGATTTTTTTAGTAAGTTTATTAAAAAATAATACATTCACACAGTCTTGCATATTAATCTGTCCTTTTCATTTTTTGTTTATAGGGCATTATAGAACATGTTCATTGTCAATTGCTTTTCTCTCTTTTTTTAAGGGTTTCCGGAAGTGATGAATAGCATTGTTGTTGTAAAGGTCCCTAACTTTACTGATACCAGCTTGGTTTGGATACTATTCTAAGACCATTGCCTGACATTCTCCCTCTTTTTCAATAAATGAACAAAGGGGAGGAAGTACTCGAAATGAAATCAGTTTCGGTTTTGAATGAAGTCAAAACCAAAACTGATGGTCTACTTGGGCTATAAATGTTCTATTAGATAAATATTTTTCCAGTATATAATTTTAAAGTTTAATAGGCAAGTAACATAATTCCAGAGAGATGAAAAACATGGTTTTGCTCCGTTTAGTTGGCAACTCTGCACACCATGCTCCGTGAGCCAAGGAGTACTCGTTAGAATTCGTTTTAGTTCGTTATCCGAACACAAAAGTCTTTCGTGAAAGTGTTCGTTGTTCGATTTGTTCGCATTCCTAACTATTTGTTAATTGATCACCCTCTGTATTTACTTCTTGATATGATTTTCATAGATTGTGAGCCTAATCCGTGTCGCAAAAGAAGAAAATCGGAACACTCCTAAGCACAAAATCCTGAAAATTTGTTTGAAAAACATAATCAATAGCTACTGGGGTACATGGAAAATTTTATTAACATAAAGAGGACCTATGACATTATCTTCTTTCTTTTTTCATGGTATTTTTATTTTTTAATTGTGTTCAGATTATTGTGGAACTGTAGTTATGTGTTCAGATTATTGTAGCTATCGAAATCTATTGAGATGTTTACTCGCACTCGATGGCAAGTAAGTTTGGGAAGTTCAAAGAACTTTTCATTTAACATCGTTTTATTCAATAATCTAATTCTAAACTCAAAATTTTATAAGTAACAAAATGTGCATTCGCTATAGGATAAGTACACAGTTCTTCCAGATTCCTTCCTTTATGTAAACAGATTTATGACACTTCTAACTGAATTATTTGAAGGAAAATTTTGTTTTAATTAATTCTACAAAATACTTATTACAAAACATAATGACAATATTTAAAAAGAAATACGATTGATTATTCTATTGCGTAATCGCTGCAATACAGCTGTAATATGAAGCAATGAAAAGAGTGATTTCCTTGTTTCTCTTTTGAAGTTCCTCTAAATATCAAGACATGCAGTGAATGCAAAGAGGATATTTCTATCTGCGATTTCTCAGACATTTATTTAAATTTGAAAGTCACTATTCCAATAAAAGGACTTATTAGTGTTTACTTTTTTATTCAACCACATCTTTTTATTACTTTCACTTTCACAATGTTTGGGATTTTAAGGGCTACTTTTCCATTATAGCCACGCTTATGAACCTAAAGAAATAACTTGTTTCTTAAGGCAAAGTGAAAATCATATAACTTAGAGACGATGATTTTATTGACTCTCAAAATTCTATTTTAACTCTAATGTATTTTAATCAAATTTTTTTTTTGTGCAAAAAATTGACTGGAAACTGACAAACAAGCTAAAGCTAGCTGGTGCAAAAAATTGCTTGGTGATAATTTTGTCAGTTGAAAAGAGCATTATAGTGAGAAATCACCAAGGGCAAAAAACAGGCAAATACTGCAATATATAATTTTGTTTTATCGAAGAGAAAGGTGCTATTACATTATATCTACACAATCGATTACCAATGCGATTGCTAAACAGTTTCCGCCGGAAATAAACGCTGACGTTTAAATAAGTTTTGCTTATAAGTCATAATTATTTAGTTCATAAAATGTCAATATAAAATGGGTTTGTATTTATTTTTTAATAATTACTAAAAACGTAAACATTTTTAAACAATACATGATGGATGCAAACGGAATATTTGGGATTGTTTTCTTTCCCTTTACGACGATTGTAATGGAAAAGTAAACTTAAATGTTTTTATGTCTTTTTAATATTTTCTCTTGTTTAGCATAAATTCTGATGCAGAATGAAGTCGTTAGGCGGTGATTTATAATAATGTCCCCCTCCAATTTTTCTAATTTCAAATTTTGGGTTTTAATGACAGAGCGTAAAAATTTTAATATTTTTATATTGTTTGTCTTGTTTCTTGTATAAAATTCCAAGCAATTCAGTAGAAATACAAATTCTAAGAGCACCCTCACAGATCCGAGTGCCTTCTGTCAGGTGGCCTTTGGATATGACAGCACTCTTCAGATTTATAAGGTCCTGGATTCGATCTCAGCCATTTGACAGTACAAAATCACCCCCCCCCTCCCCGTCGACGTGGGTGCTTGGCAGCTTCTTCCCTTGTGACTCGTGAATACGGCTAAGTTACCTTTGAAGAGCCCTCCCAGGATGCAATTCACACGGTAAATAATAAAACGCCTTGCGTCGTTACAGTTTACTACACAGTGTCAGAAAACACCCTCTGTATGTTAAGGACTTGCTTAATTAAGGGAACACACAGTGGAATAATTTTGTAATCATTCTATTTATTTGTAGCGTTTTAATTACTCTACATGATATACCCATCTCGTCAAAACGATGGTGTGAAGAAAAATATTATCAATGTTTCGTTCTGTCATGTCCTGCAGGCAAGGTGACAGTTAAAAGCTCTCGTCTTCATTCATCTTTAGGCACCATTTGTATTTTGAATGGAATGGATGCGGAGTTAATTTTAAATATTATTTTATATAGAAACTTAGTATATATAAATACAATATAGCTAACAATCAGATGCAAAACTTGATTACAGACTAACAAACCGTGATTAACAAACATATCATAAATATATTTAACTGTGGTATAATCGAGATGAAAGCTATTACTATCAATAGCATTCTCTAAAATTCCTATTGAACAACAAAACGACTGAATTAACTTCGAATTCTGATTTTAAAAACTTGCTTTTTGTCTTTCTTCTGGGTTGAAATACAGTGTTACATTAACTGCAAATAAGTATAATGTTATTTATATCCTTATTTTTTGAATATGAAAACTTTTGATTTGTGTATTTTTTAAAATACATTTAAGATACAAAAATATTAATAAAAAAAACGTGACTTTTCGTAAATTAGGAGTTTGTAAAAACGAACATCTACTGTTATAATATGTTATTTTCTTTAATTATAATAATATCTTAAACCATTTGAATCTATGTATTTTAATTTTTAATTGAGTGATCATTGATTTTATCAAGTAACTTATCTATGATTTTATTGCATTAACGTAAATCATTACACACCTAAAAATATATTACATAATTCATACACAGAAACGTCGCTTTTTTCAGAAAAAGTTTTATTTTGCTGAAAAATAGCTTGTAGATAATAGATTATTAAGTATGTGGGTTAGCTATGCAATGTATGAAATTATATATATATATATATATATATATATATATATAATTTATAATTTTATTTATTACATTTTAGCAAATTGTTTCACTACTTGCAATCTAAAATGATTTTCAAATTTTTTATAGATCTTACATTATTATTCAGTTTTAGAAATGTTAACTTCAGCTTAAACAAATATGTTGAAATTTTTAAAATCTTATTATTTCTGACTAAGCATTTTTCACTTTATTTTAATTTAAATTAAGGGCAAAATAGAATAAAATTTGAAGGAAAACTTCATCCGATAAAAGAAAATGTAACGTAATTACTGTTTGAGTGATTAATTGTATTGCGTATAAATTATACAACTCTTTTCCCTAAATAAAACTGTAAATATCTAATAAAAATGGACACCGCATCACCTTTAGAAAAATGTTGTTCACCTTGAACGAAAGAAGTAATATATCAGGTAAAAACGTAAATTCTTCTGATGTAATTATTATAGATACTACATCGCTTCTAGCATGAGTGTATAAAATGTTGCCTCATTGGCTGTTGATATTTATATTTATCAACAATTCACAAAATTATTTTCATTCTAAAGAGTAATACGCATTTCAATGGAATGATGTGTGCAGTCATCGCTAGAGGGCAGCAGTAAATTGAATCTTATCAAAGCAATGATTATGAGAATTTAAAAATTATATTTAAGTGGAAGAAGCACCGTGTCTCTTTATTTTATGGTGCAAATATGGACCAATTTATAGAATTTGATCCTAAAAAGCAGCCGAGATGCAAGGTGAGTAGTAATTTGTAGCTTGATTTTAATTATTTATCTGTATATATTTTAAACAAGCTATTCGATTTTTTAAAGTAATTTTAAAATTTTTTTTTATATAAAATATTTAATTATTTGATTAGAATTTTTAGTTTTTTTTAAAATATAAATATTATTAATGCTTAACTTAAATTGAATGATTTCTTTCCAATTTTTTTCATATTTAAATCAATTTGCTGAATAATTAAAATAATTTTGGTTAAAAAATAACTTAAAGCAAGAAAGAAAGAAAAAATGAAAATATTTGATGACAAAAGAAAAATAAATTATCTGAGAAAAAAAGACTAATTTAACTTTTCTGAATAAAATGCTCGGTACAAATAATTTTATTACCTAACTAGAGAGATAATTTATATAAAATAATATATATGTGTGTTTGTGTTTCAAAACGCACATATATATTTATATAAAATAATATATATGTGCCTTTTGAAAAATTCTATCCTTATACTTTTTTAAAATGATTTCCTAGACACATTTTCATACATTATTTTTTAATAGTTTATTATAATTTTGAATCAGGTATAATTATAAGGAAATTTAATCGTGGAAATAATATCCATTCAAATATATTTGAATATATCAAATGTATTATTAAATTAATAATAATTTAATATTAAAGTAAATTCTCATAGAAACACACACTATTTTTAATAAGAAATTTAAACACAACTATTATTATTAATATATATATATATATATATTATGTAAATTAAAAATGAAAAAATGATTGTTGTGAAAGGGTAGTGGGGAGACAGCTTCATAAGTCCAGATGGTAATTAGTTTATCATTTGAACTACGGAGAGACTCCTACTAAACGACAAGGTTTATGCATATTTAATTTTTGGTAGGATCCAATGTCTCTTTGTTAATGAAGTGCATCTATTAAAAGGAGAGAATGGCAACGGGAGTGTCCATCTTGTCTCAACCGTGATTCATCAATTACAAGGAAATGAGGAAATGAACACGAGAGCAAGGAAATGAACACGAGAAAAAAAAATGAGCATTAAATTACAAAATTGCCATATAGTCCGTTCATTTGGGATGTTTTGTGTTGTTTGTATAATTGTGCGCCATTCTTATGCAAAAATTAAAAAATATATATAAATTTTCTTTTGCATAAAAATTTGCTGAGACCCATTTACTATTTAGTAATTTTATATCGATGTATTTCAGTGGCAAATCATTCTGAATAATGTTTTTTCACTTATAATTGAAGAATTTTCCTTAATTCTGAAATGTTTTTCGTGAATTATGCATACATCGAATATTTTAAATTTTATGAAACACATTTGAATTCAAAAAATACCTAACTTTTTAATTTTCTTTCTAGAATAATTTTAAGAGTAATGTTTCAAATACAATTGCTTTAAATGGAAAATAAATAGAAAAGTGCATTTTTTTAAAGAATTTATCTGTTTTAAATCAAAATTCTGATCGCAATTTTATGATAAAAAATTAATATTCTCTATTAGATATCCTAAAAGAAAAGATACTTCAAGAACTTATTTCGAAAATTTCTTATTTAAAGTGCTCGGAATAATTCTTAAATTTCAAACAAATCTATAAGAAAATGCAATGGCATTTGATGATGATTTGAGATTAAATTAAATAATATTCTTTTATTGTATGCATAATCACTGGAAATTAAACTAGCTTAAGCTTGAATGATATATTAATAAAAACGCTGCTTTATTGTTAAAAAACTGTATTATCAGAATCGAATAAAAATCTGTTATGCAAATTAATATGCAAGCATATGTAATAATTGTTTTTACCCTAAAGTAACAGGACTCCTTTAACTTTTTAATATATGAGACAGTTTTACGTGGAATACATTTTGTTTTTGTGAGTGCATTTTGAAGACTCGATTCAAGTTCATTCAGACAATTTGATTGATTGTTGTTACATGATTTTTTATAACCTCATGCATTTTTAATTTTAGTTAAAACTGCTTAGCAATATTTGCCTGTCTGATTTTTCAAAGCATTTGATATTTAAAAATATTTTGATTTGACAGTAAAAAGACATGACTTTTATCGACAGTATTATTGTAATTCTAAATGTGACATAATACATGTTTCTAAATAGGTGGAATTGCATGCTCATTTAGATGGTTCTGTAAGAATCACCACCATGTGGGAGATCGCCAAGTAAGTTTAAACTATTTTGTGTGTGTGGAAGAATTCCTATTTTATCACCATTATTAAATAGGAAATTTTATTGAAGCTAAGCTTATTTTTATTCAAAGCTAAAAGCATACATCACAACGCACATTTCAAGTATAATTAATTATTATAGCTTCGTTATTTAATTACGCTGAAACAGTCGTCACATTTTAATACTGAACTGCAGTAATGAAAATAAATGATTTATGAATTTAGTATTAATTGTGTGTGTGATTCTGGTTATGACTACAGACTTTAAAATCTTATTAGATGGCAAATATTATAGATTCGAAAATTTAATTACATCTAATTATTTGCTTTTCTTTCATATTATTCATTTTTACATTCTTTTCTAACAAATAAATACAAGATTTGTACAAGAAGGTAAATATCCAATATGCATATTTTTTTACATTGGTTTCTTAAATTTTACTCTATATTAACCATAAAAACATTTGATATTATTTTTATTTTTAAAAAAATCTTTTAGGTTTACGAGTATGTATATTTTTTGACTGAGTTGCAGAATTTTATCAGGGCGAAATTAGTTTAATCTTACCATTTTTTGATTTTGTATTATTGAAACGATATATTATTATTAAACTTGAATTTTTTTCATCATATTTGATGATTAAAGAAGTTTGTTGCTGTTATTAGCAGCAAATTATATTTCATTTATATTTAAAAAACTATGTTTTATAGACAAGTCTTTTTAGTTTTACTTTATTTTATTTCACATATATATAAATGATTTAATATCAAAAATTATTAAGGGATTTTAATATTTGTTTACTCAAACTTTTGTACTTTTATCCCGCAACTGTTATCATAACTTTCCTGCCTCTAACACAAATTTTAGTTTATATAACATCTTAAGCTTCTTTTCATTGTTTAACAAAAAATACTGGCATACAATATAGTATGAATGTTAATTTATGTAATACAGAAAATTTTCAATTAAAAGATAAATTGTAGAAATATATTTACAGTTAGTATTGTTTTTCAAGTATTCAAACTTACACAGTCAGTTTAAAAAAATATTAGCCTGAATTTTAAAAACAAATAAATTAATAAAATAAGTTAATAAATTCAAAAAAATGTAAAGGATAGAATACTATTTTCTTGCACTCAATGTGTAAATAATTAAAACATCAATCTGCCTCTCTTCATCTGATAATTTTCTTGCTCCTTTGTATTATTAATAGTTCGAAAACACATTGACCATTTTATTTTTTTCTTATTTTGTCGTAAATTTGCAAAATAGAAGAAAGCATTAAAATTCGAATTAGTTTTTGCTAAGAAAAAAAATCACTTCAATATTCGAAGAGATAAAGGTTATTTGTTTAATATTTAACAAAGAAAATAACTTTTTAACTGCCCCTCCTAAGAATTTAACTTTGGATCCTGCAGGAGATGAAATTGTCTAGTAGAAATGTACTCATTCATGCAGTATTATATTAATGTACTTGTTCATTCAAACAATATTTGATGAAAGCAAGAGTAACAAGGAAACATACCTTGGTTTACAACAAGTTCAGTATGATGCTATTATTGAGGTTTCAACATGGAATCCCTCCGAGAAATTTCACAATATTTTCACAATAGGATATATAATATTGCAATACAATGAAATTTCACTTGTAAATGTACCATTATTTTCTTAAAAATGTAAGTCTGCTTCTTTTAATTGATTTTATATGCATTTTATAAGAAATTAAATTGTAAATTATATTTTTACTGAATAAATGTGATACACGATAAATATATAACATATAAAATAAAATATCTTATATTTTTTGTGCATTATACATTTACTAATTTAATCATATTTTGATTAATAAATAGTAATAAATAACAATAAAAGTACAAAATGTAATAAGTTATAAAAATTATAAGTTTACGAAAGCAGAGATTTAATAAATTATAAACGCAGTAAAGACTCAGAAAGTCTCTCTCTCTCTTTTTTTTTTTTAAAGAAATTTTTTTTTTGCAATTTAATACAAAATAGTATGCATTTCCCAATGTTGTGTTTCATATTTCACTAGTAATAATTCAATAATTGTTTAATGGTATTTAATTGATCATTGAAATTAAAAGTACTTCTCGATTATTTATGTACATATATTTATTTTTAGAAAAAAAGGAATTGATCTCAAAGTGGACACTTTGGAAGATCTTATCGAAAGATGGTGCATAAAAGAACCTTCCACGCTTGCAAATTTTTTGAAACCATTTGAAGAATTTACAGCTATATTCGTGTAAAATTTTTTTTTAATATTCATTCCATTTAATCTGACTCAGTCTAGTTTTTAAATTTAGGTATTGATCGACTCTATGGGTCACACATTTTCCGGTGTTATTTTGATACCTATCTAATCATCAATGGCCCAGCGAAACAGATTGTCACAAAGGAAACATATGCAAGGAAATCAATTTTACTTCTTGGTTGTAGATACTATTTCAAGAAAACGTTACTGGGATAATTGAAACGCGTTATCATTACGTGGTAACCGTTGTTTTAAAATAGTTTATGAAGCTCGAATTCTGATATTGAATAACTGAGTTGCAAATATAATGGAAATCATTTCATTATAATATAAATAACGGTTGTGAATAATTTTATACTGTGCAAAAATTCCAAATTATATTCGTACTTTTCTATAGATTGTATCCCAATCCTTTATTTTGGTTCTGTTCTATTTTGTATGTATAAAAACAAGTAAATGTTGACATTATTCAGTTATGTCCATAATCCTAACGAAAAATAATCTAATAAAAATCTTTTTGCAATAAGGAAAAAAATAAAAAACTTCAGTGAAATTTTTTTATTACCATCATAGTAATATGTTATTTTTTAAATTTATTATTAAATAAGCTCAGAGATTCAGCTGTGATGCCGTTAGTTCTCTGGCCTTCCAATATCTCTGAATAATGTATATTAGAAAACAAATGCAGGACACGAGACATGTTGGTTAGTATAAAAAATTTGATCTTGTTTACGTTTCGGATACAAGAGATAACTCCTAAGTTTAAACCAATATAAATACACCGGCTAACAAATGGCGTATAGAAAATCGAAAAAAACCATACTGGCATTTCTAGGAAAACCGGGAATAGTTTTTAACCCATTTGTAGTAATATATAGAAAAATGTATATTAATTACTTAATTCTGTGAACCAAAATAAAGACATCAAAAAAGTTAATAAATCGAAAAACATTTAAACAAATTTTTGGTTGTGCTTATCATGCTATAAAATGGAGAGGCTTTTTAATGATTGTTGATTCAAATGTTTTATCTTTAAGATCCGATACGTATTTATGTGAAACTTGATTAAATGGGGAAAAATTTTTAGTGTTGTATATCTAAATTTATTTTTAAATATAAATACTTAGCTTATTTTAATTTTACGAAAAATCTAAAAATCCGTTTGCGGAATCACCATTCTTTTGCTAACTAGAGAATCATCTCTAAATTTTGTTTTGTATCATAAGGATTTTTTGGAGAATTAAATATGTTAACTTATAAATTTTGCTTTCTCTGTATTTTGATGACTTGTAGTATACATCAATGATAGTTTAGTGCCAAAAATTCCTCGAATGTTTATATACCAGTTTTACGTACACTATTAGTTATTTAATATTTGTGGCAATATCATCTGTGATTTGATAAGTTGATAATTTTCCTTGATGCAATCAATCTTCTTTGTGTGAACCAAGTTTTACGTTTAGTGCTTTTTTCAAATTTGCGAACTTCCACCCCTATTTTAATCATCAGAGAACGCGAAGAACATAATTGTTAAATTGTTTTATATTCAAGACAAGTTCTATTCTAGAAGAACATAGATGGAATTGTATTGATATGTTTCATCGAACATCATTTTATTATTAATTGCAAATTTTCTGAGAACATATTGAAATTAATATTAGTTTTTCACTAATTATTGATTTTTCGTTTTTTTATCCTTACCATCAATAATTTGAGTGCCTATGCAAATTCTGGACACATGCCAGGATTGATGATCATAGTTGAATTATTTCTGCGTACACTTAGTTTTGATGTAAAAAAATTCTCGTTTTTTTCCTTTAATAATGGATGTGTATATAAAAGAAAAAATTTAAAATATTTTATTTTAATAGAATTTTTTTCCTTTAACAGTGAATGTATACTGATAAAAACTTACTATAGGACACAATTAATGAAATCCTTTAAAAACTTTATAAAATGCTTGAAAATTTTTAGAATTTTTCTTTTCCTTGATAAATTTATAAGGAAAGGATATTGTTTGCTGTACTACAACTGTCGAAGAATTAAAGTATCTAGAGAAGAATATATGTTATGTAAGGTAACCTTGGAAAATTAACCACCCAAAGCGTTTAGCAACGCGTTATTGATTTTTTTAATTTTTTTTATCCGCCTACCAGCCAATACCATCCATTACATCGCTTCTGCTCATAGTTTAATGTGACACAGCTAAAAATTTAAAAAGAGTAATTTAAATTATTTATGACCGTACTTGCTTCTGAAAATTGCGTAACTCAAGTCATCTTCTTTGAGCAGTTGCCAGAGTTTAACAAGACGTGTCTTCTTTAGTATACTTCATTTAGATGCAATTTTTTTCATTTCAGATTAATTACATCTTTTAATTTAGAAAGATTTCCGCAGCAAGCGTCTTTCATGTAATTTACAATCATAAGTGATGTATTATAAACTTGTTAATATGAAACAAAAATAAATTATAATTAAGTTTTATTATGCGTGTGATCCAATTTTTTTCACTTAATAATTGCAACTAATAGAAAAGTAATTGTAAAATTTACTACTGCTAAGTTTTTATCATAACTGCTGAAAAATGTAGAATATTTTAATTATTTAAAATGTGAAATAAATTGGTAATGAATTACAGGAAATGAGTGCGTATGATAATAAGCGGACAATATTATAGGTTGAAAGAATCCATGATTACTGAATCCGAATCTTAAGAAAATTGAAATCTCAAAAATATATCGAGTCTTGTATGTGTCGAAGTAATAGCAATAAAATGCTGCGTATCGTAAAACAGGACTTAAGTTTGTAGTCGAAAAATAACTTTAAATTTGTCTCAGATAAAGGAACGATTATAAAAATCCAGATTAAAGATTCTGTGCATTCTATAAAAAGTACGAATGAAAATTACAGTTTAATGTAAAGACTAGTATGCGGAGGAATATGCTATTATTAAGACATTTGTAATAGTTTATATTTAAGATTCAAGGAAATCTTCAGAAATATATTTTTGTAGACTTATATGCAATAGCAATACCATAGCGATTCTATATTCTATACAATTACATTCTTTGTAAATTAAACAAAAAAAATTAAAAAAACGCGATTAAGGAATTTTATATCAACTGATAATTTTTAAGGTGATTTTCTGTTTGAATAAATTAATCAAATTGACATAATGAGAGCGAATAATAAATTGTGTATTTTGTTGGATTCTACTATATTTATTATTTTCAAATTTGGCTTTTAACATATTTAAACTATAAATCTGTGCTTAAACTATTTTGATCTTTTACAACTAAGTAAGGATTAGAAGCATTCAAAATGAGAGGAAAGAAACATCATACTTGCAGTTTTGGGCCTTAAATTTTTCTTTAATATGATTTCATGAAAAAAATTATCGAAATGGCTTCCTTATGACGTAATACAGAATTAAAATTCTTTCCTTTCAGTGTCTCATCTTGAATGTTAAATATGAGCATTAACATATATGCACTTCCATTCACTCTAATCTATTCAGGATCACATAAGATAGGTATTTATGTTAAGATCAGAAATTTGCATATCATTTAATGTATCATATAATGCTCATAAAGAGTAATCTTCAGAAATTTTTAGGAAAAGTTTTTTGTTAAAACTTAATTCAACATAAAAGTCGAATAATTTGTCTTGTCCCTTACTTAACTCGGCATGAAATAAAATTTAATTGCTTTGGAATAATTATTTTTGGTAAAAAAATACAATTTCAAACCAGCCGTAATATTTTCCAGCAAATTAATCCGTCAAATCATAATCTAAAGTTATTCCTATTGTTTTGTGATTTTATGAAGAAGCATTTAAAATGTTTAGAAAAATTCCTTTTTTATCTTGATTTGTTTTTCATAAAAAAATTATTCTTTTAATCATTTAAAATCAGTGGTAAACTATTAAAGAATTATGAATTAGTTCCAACTGCTTGAACTGAGAAAAAAGAGAAGATTTAAGAAATTGATAATTTTAACTCATTAGAGAAGGCACGTTGAAAAGGATCGAATTGAAAATGAAACAATAATGTTTCTAAATAATTCAACAAACAATTTTAGTCGCAACACCATTTGAAATTATTCATTTTTTATTCTTATCAGATACATTGACTGTCGGTTATTCCCTAGGTGGTTATCGTTATGTGGTCCTGTATTATTTGTTAATAATTGTTAGCAGAATACCTGTTGTACAGATGATTTTAGGAGTATCGAAAAAAGAAAGATTTTTCTTCTGAGAATCTATTGTATACAATCAAATATCCTATAATAATTTTATATTCGCTATTCAAAGCAGGGCAATTAATACAAATTTAATATTTGTGACTATGTGATATTATAAAAGACTATTGCCGTCGGCTATGCGAATGTAAGTCAATAGGGTGCGTCTATCGTCAGAGCACCACGCAAGTGAAAGTACGACTTTGCTCTCAGATTCATCCGATAGATGGCACTATCAAAGGATCCATTAGCTCAATTTTAACATTGATTTAGATGGGGAGAAAATTTATTCCAGACCATTACACCCATGGTAACTGTGTGTGTTCAACGAGAACTTTTCTTATTTCTACTATTTTTTAACATACTCATACTTGATCAAATAACAAAAGTTAATTAAACTCTATATCGAAATCAAAAATAAATATAGGATAAATGTATTTCTTTTAGAGGAGATGGAGAAGTAATTGAACGTATTGCTTACGAGTTCTGTGAAGATGCTGCGAGAGAAGGGGTTGTCTACTCCGAAGTTCGTTACTGTCCTCACCTGATGTCATCTACTCACGGACTCACAGAGATGAAAGTAGAAGAACCCTTGACACCACGAGATGTGGTTCAGTACGTGAACAAAGGATTGAGTCTTGGCACTCAAAAATTTAACATCACAGTTAGGAGTATATTATGCTGCTTTCGGGCCAAACCTGGTAAGTAGAGTTTTTATTTGAAGTGTAGTATTTACTGTGACTGGCATTACAAATAATAGACTCAAGGTCGATTTTAGTATTTATACTCTCTATGTACACTACTATAATTTCAGTTTTGTATCAGTCCTATTATAAATTCTTTTTGCTTTCCGAAATATCTCATTAGGCACTTGGATTGATTAAGCAGCTTGCACAAAAAAGAGTTTTTATAAATTCAACCATTTTTCAAATTGGTTTTCAGATTATCTATTTTGGTAATCAGATTCTGGCAGCTGAAAATAAATGCGCGTTATGATATTCTACCATTCCCGAGTATTTTTTTTTTATCGATAATTCATGTTTTCATGGTTCACTTTAAAAACAGTGTATTTAACTAGCTTATTCTTCTCTCATAAACAGAAGAAAATATTGCTTTGCGCTACGTTGTTACCGTCTCGTGCCAGCTAGGCAGGGAATATGGGGTGCGCTGCTCCCCTTTTCCAACTGAATTGTAATTTGGTGTGCAGTCCGACTTCCTCAGTCAACACATGCCATAGGTAATCGTTTATAGAGTAGGCAACTATTCACAACCAAACAAGGAAAGGACGAAGACAGGAGAAAGAGAAAATACATCCATGCCCGAACCGGTATTCGAACCCAGGACCTCCGTATTCGCAATCTGACATGCTGACAACAAGACAGTGTGATCGGCCTACGTTGCATTACATAGCATGCAATTTAAAAACTACTGCGTTGCAATGCATAGTATGCAATTTAAATGCATATATTTTAATTTCATATGAAATGCTAATCATTAAATATTTCTATTTGAGTTGAAAAAAAATTAAAGACTCAGATAAGTAAGAAAGCCATACTGCATTTCTGAAATAAGAATTTGCATGTTAGAGATATACCCGATATTTTATTTTCTAACATAAGTTGAAAACTGCGTACTCTTTATCATAGTACACACTTAGTTTTTCATAGAATTAATTTTCAAAGTTTAAATTGTTTCTGTCTAATTTTGTATCGACTATCTAATTCTTATTGGCAGAAGTATTTTTACCATTACAAAGAGCTTAGAAAATCAGCAGCATTCGTAGGAAATGCATTGTTCACTTAAATTTTGTAAAAGCTTCCTTATTTAAGACTATTTAATGAATTATCATAAACTTGCTGCATATTTTGTTAGTTAATAAATTTCAAGAAATAGAAAAAAAAAGTCAGCCAAAATAGATTTCTTAAATTCAGATAAAAAATTATTGGCCTTAGAATAAATATTGAAAGCAAAACAGTTACCAGTAGTAAGCAGCATATGTTGCTATTTGTTATATTGAATTACTGTAAACTTTTTTCAACATACTGAATGAAAATTGGTATAATATATAGGTTTATATCATTAGTTCAAAATATGTAAGATTGCAAAATAATACTATATTTGGTACTTAAGCATAATATTACTTATAAAGATGATAAAATAATGTTACTAACCATATCTTAGTGAGGTAAAAGTTTACCACTTGATTATTTGGTGATTTTTTTGACGCCAAGTAAGCGCCAAGATGTGACTAAAAAGGCTGGTACACACAAGCTATAAAGAGATATGGTTACCAGATTTTATCGCCAAGATGCATTGCCAAAGCAAGGGGTTACCTATTCTACATTAAACCCTCAACATATATAAAATATAAATTGAACATTTAAAAAAAGGTTTGATAAATCCTTGCATAACATATAAATAAAAAAATTATTTCTTTTGAATAATCATTATTTAAACATCTTTTCAGAATGGTCTAATGAAATAGTTGATCTGTGTAATGAATTCAAGTCCCAAGGTGTAGTTGCGATTGATGTGGCTGGAGACGAAGCTATTGGTCCAACTGACAAGCGTATAATTGATGCCTTCAAGGTAATTTCAATGAATTCCTTTAAAATTATTTATTTTTCTATGAGCAAAATTTTATAATCCCAGAAAATTGTCACATGAGATACCGACTTTAATAATAAAAAATTTTTTAGCAGTTTATTAACATATTGTATGAAATTTTCAACTAAATAAGGGAAATTTTTTTATTTCGGTTTATTTTTTGTAAAAGTATATTATTGTATAGAGTAAAAGTAAAAAAAAATATTAATAAATGTTTCATTTATAAATCCGATATTTTATACGGATATTGATATCGTAATTTATCCTTCTATTCCGACGTTAAGTAATTTAATAATAAAAAAAAAATAATCACAGTATTAAATTATTATATTTAAAATATAAAAATGCATTACTTCAATATTTTATTAGTCAACACATTATTTTTAAAACTATAATAAAATTTAATATAATAACTTATTATATTCAGTATTCAATATATTCAATTTATAATCACAAATTATGATGGTAGGATACATGTACAGGTTTTTTGAAAAATATTTTTCATAGTATCTTTCTGGGCTTAAATGTAATTGTACAGTTACATCCTAAAGTTTCTATGCGAAAGTACTCATTGCTCGCGCTGAAGTTTAAGTGTTTCGATATGTCACAAAAGAGCTTACAAGATGTGTCTTAAAAGTTTTTTTTGTAAGTCCTGAAAGGTAAATCACACGTGACTAATGCGAAAGATACAATAGCAGTCAGCATTCTTTTCGAAATTTTACGATCACCGTCTTTTTCAATAGCTCAAGTAAACTCACAAAAGGTCATTAATCGACAAAACATTTAATTTTTTTTGTAGCATTGCGTCATCGCTGAATAGTTGTCATTACGTTTTAGTGTTCATAAAGTCAGAAGAAAAATCTTAAAATCTACGTTAAAATGTAAAGGAATTTTATTATCTTCATTTTGTATGAGAGGCTTTTGTTGTTGGCGTTTTCGGATATTCATTAATATTTTTATACATTCGATGTCCATAAATAATTTTTATCAAAATTTTGCTACAATTTATTGCACATTTCATAAAAATAATTTGAGAACAGTGATAAAAAGAAAGTATATACGTCTTACATCTTTTTCGTAAGTAAAAAGTACTATTATCAATAAAATATTTTTATCTCACTATCACACACATACAGTTCAAGCTAGTGTTAAAAATATTTGTGAGCAAAGAACTTATAATAAATTAATTAATTTAAGTATTGAAATTTTTATCATTTTTTATTTTTTCAGACGAAATATAATTTTTTTTTTCACAAAAAATGCAATATGAACTTAATGATGCCAACATTAATTTTTATAAAGTTAAATTTCTTTTAATCAATGTTTAAGAAAATCAAAATTTATCTCTTTTAAAAATATCTCTTGGTAAAAATATCGAATGGAAAATTAAGTTTAGGAGAATGTAATTCTATTAGGGAATTAAAAAATGATTAATTATTTTCAAAATCAAAAATTAAAACTATCAATTCTACTTCCCAATAATATACAATTCAAATTAATATAAAAAAATATTTTATATTTTAATTATTAGAGAAAAAAACTTACATTTAGTTAATCTATGATTATTTTTATACTTTCATAATTTATATTTTTATACTTAATATTTTCATTTATTTTTGTCTGCATTTTTTTAATGAAAACATTAAGTTAGTCTTTATTTCAATATAAAATTGATTCTTAGAGGTAAGTTATTTCGAGGAATTGTTGTTTGTCTTTTTGTTTATGAATTCCAAGTAACAACAACAACAAACTGTTGTAGCGGAAGCTGGTTGTAATGTTATTATTTTAATGGTGAATATTTATTTCTAAAGAATATTTTAATCATGTGAGCGTATAATTGTCATCAATTCTGGAGATGTGAACTATTGATCAGTTCACAATTTAATTTTTATATCCCAAAAAAAATATTTTGATTTTTCAATATTTGTCAGGGATCATTTTCTTTTTAATTTTTTCTTCGTTCTTGGAAAACTTTTTCTCTTTCTATAAAAAAAAATCAAGGAGGAAAATATGTACTCAAAACTAAAGCTCATGTGCTATTTCTATTAAAAATTAATTTTAAATTGCAATATATCGGCATCTTATTGTAAAATGTCTATAGGCACATAAGAAAATCATAGTTATTCAGGACACTAATTTAAATGCTGAAAGTTTCAGAAATTTGATTAAATTTTATATTTCAATATTAAAATGAAATCAGCAAGGTTTCAGCTGTCAATGAAAAGTACTTTAATAACTTAAATTTTATGCTTGTAAATTTTGCTGTTAAATAATAATACAGTTTACACTCATTTCGAAAGTTAATAGCGCAGAGTAAAATGTTAATTTTTGGTGATAAGTCGAAATTTTAGAATCTATAATCCTCTGTAGAGGTAGATGCAAATATATTGGCTGAAAGCGAATCACAATTTTGTGTCGAAATCGTAATTGTATAAGAAATTAGCATCGTGGGATAGCTACGTATAAGTACAGATAAAAGAGTTAGAATATTATTGGGATGTTCGTAAAGTAATTCCGCGCGTTTTCCATGAAAATGACAAACGTATAACGAATAAATATCGCATTGCACTGCATATTGTCCATTCTAGTCCAATAGCTTTTACCATCTTTCTGGTAGTAGCACGATTTCACAATCATAAAGTGATTGGTTTTTACCAACGAAAAGCTAATCCAGAGGGAAAAAACGAAATGACTTTCCGAAAAACCCATTAGATGATTCAGATCCATCAATCACACAGATTCCACTTGGTTCTTCGTTATTCTATCTTTTGAAATAATGGAAGCAATTTTAATCCAGCTGTGTAATTGTCTGAAGACCCGTGTCCAGTAATCTAAGAATTTCAACCCCAAGAGAAGATCGAATGAGAAATTCTTTTGTGGAATGTATGAGCGACATCCACCTTTACGACATCTGTTGTCACAGCAGAGAGTGGTATGATTATATCTGATACCATGACTGTTCCCAGAATACTGCGAGTTTGAGTTCCTCTATATGGGCATTACAGAGAAGCATAGTTAAATTGGTATCATCAACAAAACAACTGAATTGAATTTGATCGGGAGAAAATTAAATTCATAGATTTAATACCCGAAACCTGATGACAAATGTGTAAGAGTCTGGAATGCACAAGATGCACACAATCTTCATCATAGTATCACTGAAATTAACGCACTCTGAAACATAAATATCATAGTTTGGTAAAAATTTCTTTAGATATTTAACCGACCTGGATATTTATAGATATGATTTTCTGACTGTTATGTGATATCAGGTTGTAGTTTAAGATTCCATTGTAGTGTTGTAAAGTGCAATACTTGGTCCTGCTTTCGTTTTAAAATGATGACAATATTAATCTCCATATAGCTCTGATCGTCGTTAAATACATGATCGTATAGATTAAGTAGCATAATCACTCGTCCTTTATACCTTGAAAATTTTTAAGTTGTCTGTGCTTTAAAGGTGTTTGTGCATGCTTTTATCTGTAGCTACACTCAAAGTACAAGAAAAACGGCAACTACTTTAACCCACGGTGGTTCACAAAGAAGGATATCATAAGGAACAAGGTCAAACGCTGTAAACTTTATAATAGATGAGAAATGTTCATATATCTTATTAATGATGTATCTTTTGCATGTTTTTACTTTAAATTCCTTTTGCCAAGGAGTCCAATATCATATCACCCTATAGCTCTCAAAATTCCATATTATTCTTATCGTTAAATGCAATTTCAGTTTGTTTCATGAATATTCCTATTCTGTACTTGTATCTTTTTCTACTTCTACATTTTACCATTCCGGGCTTAAATCATGGTATTGAGTTCATTTTATGTAGCATACTTCTTTGTTACTGTAACATGCGCATGTTTTTGTAGAAGGCAGCCAGTCTGGGCATCCACCGAACTGCCCATGCCGGAGAGGCGGGTCCGGCATCTAATGTCCAGCTTTCATTGGATGAGATGAAAGCTGAGCGTATTGGCCATGGCTATCATACACTGGATGACCCCAAACTCTACAAGAGATGCCTTGAGTCGAGAGTCCATTTTGAGACGTGTCCATATTCCAGTTGCCTTACAGGATCGGTGCCATTATCAAAAATCAAGCATCCCATTGTAAGGTAAGCTTGAGTATACCTCGAATATATTTATTTTTCTTCAGCTCAAATTATTGATGAAGGTGGTGATGTCGCATTTTCCAGTAGCCATTCTAGATTTAAATTAAAATCATTTTTTGCCATTTATGTCATTGGAATATGCTGTGTAGGTAAGAGCTATGTTTTTGTTAATGAATCACAATGCACGATATTGATGTGATATAAAAGTTTAAAGCCTTGATGTGCCAGATCAAATGAAAACCAGGATATTTTTTGCAAGACAAAATCATGTTGTATTGTTTGAAAATTTATTCTAGAGATCTTGTGTCACAAAACATACAGCTTTGAAAATTTATTCTAGAGATCTTGTGTCACAAAACATACAGCTTTGAAAATTTATTCTAGAGATCTTGCGTCACAAAACATACAGCTTTGAAAATTTATTCTAGAGATCTTGTGTCACAAAACATACAGCTTTAATATCGAGCTCGATAAATACGCAAAATTAAAATGTTTTGATGTTTGAGATTTTTTTATACATCTTCTTATGACGCATTAGAACTTTGCATAGAGTTATTAGTTTCAAATATCTAAACAGTAGTCTCTTTTACGTATGTGGTAGCAATTTTGAGCCATAAACTAGTCACGAAATCAAATCCTAACAAGAAAGAATGCTATAATGTTAATTTATTTTTCCGATTTTTTATAACATCGCTGTAAAATTTACTTTACTTCTTTTTAAGCAGACAGTCTTTGACTGGATCAGTATCGTACCTACTACCTTCTCGTCTCAAAAATACCTTTGCCAACCATAGTCTCAACTAAACTGTTATTTTAAGTAAATGTGATCAGTCAAAAAATTATATTATTAAACATTTCTGAGTGAAATAAAGAAATATTAATTGATGACACGCTTTTATTGCTTATGTTAAAAAAGAAATCCTTCAGAAAATATCCATGATAATCATTAAAAATATTGTTATTAAAATAAACTAAAGTAAGAAACAGGTGTAACAACAATTCAGTCACATGTAATCTAAAGTGTAAGCGAAAGAAATTTTTTTAATCAGCCTTAAACAGTACAACTTAATAAATAAACAAACAAAAAACGTACTTAGAAAATAGTCATAAAAGTGAGAGAAACAAGGCCGACAAAACAGAGAGAGAGAGAGCGGAAACACTGACAAAAATACCTCCTTCCAACAATAAAATGTTTAAAAGTAATCTTTTCCTAATCACTTACGCTCAGAAAGCAACAAGATAGCACCGGATCTTCACCGACAAATTTATTCTCGGTGGTTAGCAGGCAGAATCAAATATCTGTGCTCTAATTTTTCTCGAAAGGTTCTCAGATCTTTTTATCTTTTTGCCTGAGCAGCTATTAATATCCAACTAAAATTAGATGTGCAATAAAAAAAATGATCGTTTTTCTTAAAATAGGTTCGCGGAAGACGAGGCAAATTTCTCCATCAGCCGAGATGACCCGACGGTGATTCAGAAGACGCTGGACCAAGAATACGACTTCTTAAGAGGGTTTGGCTTCAAGGATGTCCATTTCACCAGAGCCGTAAGTTCAAAGCAATTAGGAAACTAAAATTAATTTTACATATAAAAAATACTAAAACGTTCAATAGCAAGAAAGAAAAGAACATTCATTCGACAAAAACTGAATATCTAATATGTATGAATGAAAACATTGCGATGTTGTTTGCAAATGTTAATAATAACCCACACACATAAATAAATTTGTGCGCGTGTAACCAAATTAAAATAGTTTAATCAGTACTTGGATTTACCAGGAAAATCTTAAAACTTATTTATAAATCTTCCACACAACATTCAATTCAGAATGCCAATGATAAAGTACTGAAAATGTAATAGTCTCTACAAAAAATTATTATTTTAAGAAGCCAATCAAGAACTCATTTATCAATTCAAAGAAATAACATTCATGTTTCAGTTATTTTAATTAAGGCATTAAAAATTTCAAGATATAGAAATGCATCTTTTCACCGCCTACTGACAAGTCGTTAGCAATACTTAGATAATTGATTATTATTGTCATCAGTTAAAATTAAAACCATTTTCTATGCAAATAAATTAAGAAGGAACAACGATAAAAATATTCAGAAAATAGAATCTTTTAGATTCCATCCATTATGAATGTGTATATACATTTTATTCTCTGGATTAACACTATTGAGGATCTATACCAGATTGCAAAAAATGCTATCATTATAATACGCCATTATCTTAACTCATTTTATTATGTTGATTGATTGATTATTAGTTCTGAATTAAAAATTGGTTGAACTTTATATATATATATATATATGATATATATATTTCTTATATATATAACCCTTTTTCTTAATAGAATATTAAGAAAAAAAAGAAGTTAAGAAACATTTGCAGTTTTGGCAATCCAAAATTCTGATATTGTATTTTGAGTCATGGCTGAGGGGGGACCAAAGGTGTCTTGTTCGAAAGTAAAAGGTTGTGGGTTCGTTAGAATGAAGATCGCGTTGCTTATTTATGAAGAGTAGGCAATGTAAAATAAGTCGTTGTTTTAGCTTTTTCTCAGTGAAATGATACCATTGGGAGTGGCAATATTTTCTTTTACTTGGTCCCGGATTTTAGATTAAAAACCCTTTTTCGGATTAATGATGGCCCACCCATTATGTACACATTATATAAATAGCTTCTTATTCTGCCCTTTATAATTTCAAATTGTGTGAAAACTCTTACATCAATACTAAAATTCAACATAAACACACTGGAAGAAAATATATTTTAAATTTATTTTATAATAAATATACGTATCAAAGCAGTTAATTTATATGCAAGAAGAAAATAGAATTACTTTAATAATAAAATATTTGTAACTATTAGAATAAAATTCCACTTTTAACAGTAAAACAAATAAAGAAAATGAATATAAAAATAATATATAAATATGATTATATGATTTAACTTTTGTAATTAATGGATTATTTTAGAAGAAGTATCCAAAAAATATCTCATAAAATATTAAAAAAATAAAAACTTGAAAAATCTGGTGGGAAGTTTTGATAGCACTACATTAATTTATTCCGGAATAATATATATTATTATTTGTATCTGTTAAATCAGTTAGTCTATAAATATGAAAAGTAGGATGACATAAAAAGTAAAATATGGATAACTCATAAAAAGAAGAAATAATTATTGCATACTTTAAGCAAAATAAATAAACACAAAAAGTGAAGATCTTATTTTATGCGATAGTAAATATAAAGTAAATTTCTAATATAATTCATACTAAACAAAATGAAAAAAAAAAAAAAAAAAAAACTTTTATTACCTTTTTGAAGATCTAATACAAAATATGAATAATCAATACTAAATCTTGCGAAGAAAATCAATGTTTTGAATGGACTATTTTTGGCTTAAATGCAATATTGTTGCACATATTTATGAATAATTGTATTTCAATATTTTATCTCGTTTTCTTGACACTGATAAATTATTGTTGGTAAATTCTGTAACTGAATTATGTAATTATTCCTACGATACTAAATAGATATAAATATATGAAGTGATATGTTTTTTTTAAAAAGTATAAATGTTATAGGAATGTCATATTTAAAAATGAATTAAAAAGGATTTTTCAAATTAGGAAAGAAGTTAAAAACTTGGATGGTTTTTAAGAAACAATGAAGGGACTCTATTATTCAATAATCATTGTCTAAATTGGCAAAATTTAAAGGATATTTTACTGTTTTGTTTATTTTGTGTAAAATTAAATGAAAGGAAGTTTAGAAAATAAGGCAACTGCAATATATATATATATTAATTTTTATATTTTACAGAATTTTAATGCTGCAAATTCGTGCTTTTTGCCTGATGATGAGAAGCAAGAACTACTCCGAAAATTGCGTAAACTATATGGAGTTTACAGCAAAGAAGAATAGTTTTTCCCCAATAAGCATCTACGTTTTTAGCTCCTTTAAATATTTAATTTGTTTATTAATCCTGACTTTCTATCATTATTGTGATAAACGCCTATATAAAAATTCTTAAAAATTCTCATTAAAAGGGCTGTCTTATTAGATATTTATTTTTATGAATCACATTCTTCTAATAAAACATTTAGGATTTTATTGATGAAATTAATTAATTAATAATTTAATCATGCGCTAATTTCATGATGTTTATGTGACATTTATAATTGTATGAAAATGATGATAATAAACGTTTTTGATTTTCTGTGATGTCAATTTCATTTTCGGATTTCTTGTCTTTAAGGCACATATACCGCATAATTCTTTTAGAGCATTTTTGAATATAGTGAATAATTTTTGGCGAACTTTAGTATTTTCTTAACAATCAGCATTTTTCATTGCATCTGAAAACAAGAGAATACCAAATATTCAATAACGTTCTATTTTGACAACCATATATCATAGCTGATCAATTCAGAACAATTTGTGTTTGCTAAACATTTTCCTGATAGTTCTTGTGAGGAATTAAGGAGAATTTTCTTTTCATAAATTCCTATTTTATAAATCCTTATTTTTTATTATAATCGATTGAGTATTTAGAAAGAAACTATAGAGCAAAAATTATGTTATCTTAGCAAAATTTTTTAATCATAAAGTATTCAAAAATGCTCAAAAAGGATTATAGCATCAATGATGTTTGATACAATTATACAAAAATTTATAAGAAATTGAAAACATAGATAATTTTTAAATAAATTTTATCAAGAAAATCCTCTACATATATTATTTATTTATTTATATTTTTACACGATAAAATGTTTGCTTTTTTCGTTCTAATTGAGATCATGACTATGCTGCGTAGTTGCAATTTTCATTGGTTTAAATTATTCATGACGTCAGATAACCTTTCATCTACGTCACATCGCATTGAGGCGGTGCCTTAGATTTGACTTGTTAACGAGTTTGCTGCCTGACTTCAAATCGCATTTTACGAGTGGTAGCAAGCAAGGCGAAGTTCACTATCGAATGTCTGATAATATTATATTGTTGAAGTTCATTTTATATTAATGAAATTATTTCTTATATGAGGACTAAAGTATTGGTTTAAGAAACCGTATTTCGTTGATTCAAGCCATTAACATATTGGCAATAGAACAGAAGAAAATTCAAAATGAAAAAAACAAGACAAAATCTCAACTTTATGGTTAGTTTATATCGGCAAGAATAATTTAATTTTTTTCTATAAAGAAATGCATTTAATCTGATTTTATGATAAACAAATAAGTTCTTATGTAGTTTTGACATTTGCTTATTTTTCCATGCGCTACGAAATGTACGTCGATATAAAAATGTGCTTATGATAAACTTATACCTGCTTAATCTTTTTTATGGGTACACAATTAGGAAACTTATGTAGTAGATTCATATAGCGTTTGATTAAGTCATTTATTAGAAAATATTCAATTTTTAAGTACATGCCGTACTTATAAAAGTCTAATAAATGTTAAAGAATTATGATGATATTTTAAATTTGTTTTTACAATACTTTTCCAAGTGTCTATTTCTGCCGATAATAAAACTTTGAACTACGCTGTAATGAAAGTAATTGAATTTATATTTCATCTCTATCCACGCTAAGTCATTTAGTTGAAAGACCTTGTAGAATTCTTAAATAGTGTAACCCTCACAACACGAGAGTCTTCAATGGATAAAGAATCGAATTACATAGAAATATTCTTATTTTACATAAATGTTTCATTTACTAAGATCAAAAGATACTTAAGTAATATCTTATTCCATTTCAACCAGAAAAAATGTGTCGCCAAATTTTTGTGATTAATGCCAAATATAAAAATATTTGAGCTTAGTGCCAAATGTCGCAGTTTAGTTAACAGATCGCCTAAGTTACATCATAGATGAACTATTTTCATTAATTGAGGCGAAACTTTTTTGCATTAAACTGTAACATTTTTGATGAAACTAGCTAACATAATACGTAAGTACTGTACTATAATCATAGATACATCCCTAATTAGAGCATAAATTTGATTTCGATTATTTTGTTATGCTTAAAAAGCAATTAAAATTGGATAGGATCATATTATCTACCATACTTAAATAAACTCGAAAACATTTTGTCTTTTTATTACGGAAGATTTGTATGATATACTGTTATATTTGTTTCACTCATTGGACATTTATCACACTCTGGCGAGATTCTAATAAACTAACGTTTGCGTCAATCAATTTTCTTAATCGAGATGAAGTTAGTTGCTAAGGTGCATTTTCGATTACCTATTTAAATGCGCTAAGATACTACACTGATGACCATCTAAATTGCATCACTAAGAAATACAAGAGATTTCACAACAAAATTTACTTTTTAGATAACATGTTGATCAAGTATCAAAAGATTAAATTTATGGATTTCTGTGAAGTGTGATTCCTGCCACTGTTGGAGATTACCGCTGCCACACACCTCGGCATTGATTCAAAGAGTCTTTCGATGTTTACTTCGGGTACACAAGACCAATCAGCTTCTGCACGTTGCCAAATTTGACCTGATGTGGCATGTAAGGATATAATTTGTATCAATCATTGAGCAACAATAGACCACATGTTTTCTATCGGTGAAAGGTCCGGAAAGCGAGTCGGCCAGGAATGCATTTCTATCTGGCGATTGACGAAAAACCTTTGGATATTTTGTGTGCCAAGTGTGATCGCGAATTATCCTGTTGAAATATGGCTGTGGGCTAGCTTTGAAGGTAAGGAAGGACATCTAGCTCCAACACCTTGGAAACGTAGCGCTGGGTGTTTAAAGTACCGGCAATGCGTACTAGAGGAGTGAAAGAGTGGTATCTAATACTTTTATATCCATAAATACTTATCTATACCATAATACCTATAGATATCTAATACTTATCTATACCATAATACCCGGTGTAGGAACAGTTATGCGATGCATTGCGCAGATGTTCGGCTTTCTATCTCGACGGTGTCTCCAGACTAGAATGTGACCATTGTGGTGTTGCATACAGAAGTTTGATTCTTCAGTAAAGACAATTTCATTCCATTTTGCCGCCCACATTCATCTTTATCGCACTATTGATGGCGGAGACGTCTGTGTCTCAGCGTCAAGGATATACGAAGCAATGGACGTCTTGCGGACAAGACCACTCTGGTGTAAACGGCGTCGACTGTCACGCACAGATACTGGATGATGTTTTACAGGCTGAATGTGCTATGGTTCGTAATGTGGCTGAGAGATACGTCACTGTCATGAGCACAATTTGCCTGTCATCACGTGAAGTGACGCACTGAAGTGGATGCGATCGGACACATGGTCCGTGTTACCTTCTTGTATACAACGATCACACATCCACACTACAGTTGCTTGGTTTCATCCAACACGACTACCGATTTCCCTGAAAGGTAATCTACAATCTTGATAAGCCACTATTCTTCCCTTATTGAACTCGAATACTTGACCAAAAATGATCTCTGTTTTCTACGAGGCATAATTGATCGTTTTTTTAAAAATAAAACACAATTGCCGAACTTGAAATCTCCAAGCCTTAAATATAGCTTTGAAGTGGCGCAACAGGAGCGCTTGATGTGCGTCTGCGCTGAATTTCTAATAATTTGCATATTTCACCTCTGC
This sequence comes from Latrodectus elegans, assembly GCA_030067965.1. Taxonomy (NCBI): domain Eukaryota; kingdom Metazoa; phylum Arthropoda; class Arachnida; order Araneae; family Theridiidae; genus Latrodectus; species Latrodectus elegans. The sequence continues at coordinate 110,425,980 of CM057819.1, forward strand.
TTAAGCATGATGTAAATTTCATGTTATTTGCACGCTTCCTTCAGAATGTTGCATTTACAGTGTCCAGCACTGTAAATACATCTAATCGCCTTGAAAAAGCAATTATGGTAAAAATCCGAAAATTTATAAGTTAGGAAATGGTATAATTGAAGTTCAATAAATTTGGGAATTAAAAGATTCAATAGATATTTTCCTTCATTCCCATGATTTATGTTATTACACCTAATCCTGGCGCCGATTACGAAAACAAAGTAAACCAAGGTATATATTAATGATATTCCATGTCACTGTGTTCAGTTTTAAACATGACTAACAAGGGTAAATTACATCTAGAAGAATTCGTTCTTCTTGAAACTTTAATTTCTTTTAATTAGTTGTCAATTAGTTAAATTTTCTTTTAATTCGTAAATTTTGAGTACAATTAATGTTTATCACAATAAATGTTAATTTAAAAATATTGGGAAACTAAAAATCTTTTAATATTTTCAAAGTTTCGAATTTTAAGAAAAATTACAAATACAGTCACGTTAATGTGACCACCTGTCAAAAGCCAGAGTGACCATCTTCGGAAGGTTGGTGCTGCGAAAGGTACAGGACGAATGTCAATTAGGTCCCTGAAGGAGTTCACTGGGCTGTTGAGTCATGACGATTCCAGTGCCGTGGCCTACTGCACTTGGTTACGCGGGGGTTGATCCAAGCCGCGAACCACCCAATCGAGAAGGTCACAATATTCTCTACTGAATTTGAATCAGATACGTTTATTGTACAAGGGAGAACGGTAAACTCATCCTGGTGCCCTTCGAAACACATAGCTATACTGCCATCTGCATGATACCTCGCATTGTCCTTCTGGTAGATGCCAGCATCCGAGGAAAAACAATGCGTATATAGGAGTGAACATGGTCCGCAACAACAGTTGCTTACTTGTATTGATACATCTTGTCTTTTAAACAATAATGAATGAATCCAGAGAATCCAGGAAAATTTTCCCCAGATCATAATACCTCTTCTAGGATGGTTCCAATAATAGTTGCAGGGTGTTTAATTTCAGAGATTTCACGTAGCATACGCCCACATTCATCTGTCCGATGTAGCATAAAATGAGATTATTGGGAAAATGCCATTTGTCACCACTCAATGGACGTCCTGTTGCGGTACTCGTGAGCAAATTCCAGCCCTCGTCACCAATGAGCTGCAGTCAGCATGGATGCATGAACCAGGCATCTGCTTCGGACTCATAGACACAGCAACGTTCGCAGAACAGAAACTTGGGAGACACTGTTGGCAGCCTCTTGGTTCATCTGGGTGGTCAGTTGCTCAATGTTAGAACATCTATTCGCTCTAATTCATCTCCGCAGGCATCAGTCACCTCTGTCATCTATGGCGCGTGATACATCACATTTACTATGTCGTTGATTTTAGACGACCACATTTTGTCCCTTCACGGTATACTTTTAACATTGTCAAGAAAAAGTTCATAAACATAGAAATTTCGAAAATGCTCCCCTTTCACCTGAAAGCCAATGATAATATCCCTTTGGGTGTCAAATAAATCATTCCGTTTTTGCATTACGCCAACGACTGCCATGTTTTCCAAAGCGATCCATTATATACGTTCAACTGCACTGTGATGCAACCTGCCTTTTGATTAAAATGGTATTTTAAAATTTCTATTAGTATGTTCAAGAAGAGTAACTTAATATGACCGTATCGAAGATGGTTTGTCTCTCCAATGTACATTTTTGTGCCTCTGGACAAATTTTGAATTGAATTAGGTCAGTGTTTCTCGACCTTTTAGTATTCACGGCACAATTTTCAATCATAATTTTCCTCGCGCTCCTCCTCCCCACTGCATGCTATAAAATGTATGCAATAAGGATGTATTTTGAGCATTTTGGCGCTAAACCTACACTACAACCTTAATTTTAAACTTTACAAATTACCAAGAATACGGAGATTTATTTGCATTTTGCAACACCGATCCTCAGCATTGAAAAAACAAGAATCCTATGCTTTTTTATTGCTCTTGCGTCCCGCCATGTCGGGCATTCTCACGGTTTCGCGAGAAGTTTCGATTTGTCTGGTCAGCTTAAAAGTTAAGTTAGGAGCATGCGCAGATGTTTTCTCATAGGGAGAATGAGAAAGTTCTATGACGGTAATTTCATTTCCAGACAATCTCATTCGAGTCGATCCTTCTATCGCTATTGAATCGATTCCGAATGTGTATGTTATATATATTTTCGTGTAATTGCAATTCACCGTATTAAATATTCACGGCAGCAGACTTATGCAGAACCATGGATAAATTTTTAAGCGGGTGTAAGCAAGCATTAGATGATAGACAGGCATCAACTAGTACACAGACGAGCGTGGTTCCGAAAATAAAATCAAGAAAATATTCTCAAGAATACTTAAATTTTGGGTTCACTAGTCTTCTTCTTTCTTATCCATCGGTCTAAATCAGACCAGATCCATGATGTCTTTCGCTTTCAAAGAATTAAGGACAGCTCCAGGGCTGTATAAAAGTTCACGTTTTGAAAAGCCAATGAAGTTCAGTAGGTATTCGGGACTGGCTGGGTCCCTAGTACAGAAGTAAATGAAGAAGAAAAGCCCCTGAGTATCATTTGCTCAAAAATGTTGGCGGCAAACAGCATGAAACCTAATAAACTTAAATGACATTTGGAAACACTTCATAGTGAGTACGTAAACAAACCAAGAGAATTCTTCGAATTAAAATTAAAATCATATGAAAAGCAAAAATCATCGTTTTAAAAAAAACTTCGCCTGTGAATGAAAAAGCTTTAATTGCCTCTCTTACAAAGTTTCATATAAAATAGCCAGATATAGAAAGCCTCACGCCATTGCTGAGGAGCTTATTTTGCCAGCCGAAATTGAGATTGTAGAAGTTATGTTTGGAGATAATTTAGCAAAACACACTTGCAGTCTCTATACCTTTTTCAAATGATACTGTTACCCGTCGAATTGCTGATATAGTTGGAGATGTAGAGTGTCAGCTTTTGTCGAAGTTGCGTGACAAATTGTTTTCAATACAACTCGAGAGGCAACAAATAGTAATAAAGATGCTCATTTCATTGCGTATGTTATATTTTGTGATGATTGTCAGTAGTAGAAGAATTAATTTTCTGCAAACCAGTAGAACTCAAAGCAAAAGCACTCACATTATTTGCTATCTTAAATGATTTTATGAACGAGGCAAACATAGAATGGAAAAATTGCGCCGGAATATTCACCGATGGTGCTTGTTCTATGTCCGGAAGATTCCAAAGTATTCGAGCACTTGTGAAACAAAAATCGCCACAGTGCGTCTGGACACATTGCATGATCCACAGAGAAGCTTTGGCTTCCAAAGAAATGAGTCCTGGTTTGAGTACTGTGTTAACTATGGTTGTAGCCGTAGTAAACAACTCAACAATGTTTGCAAATTTGAATGATTGTATTAAAACTTACAAGGCTGAAGAACAACATATAAAAGTTGTTTTTGTAACCATTGAAAATCATTCAGCAATGCTAGCAAAGAATTTTAAAAAAGTACTTTTTTGCTGACGACAAACTGATATCAAGTTACTAGTGGGTGAGGGGCCACTTCAAAATACTTCCGAAGGACTATCAATTGAAGAGGAAGAAACCTTCATAGACTTCACGCAAGCGGCGAAACCAAAAGACAATTGAGTAATAAATCACTCTTTGAATTTTGGGCAGGAGTGGATGATAGTTTTCTGCACTAAAAACAAGGGCATTTCGCATTCTACTACCATTTTCAACATCTTTCCTTTGTGAAACTGGATTTTCTGCGGAGGCTTCTTTGAAGACAAAATATAACTCTCAGCTAAATATAGAAAAAGAACTGAGAGTGTCTATTTCTAATATTAAACCCTCCTTCGAAAAACTTTGTTCTGAAAGACAGGTCCAAGGAAGTCACTAATAATTAATAAATTTGTTTTTAATTTAGTAAGTTGTTTTAATTTAATAAGTTAATTATTAAATATGTCGAAATGTATTTTGTTTTGGTTGTGTGTGTGTGCTCTTTCCTTTCAGTCACTTAATCAATTTTTTAAATAACATTTTCTGTTGGATAAGCTCGACCCCCCCATTAGTGTGTTCGCGCCCCCCCCTAGGGGCAAGCCCCACAGGTTGAGAATCACTGAATTAGGTAGCTGGTCCATTTATGACGTGAAGTAATATGACTGAAACGACAGTTAGAAATGGATTCCTTACCACAACATGTCCGAATGTGGAGTCAAACTCACGAATTGTTGAATTAAAATGCTGAGCGATACCCATGTAGCACAAGATCTTCTGCTATGCTTAGGATCTAAAGCTGAAATAGATTTCAAATAACTGTAGGCATTCTTCTTCCAAAGGAATAGTGGGTCAGTTGAAAAACAGCAAAAACCTATTTTAAATAAGTATCTTAAATAGGCCTGGTTGGTTAGGGCGTTCGTTCTCATAATAGGAATTTTGTGAGTTCGATTACCGACCCACTCGAAGAACCAACGTGTTTGCTAAAGGCGGCTTGAGTACCTTAAATATGTCTTGGTCGTAATGTCATCCATGTGAAAGGATACCTCTGGAGTGGCAGTCCAAATCTGGGATCCTCTGCTTATCCCTGTTTCTAAATGATGAAGACGCACTTTCGGGGCTACGATGGCATACCCATTGGTATTTCTGGGCAGTTATCTACATCAGAGGGACCCCGAAATAGAACAGATTATTTTACGTTGTCAATCGAATAGAATCCTTTTACAAATCGAATAGAAAGTTTGTTGTTGTGAGGTAGATTAGGTCCCTAAATAAGTTTTCTTCCTGAGCCCCAATTAGGCCAACTTTAGCATTCGAAGGGCCATAACTTCCTACCCTTGTTGAGTAGAAAGGAGAAATTATAGTGACTGGACATTATATAATTGCTAGGTAAAATCTAAATTAGCCTTTGTTTTTTAAAACTATATTGGCCAAACAATTTGCTGTTTTAGGAAGATGATAAAAAAGTGACGTTTGAGACTAAAGAAAATTGAATACAATAAACTAAATATAAAAAACTAACTTCAAATAAGGACAAATTATTTTTATTAATCCTATATATACCTCTGTATTACACCCATTTAAAAAACATTAAGGTTCATGATTATACAAAACTTTTTTTCCATTAATCTAAGACTAATTTTGCCAGTATTTTTAGAAACTAAGAAAATTTCAGCTGTGAATTAAATTATGCTATTTTGTTTCTGAATATTTATATTCCTTTTCCACAGTTGGATGATTTATGCATTCGAATATGCTAAACTTATTATTTACTTATGTATCGTGTAATCAAGATCAGTGAAGCATAAAAATTTCTGAAATTACAACACTTGTCTTTTCCTGTGTTACTCAACAGGTAGCTTTCCGTATCAATAGACGTGATACAGGATATTTTAAGTTATTTTAATAAATTATCTGTTGCGTATTCCATTTATTCCTGGATCATTATATAATTTAATAGATATTTATAAAATGCATTCAATCATTCAAATCGTTTGACTTACTTTTATTTTTGTAGTTTCTCACAAGATGGTGCCACTATTCACTTTCTTTTGGTCATGAAAGAATGCAAGAGCTGAAAAATGTTCTTAAAATCTCTTTCAGTTTCTAAATATTCTAAACTATAAATAATTCATAAATAGTTGCTAAATCATTGTGAATTAATGAACTGAGATGAGAAATTAACTAATTATTGATGTAAAATAATTTTTAAAAGAAAACGGAATTTAAACAAATATTATTTAAAATATTTTTTAACATCATTTTTCGATTAAAACCTCAATAGGTTTATAACATACGTAGAATCTATATTTCAATAAATAAAAGAGGATATTTATAAAAGTATGAAGTCAAATAATGCTGATCGAAATTGTTGAAATCTCTATTAAAAATTTTATGCGCAATTCATAAAAGTTAGCAATAAAAGTTAATTTGATTTCCCAAAATATCTATGTCAAGGTTTTATGAGCAGAAAGTGTCATTCTTTTATCAATCACTAATTGACTATTTTGTAAAAAATTACTAGAATTTAAAATAAATGAACAGTATAGTGGCTTTTAAAATCTATTTATCTCAGAAACTGTCAATTGGTATCATGGTTAGAGCTGTCAGCTTGTGCCTACAACGTGATTCATGCCTTTCAAAATAACTTTATGTATACGAATTATATAAAACGACTCAATACGCATTATGGGGAAAAAGGAAAAAACAACTCCTACGCTGATTTTAAAAGCTTTATTTTGTTAAATTTTATCTAGTATGAGTTGTCGATTTTTTCCATTGCGTCGCATATTTTATCTACGTGAAAGATGATAAACGATGAATCATTTATGTCTTCATAAAACACGTTGATTAAGTACATATTTACCAAATTTCACTTTTTCTTTCAATAATAGTCAATGTTATTTTTATATCTAATAATCCTTAAATAGAGTGAGATTTAAAATACAATTAATTAATAATTGTATTTTAAATTTTACTCCATTAAGAGGATTTTTTAGTTTCCCCTTACTTTCAATTTTTGATTTCAAACCTTTGAACAGTAAGCAATTTCTGCTTAAAATAGTAAAACAAAATTAAACGATTGAGGTCTAAATATTTAATTTCAGTCAAAAAAAAGACATAGAATTTTATTTTCCGACTCTTATAAATTAAAAAATTTGGCAACGAGATGGAAAATGAGAAGTAATAAATGACATTTTTCTTTGTAAGGAAGATTAACTAATTGTAACAAAATATTTCAATCGATAAGATATTTTTTGTTTGCATAATTCGTTCAAGATTTTTTCTCAACTCAACGAGATTTATTACAATAATTAGAAATTGATACTGAAGTTTATTTAAGCTATGTTGTTATTGATATCAATTCAAAACTTGTTTTTTTGTTTTAATTTTTGAAACACATTTAACGTTTTATATGTGATGAATTTAGTGAGGGTGAATAAGTAAATGTTTCTTTTTTGGCTAGCGTACTTTTTTCATGACTTAGCTGAGAGTTGAGCACTATCAGCTTGTGGAAACAGATGGGAGGGAATCTTCATAATTTAAGAGGAGGTATCAAGTAGAAGACTTCCCAATACTTAAACTGCCATTCCTAGGAGTATCATTTCACTTGGAGGACATTTCGACCAATACCTATTTTATGTTCTCCAGCCACCATTAACGAAGTTCGCAATACAGGAATGTGTGAATTTTCTACTTTGAGATATGCATACATTAAGAGTGATAACATCAGTCTAAAAAGCAGGTTCCTATCACTAAATCACGAGGAATTTGTGCTTTTCATTTAAAATTATTTGCACATGAATTACGATAGCACAGAAACATGAAACATCGAATCATCTAGTAGATCAGTAGTGATCAGATTCCTCACTACTTTTTTATTTATTCTAGGAATAATTTACATTTGCATTACCGATTTATAAATTGATAATTTATTTTAATGTGACGGCAATATTATATGGAAGCTGTATGAGTTATAATATTTCAACCAGTGTTCTAAATTTTGACAATAATCGGGGTTAACGGAGTGTGTTTTTTAAGATATCTAGCTTTTGAGTTACTTTGATTGTTTTATTATTTATAAATTAAATTGGTTTTGCCTCAGTACTTGCAAAAGTTTTTGATAAGTTTAATAAATGCTTTAAAATTATGTTAACATTTGCAAGTAAATTTAATTTATATATTTTGAATAATTTGAAAACATTTTATAAAATCCTGTATTTTAAAATTTGTTTTTGTTTCTGGTGTGGCGTAGTCTTAAAATATAACTTGCTGTTGTTTCTAATCTCCCACATCTGTTCTGACGGAGTCAGATCAATGAAACCGCTGACATTGATGAAGTCTGATACAAGAAATGGAAAATTGTGGATATCCTCCCAATTCAGTCCATGGCAGTCTCAGATGTGCTGAAGGGATGCCTGTTCCTTCACGCATTTGGGGCAAAGAGGAAATTTCTTGCTACTCGTAGAAAATGTAAGACTTCTCAAATGTTCACTGATTAGTCGAGACAGACATGTGTTAGTCTGTCTGTCACAAGGGATAGATAGAAAAAGTCTTGGTTTTCTGCCTTTATACCAGTTGTGAGGTGGAGGCATCAACCATTTTCCTTTGTTTTGGGCTGTTTGACTAGAGAAAAGCTGTAAGTATGTGAGTTCCAAGGTTAAGGGGAGGGTATTCTCGTCCTTCCTTTGCAAGAGTGTTGACTAATTCATTTCCGTAGATATTAACATGTGGCGGTATCCAATAAAAATATACTTAATACTGGGGAGAGATACGCTTTACTTTTTGGAGGAAAGACAAACAGATTTTATCTTTTTAATTCTGTGTTATTTTTTAACTGTCAATTAAAAATACTAAAAAGATGCTAAAATTTACAGAATTCTGAGTTATTCTACATTTAATAAGATGCATAATTTACCGGAGCATTTTCTTAAATGCATTTACAAATAATGACAAAACCTTAATGTGTGGATAAAACACTTTTTTATTGAGCATTTCAAAAAGCATGAGCATGCTGTACACAAGGTTTACATTATATAAACTGAACGTATAATTTTTCTACGTGCATTTATGAGCCACAGTTTTGATAATATAATATATAATTTTTGTAATAAATGCAGTTTTTGCACATCAGTTGTTATCAATATCTTCAACGAACTTCTATAAAAGTTCAATTTGATTTATTCAGAATTATGCTTAGTTATTTATTTTAAACTATGATAATAGAATTTTTTGATATTAATTAATTAATAAAAATAACTATGGATTTAGAAAAGTTTGGGGTTGCTAATTAAGAACTTAAATTATGCTTTATAATTAATTAGCACAATTCTATGATAAAAAATAGGATATTTTTTTTTATCACAGATCATCAGATAATAAATGATAGTTTTCTAACAAATGATAATTTTTGTGAATTTAATTTTAAATAAAAAGCAGAATTGTTACTTATATATTATCACATTTTCTTATCCGAATTGTTCAGTCAAAGAAATAAAAATCCAATTCCTTAAATAAGTTTTTTTTACCATAATAAAGTTCATTATTTGTTAGAAATGCTTTACTTTAGCAAGGGAAATGATCTCTAAATTAACCAATTATCAAAAGTAAAATTTTGTGACTATTATTTTAAACAATCTGCTGTAATTCATAATGAAAACTAGGAAAAAAAAAAGAGAAAAAGAATTAGAATTTCAAGTTTAATGTTTTAAATATATAAATTAAAAAGGATAAGTAAAAATTATAAACTACTTATATAATAAACGTTGTTGTATACAAGATAAAATTATAATATTTATTGCATACTAATACATATTTGATTAAAATTGAATTCTTTAATCAAACATGTATCATATTAAAATTGATTTTTATAAATCAATAGATATTTTAGAAATTAAATTTTTCTACACTCAGTCATAATTGCTTCTCTGAAATATAATAAAAAAATTTAAATATTCACAGTCAATAAATGTGAAATAAATATTTACATAATTTTATACCACACACATTTACATAAGCTTTTGTGATTTTTATGATGCCTGTTCTTTTTTAATTATAGTAAATTTAATACCAGTCATCATAGTAAAAACATTCAAGTTTCAAGTAAATCGTTATTGCAACATAAATCATTGCAATTGCAACATTATGCTGAAGATAATAACTAAATAATTTGTTTCAGTCATTGAGCATGTATATTTATGAGCAATTAGCAGAAAATGGGAGGTTCGAATTTTCTTATCTTCTCATTTTATTTTAATTTTCGACATCAACTATTTCATTCTCCAAAGCTGGGGAAGAATCACTGTCTTCATCGTCATCGAATCCAGGATCTTGATCCCCACTCTCCAAACCAGAATCACAGATACTTGAAGGAGATGTTGGAGCGCCATCTATCGGCGAGCAGACGAACGAACTACCATTGTTGTTCTCACATCCGCCGCTAGAGGCGTGCGTGAGTGTATGACGCCGCAGATCACAATTTCTGCGGAATTCTTTTCCGCAGGATCCGCAATTGTACGGCTTGATGTCCGTGTGCGTCAGGAGGTGAGTTTTTAAATTGCTGCGCTGATTAAAGGTTCTGCCGCAAGTGGAGCATTTGTGCGGAGAATCTTCCATGTGTAAAATTCTATGCACTGCAAGAGTTCTTGATTGGCAGAATCCTTTACCACAATACGTACATTTGAAAGGTTTTTCTTTCGAATGAATGTATCTGTAAGAAAATAAAATGAAGTAAATAAAAGTGCAAATCATTGTAATTTCATTAAAAAAAAATAAGAAAATTTAAACCACATTTCAATTTTTTTAAAGATTTTGTAAAGAAAAAATTTTTTAATCAAAATTAATATAAAAAGTAATTTTTAAAAAATATTTTATATATTTTCTTATTTGATGAGATACCAGAGTAAAAAAAAAATATTATAAGCGATTGATACACTATTATGAACGTATTAGTACAGAGAGTATTGGTTGATTCTGACGTATTTTTAATACTTTTAAGTTTTATGTTGATGAATCTGTCTAGAAAATGTATGTATTTTCAAAACACAATTTAAAACTTTTAATAAAAAAAGAAATATAATTTTAAATTTTTATAAAATTTAATTTACTTATTGTTTTTCTAAAATTTAAAAAAATCTAAAGTAAAGTATTTTAATATTTAATTATTTACGGATATTTAAAAGTTTTATTGTAAAATATTTTCGATTTTCAAACTTATTTGAAAGATTATTGAATAAATTTTTATATTGTGCTGCCATCTATGGCTTATTTGTTCAACTATTTGTACGAATAGTGCAAGCGAATCATTTAATCTTGTTTAAATTGCTTTCTAATTACAATTTTAACTTAAAATTATGGAAAAAACTTTTTTATAAAAAAATTCCAAAATTAATATAAAAGTTTTACATTCAAATTATTATATATTATTCAAATAATGATAAATATTTGAAAATAAATTTAGCAAAATTTATTTATTAATCCCTGATTTCAGAAATTTCATTTTATATCAAGTGTATTTTCAATAAGTATTTCATAATTTTTCATATAATTAAATTTGCTTATTTTTCTTTATTCAAAATTTTATTCAGAAAAATATCTATAAATAATAATTTTGGAGCAGAATATATTTTGAAAGACAATCATTTTATGAAAAATGACTTAAGTTAAATCAGAAAATGTAGCAATTTTTAGTAGCATGCGATCAGATAAAAATAAATTAAAAAACCTTTCTATGAAGAATTTTGAGCTTTAAGAGCTATAAAAATGCATTACTTCTTAGATATGTTATTGTAGTAACACAAAAGTGATTTTATACTTTTCTTTCTTATAAATTTACATATAAAATTTTCTGAGCACGACTTAAGAATTTATCTTTTAAATGACTTCTTTCAATTTTGGTTCCTTAGTGTTTTGTTTTTCATGTTATTGTCAAATTTAGAGTCTCTATAATGGTTTTAGAATTTTTATATTTTTTTCAATATAGATGTACTTTATGATCTTAATCTATAAAATCTGATCTATAAAATATGATCTAAAATTTTAATCTATAAAATGATAGCATGTAAAAATTCTTTCTTCTTAATTCGATTAAAAAAAAATATAAAGCGCTTGTTTTCAATTTATTTTTCTCATTATAAGGGAAATAAGTATATTTATCTAAAATTTCATTTCATTTGCAGAAAAATTTTGGTCATTCTAAATTTATAGCTATATAAGAAATAATTATAAATCTTAATTAATCTGCTTTATTAAATAGATACACAAATAAAGCAAAAATGCTACCGATTACTTTTCTAGATCTCGTAACTTCATGCTATAACTTTTCAGTAGAAATTATTTTCAAACTTCAACATTGATAAAATCCTAATAAACAGAACTTAAAATATTTCTTTCGAACTAATTACCTTTCATTTAAAAGTAACACCTAAAAAATGAGTGATGCAAATATTAAGCATCATTAACTTTATGAATTTGTGTTTTTAAATTTTTGCATAAAAACATAAATAGACCGAAATTTAATATTGTAAAATAATAATTTTATTTTTATTTTATTTTATTATTATTTTTTTAAAGGTTTAAAGAAAGTTATCTATGAAGTATTCATTACCACATTTAATTTTCAGTTTAAGAAAATCGAATTTCTTCTCTATTTCTATATTAAGTTCTATTTAAAAAGGCCTTCAAATTTGTTTTTATTCAGAAAAATTGCTTTTTCACAATCATTTTCTCTTATCACAAACTGAAAGCAATTAACACGTATTCTAAGGCCTCAGTCATTTGGCAGCCTCCGTTTTTAAGTGTAGTGAAAAATTCTTCGTCATCTGCAATACATTTGGTTTTATTACTTAATTTCGAAGAAGCTGTGACAGTATACAGGGGAAAAACTTCCTGCTACGCAATGTAACTCTTGCGATACCAGTTTTTCCGAAGACCATTGGGTATAGATGTTTGCAGTGGTTCAGAATTCACTTTGAACTGTATGTCTCAGTCTAATTAGCCCTCGATTTTAAAAAAAAAGACCGTTGAGCTATAAGCCAACAAACCAAACAAGTAAGAAAATTTCTGAAAATGCAAATTTTAACTTAGGTATCGTGAATACTTTCATGCTTTTTACCAAAGATAATCCCCAGGGATTTTTTAAAAAAAATTTTAATGCTATAATTGAGAATTTTATTTCATAATAACTCACAGACATTAGGGGAAACCTTCGATTGTATTTGGAAATCCCTAAAATTATCGACGGTAAGTTAAAACCATTCAAGTCTATTTGTTAAACTGACCTATCATAAAAGGAAACTGAAAATTCATAAATGAATACACTGCAGCATTTCCTCATCTTCAAAACATCAGTGAAGAAGCCTTACTATATTCGTGCCTTTTATCCTTATGAAAACTTTAGAAGGAAAATTTGCATGATGAAAATAGATATTTCATTAACTTTACTCTTCCTATTATTATCCTATGTTTGACATAAAATTTTACTCGAATTTTCCTAGTGAAAAACATTTAAATGCGGATGATGTAAGATTTTAAAGTATATTCTACTAATGAGAAAATTTGTTTCTCAGCATATTTATTAACAAATTAGAACTAATAAAATAATATCAATAAATTATTTAAATGCATAATTCATTAAAATTGCTGATTTTGGTGAAATTGTATCAATTTGTAACAATTGTATATTATAATTTCTAGAAATTTCTGCTTTTTGTGAAACTGTGTTAATTAGCATCAATTGTACATTACTCTAGAAATTTTACTGGATAATACATTTTATTCGACCTAAAGTGCATATATAATGTTCCTACTATTATTACTTGATATTCAGCAGAGCTGCATTGAAAATTCTCAATGCAGCTATTTTTGACTTCATCAATAAATGTTCTGCCCAACTCGTTTATTTATTTATTTATAATTTTATGGATTTAATATTATCCTCATCGCTGAAGAGATTTGACATATTTAATATCTTTTTTTATGATATGTATTATTATTCTCCAAACAGGCAATTATAAAATTGTATAATTTTTTTTTTTTAAATCTGAAATGAATATATAAACAAAACACACTTATCTATCACTATACAGTTTTTTTTTTACACTTTAAAAACCATACTATCAATATAGAATATTTGACGTTATAATAGACATTAATTTTCTCATTTTTTATTAATTATTTCAATTTCTATTGCTTTATAAAGTAATTTTTTTTGCTTGATTATACATAATAAAAAATTCTGTTTCACAGGAAAGACATGCCAAAAATCATAATAATAAAAAATAAAATAGAAATATTTGAAACAGAGAGAGAGAGAGAGATATATAGAGAGAGGGAGAGAGAGAGAGAGAGAATTGCCTTTTTTATATTAGATTTACAATTTAATATTAAAAAAGAAAAAAAATGTAGTTTTATTTAAACGAAAAAAGTTCAGTCAAAAAAAATTTTTTTTCCATCAGATCATAAATATTACATTAAATTATTCACAACTAATATTATTTAATGATGTCATACTTGATAATTTGGTAGAAATAATCATTAGAAGCAGAAAGAAAGAAAGTATTAAATTCTTAGGTATTATTTATCAATCAATTGATGCAATGGCAATGTTGAACCCACAGTGTAATTGTAGTTTAGTTGTTCTACTGTGCAAAAGTCGGTAATTACTAAATCTTGCTATAGGCGTATTGATTTCTTATTTGCGTGAAGTCTTGATTATTTTTTCAGCATTACAACACAGCTTTGCTCTTAAGGTCCTTGCAACAATTAGCTAAGCTCCAGTCATGAAATAAGAGTAAGTCACGAATTCTTAGAAATACTTAATATCGATATTTTAAAATGAGTGGTAAATTTTTTTTTTGCTTTAATTAATGCCGAGATTATGCATACAGTTACAGTTGGAATTTGCACAGAACTTATTAAATATTTCTTCAAATCTAATTGTATTTTAGTAAATTGCTTAAAACTTCATCTTATATTTTGTAAAAGTAATATCGTAATTTATAAGCACACGGCAATTAAGGTAATTTGTTCAAGTTTTTTTCAAGAAGCATATACAATTTTGAATTTCCTTTCAGTATAAAAATTATCAAATCTATAAATCTTAAATCCCCAATATTCTAAAATGTATTTGTAAAAATATTGAAAGCTTTTTTATTATTATTTATTTTGAATCCTTCTAAACCTAATCTAACAAGGCACTAAATATTAAAATTTAAAATTTTTATAAAAATGATTTGGGTAACATTTTAATTAAAGTTTCTTAATTAAATGCTTTCTTCGTTAATGTTTCTATTTAAAACTTTTAAATTTTAAAATGACTTCCCTTAGAAGTAATTCGAAAGGGTAATTAAAATTCTTAGTAGTAATTAAAACGAGTTTAGCAAATTTATTAGAATGCTGTAAATTTTATGAGTTATTTTTGAATAAAAATTCCGTAATCAAAAACGTCTAATACCCTTATTTTAAATAACCCTGCTTTGTACCCTTATTTTCAATTTCTTTTGAATATCGTTTAAAAATAATATTATACTCAGTATGCATAAGGTAATAACATTAAATTATAATAAAATATCAACATTTTTCAATAAAATATCAATTTATCATTTACGATGAATGATATAAAAGTTTGTTTACTAAAAAGAAAAGCTAATTTAATGTTGCCAGTCCCGCTTAAAATAGATATTCTCCTTTTTACTCTAATATCTTGATAGTTAAACCAATCAATTATCAATGCGCTTAAGAATCTTAATCGGCATTCAGCCAGTCAAGCTAAAAATTATTGTCACATAAATGATTTTACTGGCAGAAAAACAAAATACATAGCATTGTATCACATCTTATAAATAGAAATTTGACTTTTTAAGTCAAATTTCTTAAGGAATGTATTCTTAGATTTGACTTTTTGAATCGAAAAAATGAATGCATTTTTCAACATATTACGAAAAGGAAATTTCGTTATGTTATTACTTATGAAATTTGTAATAATTTCCAAAATCAACAATAATGGAGGCTAAAATGTTTTAATAAGCTTTTCTTAAACTAATAAATTATAATGATTTATAATGAATTTGATGGGAATCGCGATTGCAAGTCAAATCGCGTTTTGCCAATTTTAATTAACTTAACCCATGTAATAACTTAAATGGAGATATTTTTTAAGTAAATGGTTGATGTCATGTAAAACCTTACCAGCTTCAGCAACTACTCTATTCAAAAGACGATTTCATAATTTACATGAGTTCAATAATTACTGCTTTTTGATGAAGATATTCTTCTATTTTACAGTATTAGTTATTTAGTTTTTAATTACAAAGAGCGTATTTATAAGAAATTTGAAGGAAAAAAAGGCACAAATGCCGTATAATCCAGGATGGCCAATTCTGGGTTTGGTGACTTTTTGGCGGATTTCTTATGTATTTGGCAACCTCGTTTTTATTAGGTCATACATAGAGACCTATAAAAAATTCCATTTTGGAAATCCTAGTATTACGTGCAAATCACAATACGTTATCTTGGCAACATTTATTCATCTCCAAAAAATTCAATATTGGGAATCCTGGATTATATGGCATCTATGCCAAAAAAAATTAATGTTAGCGTAAGCAGGGCATTAATTTTAAGATTTGAGAGAAATTGTTTACAAATATTGCAATTTAGAATTCTATCAATTAATGAAATTTTAAAAAAAATTTAAGCTTGCCTATTTAAACTAACTATAAAATGGATGTTTTGTCTTGTCTTTTTCATTTTGCTTTTCTTCTATTCTACTGCCAATGTATTAACGACTTGAATCAAGGGAAAACTGCTTCTTAAACCGATGCTTTGTTTTTAATATAAGAAATCGTTTTATTTACAATATGAACTTCGACAATATTATTTGACATTTGATGGGGAACTTTGTCTTGTTTACTGCCACTCGCAGAATGCCAGTTAAAGGCAGGCGGCAAATTCATCTACAGGTTTGATTTATGACCCTGTATCAATACTATATCGTAGTTAATTATATGGGACGTAGATGAAACGTTATTTGACGCCATGGATATTTTAAACCATTGAGAATTGTAATAAAGTGGTGTAATCATGATCTCAACTGGAATTAAAGAAACAATACTTTATGGTTAAAAAGAAAACGTTTTAAAAATAATATTAGATAACAGCTCTTACCTATGATCTCTTAGATGGTCTTGTCGCCTAAAAGATTTGTGGCAAATATTGCAAGTATAGGGTCTTTCATCGGTATGTGTTCGTTCGTGTATGAGCAGGTTGTACGATTTCGTGAAACGCCTTTGGCAGAACTTGCAGATAAACTCTTTCCTGGGCCTTGTTGATCCATTTGTTGTAGTGGTAGTAGTCCTTGCATTTGTATATCTGGGCACCACTCCGTATGGACACCAAGGTGCCACGACAGCACCAAAAGGGTCATCAGGTGGTACTCCGAAAGTACCAGGAATGGGAGTTTCTACGGTTGTTGCCGACTCAGCCAGCTTGGAAAAGTCGAACCTAGTTCGTAGGCGATTGTTCAATGCCAATGAGGCTTCGAGTTGCTGTGGCTGGACATTGCCACCGTGCAACAGAGGTGCTTGGGGCAAGTACATGGCAGTGTCCGCACTTGTGTAGGGGGATGTGTATTGCTCGTGGTGAATTGGTAAGTGGCACATGGTGTGGGCTATAGGTATGATTGGCAAAGGGCCTTTGTTGAAGTTAGCTGTATAATATGGTGAAACTAACTCCGAAGACGGAAAGTTCATGGGTGGTTGTGGATGCGTAGGTATCATTTGATTCAAGGCAATGGGAGGAACGTGGCACAACATATTTGACCAGTTGTCTAGAGTGGATGGATGCATCAGGATTAAAAATTAAACCTTTCAATCCAAGGTAAAATCATCTGAGGGAAATTACATTTCACAATTGACAAAAATCTGCAAGAAAAGAAGTACTGTTGTTATTCCATTCTTCCATTAGCTCATATTCTTGTACACTTGCATTTAAAAAATATTTATTAATTTTTATTATATTCCTAGGATATAGTCGCTGCAATCAGCAAAGAAAATTATTCAAAGTATAATAATATATCATAGTTACTTTGAAATAATTAATTTAAATAGTAATATTTTAAAATAACAAACATACTTTTGATGCTAATTAGTAAAGGAAATAATAGAAAACATATTTATTCAGGGTTACAAATATTTTATTACTCTAATATTATAAATGATTTTAAATTTTTATTCCAGTGGAAAAAGCTAATGTCAACATATTAAAATTTTTAAAATTTATATGCAAAATGTTCATTATTAGGTAAATGTTTCAGTAAATGATACTGGGAAAAAATCGCTTAATGAAAAATAAAATCCCAATTAATTTTTTTAATATACTATTAATTTATTAATTTAATATACGTCATAAAAATTACAGAAGTATATGTAACTGTTTCAGGATAGAATTCTAAACTAATAACAGCAGAAAATATAAATTTGTATTATATTTATATGATTTTTCATTAAAATTACCAATCTTATTGTTCTAATAAAAGTTAAAAATATACTAAAAGCAAGATTTTAAGAGATGGATAAATAAAAGAGCTCATTAGTCACAGAAATATAGAAAATATGGATTGATTTAGTTTTCTAAAAGTAAATTTTAAGCAGTTGCTTGGTGTGAAATCTGTTTGCAATGTATTTATTCCTGTAATCCTTTATTTATTTTTAATACAACAAAAATCACCTTCTATATTATCTATCCTAGCACTGAAATAATCATAATATGACACTGAGAAAATTTATGCTTTATTTTATTGCAATTACAAAGAAACTTTTGTGTTTTTTTGCTTTTAACATTTTATAACTTGTTTATTAAAGTCAGTTTCTAAGAATACAGAACAGAAAACATTGAGATTGATCTGTAATGAGTTTAAACATTAAATTATCTAAACACGAAGCTCATATTGCTTACTTGATAAGAAAGTTTATTACTTACTTATTTTATTAGATACTGATACTTAAACATCGATAAGCATCAGTATCTGATAAAATAAATAGCATAAATACAAGTTTGTTATTTACAGATGAAGTTGTATGTATTATTTGGACTTAAATTTATTGAAGTGAAAAATAACCAATATATTATTATTATTTCGAAATAGCAAATTCTTTAGTATAACATTTATTTTAAGCAACCGAAGTTTAATAGAAGGTATTTTGATGCTTTTTATAGTGTGAATTTTATACAAATTGTAGACTTAGCTACAGAAGAATTTGTTGAAATTTCTATTTCTCGAGTATTGGATACATTTATCAGATATTATATATATATAAAATATAATTATTTGTTCACATTAACATTTACAAAATGTGAGAGAAAATACATGCCTTTTTACTTCTATATTTATACCATCATTAAAACGGTACAATCGTACAAGTTTACAATAATTCATTTACATTTGCTCGATATTATTTATTCCTGTTTAATAAGTACACATAATGAACTACATCTTAATAAACTAAAAATCAAAATAATTTGTAATTCTCTTAAATCATCTGAATGAATAATTTTATAAAATACATTAAATTTGTTGAACTTTGACATGAATTATAAAATTTGTGCCAGTAAAATAAAAAAAATAAAATTATTTGTTAAATTATTTAATATATATATATATATATATATATATATATATATATATATATATATATATATATATATATATATATATATATATATATAAATTTAATTTATTAAATAAAAATGGGAAACTTGTTTAGTTAGTTAGTTCGAGCACAAATGAATATGATAATTGTTCTCATCGCAATTCCAACTAGTAATTCATTTTATAATCTCATTATTATTGAAGAAGTAAATAAATTTTACATTATTAATGAAATATAAGTTACTTATATAAAATTTAAAATGGGGAGACATAACTTAATGAATTCATACGCAGTTAATAAACAAATAATATCAAGAATGAATTAGTTTGTTAATTAATTAACCAAAACTGAAATCATGCAATTTGAATTTTAAGAAAATATTAAAGGCGTAATCTTATTGTAGTAAGAACAGTGAAATCTTTAAGCCAAGAAGTCATAAATTTTCGTTTATTTTTAAAAATCAGTGATAGAAAAGCATAACAATATCGATAGGAAGGTATATTTCCATTCATAAATACAGAAAAAATTTTAATATTAACTCAGTTAATATAAAACAAAGTTATTCTCCATTAAAAAAAAAACATATATTGATAGATATTGACAGTTAATGTTTTGAATGCCTTTAACAAGCAAAACTATTCGATAAAAAAGCAATTCCTACAGGAGCAAATTTGCTATTATGATAAAGAATTAATGATCTTACAATTTTAAAATATCTAGATAGTAATTAAACTCGAGAGTGAATTGCATTTCAGTAACTAGATTTTGACAAACAGCTGAGGTTGTAACCAGTGTTGGACTACATGTGATATCTTGTGCAAATATATTGATTAGATATTTAAATTACCCCAGAGATATTAATGTTTTTAATATCTTTTTAATGGATTTTGAATAATTTGTCTCTTGCTTTGCATATCGATACATGGCATTAATTTATCATTAATATAAGTCTTAAGAAATGTAAGCATTTTTTTTTATTTAGATATTTGGTAACAAGTT
This sequence comes from Latrodectus elegans, assembly GCA_030067965.1. Taxonomy (NCBI): domain Eukaryota; kingdom Metazoa; phylum Arthropoda; class Arachnida; order Araneae; family Theridiidae; genus Latrodectus; species Latrodectus elegans. Next base: position 110,446,163 of record CM057819.1, read on the forward strand.
AAACAGTATAACATGAGCATTTTTGCATTGTAAATATATTAAGTTATTTAAATGGTCATTTCCTGACAAAAATGTTGAAAAATATTGTAAATAAAGTATTTTTTATCGTGTAAAATATAATGAAAGACTAAATAAAACATTCAAACTTTTATATTTATACCGTCGTTTGTAAAAATATTTAATGGCATAAGCATGATTGTTAAAATATATAGTTACTATGGCTTATTTAGTTTTTGATATTTTACACATTTAATCTATTTAATTGTTTTTATGGTTTTTATTTAAAAGATATTTTATTTCCAGTATTTTCACCACTTTTGTCAGCAAATGATCTCTGAGAAATTAAATAATTTTATGTATAACTACTTCCTTCAATATGCAGTTATTTGCATAGTTATAGAAAATGTACTATTGTTGAAAATATTAATCTTACTAAAAAATTCTAAAGTTTATTCCAAAATATTTTTATGTAAAGCACATTATTGCATGTAAATTTTTTCAAGTTTATTTAATTATAGATAATTTACTTCTTTAACAGGGCTTACAAACCGAAGTTCATTTCGAATTTATTTATAAACATATGAGATTGCTAATTTATAATTCTGTTATTATATAATTTGTGAATTTGTGCCCTGCAGCTATTTATCTGAAATATTTTCCACAAAAAACAACACTACGTTTGTAAGAAATTTTTGTTTTAATTTTTACAAGTTTTTACAAGTAAATTTTAGTGTTAGATTTCGCTTATTAACGTTTTCATAACCTTTTGATTTTGGCGCACCTATATTAGAAATTTTTTATGTCTCCACATGTCACTTCATATAATGTACAATATTTTTGAAAATAAGGTAGTTTTAAGGAAAAATGAGGTGAATTATGATAGTTGTTTTAAATCATATTCTTTTTGCCTCCAATATAAAGCATGTAGTTATGGAGACATGTGTCATATTATTAAATTCAATACTGTTACAATCTTTCGAAAGGTACCCTATTAGTTTTATTTCAGTTAACAAAACAATTTTTAGCTAGTATTAGTGATTAATTATACTTAATATTTTTCCATGTTTTCCTTGATCTAATTGTAATTTTTAACTGCTATTTTTAGTCTTATTTTGAAGTAAAGAATTCTCGAAAATGAAATTATCGTGAATGATTAGCTTTTATAGAACTCAAGCACATACTGTTATTTAGGCACTGTAATTTAACCGATATATATATATATATATATATATATATATATATATATATCACAGATATAGATACATCTACACAAATTCTAAAAAATCTAATTTTCTTACATTAGCATATCTTATTAAGATGTTAATTTTTAAACATTGTGAAGTTTAAGTGTTCAAATTTCTCATTCAAAGTATATCAAAAAAAGATTCAAACCAAAATTACTGCAGACAAGTAATTTGATTTATTAACATTTAAAAAAACAAAGCTATATTTAAATAGTAATTATATAATGTATAATAAATATCACATATATAACATATATATCATGTAATATGCTGATAAAAGTTCTTTGAAATTAAATTTTTCTGTACATTTCTTTAATATTTGTATATGAAATAGAATTTGAGAGTTATATGTAAATTTTTTCATACTACTACTACTTAAAAAAAAGTAGTTTATTTTTTCATACGTATAATAGGTAAAGCAAATTATATTTTCTTTTCCCATCTAATATGTAAAACAAATTTTATCTTTTCATATGTCTAAATTGTAAATCATATATCTTTTTTCATACGTCTAATAAGTTTCCCAAAAGGGAACATAAGAAATTCTGTATGAATAATAAATATTGTTTTAGAAACATCACAAGTAATGTTATAACATACTACTAAAAGTATAAATCAAAATGCAATTTGAAATACTGAGTGGTTTATTTTATGTTTGAAGAGTGTATAAAGAATTACTTTTAGATATTATATTGTTTCCTGAGATATCCGAAGAAAGATAAATGTTTTATGCTACTCAATGGTTTTAAAAGGTGTACTAGTTTATAGTCATTTCCCGGAATCAGCGTAAACTATCAAATCATAATATTTTTCAATTAAATGTGTATTACTAAAATATTCTATAACATTAGATGTGTGTGTGTGTGTGTGCTATGAAATATATGTATTTAAAAGTAGTCATCATGCAAAATTCTCTTATAGAGTCAAATCATAACAATTTTATTGAATTCTTACTGCTATAGTTTATCTTTAAAAAAAAATACAATATCATTAGACATAATGAATTAAATAAATTTTAAAATAGTTTAATTTTACTGAAAACACACATTGAAATAAATGTAATAATTATGGAAAAATTATTTCCTAATTTTTTTACAATTCCCTCTTTTTAAAATTACAATTTTCAGTGAATGACGAGAGTTAAACTTTAAAAAAATTGTCCTGTTCTTTGACTAGCTATATAAATATAATTTTTATACAAAATTATCAAAATAGATTATAGTTTCTTCATAATTAAGGCCTTATATACCATCAATAAAGAAATTAATGTTATAATCAAGTTTAATTATGTAAGTAAAAATTGCAGAGACAATTTAAAAAAAATCTATTTCATTATTGCATATGGTACATACATTTCAGTTCGAATTTTAAATACTGTTTTTCCCATAAATTTAGATTTTTAGAAATTTAATTTGAAATAATTATTTTAATACATATTTTATATTTAAAAATATATAATATATTATTCAATTGATATATTGCAATACTTTCTTAAATGAATAAAAAAATTGTCCCATCCATGTGAGCAAATATTCACTTACAATTAATTCATCATGAATAATCTAATATTCATAAGTAACATATTTGAACATAAAATTCTAGATATTTTAAAAATAAAATTCATTATTACGTTAAATGATTCTAGTGGTAATGAATTGTTAATGTATTTGACTGTTCAATGAAGTTTGATTTTAATTTAAAAGTTGAAATATGAGTTTATATTACTGAATTTCGTAACTTATTCCTATTTAATCATTTAAAGAGAAAGAAAAATATATTAGTTTCATAATTATATTATTTTTGTAGTTTTAAAATTATTTGCAAAACTAATTAAAACATTTTTTCAAATTAAAGAGGTTTAACAATAAAAATAATCGAAAATTTTCAAATGGAAATCATAAAAAAAAAAAAAAAAAAAAAAAAAAAAAAAAATCAATGTTCAAATAAGTTAAATGCTCTTCTAGATTCAGATTGTATACATAGAATAAAATCTGATTTTATACACAATATTTTATGACATTTTATTTTCGCGTCTTTATATCTTAAAATAAATATTTCTCATTTAATTTGTTTTCAATTAAATAAAATATGTGTTTATTCCAGAAAAGTAATTTTGATTCCCACAGTTTATTATACGAAGACAATTTAAATTAAAGAATGAATAAATGTCTAAAAAGCACTACTTCTTAAGTAAAAATTGATACTTTTACTAATAGAGAAAATTTTAAAGCATAAAATAGTCACAATATCTTGGTATGATAATATATAACGATGTAAACAATCAGAATTTTGAATGGATAAGTGTTAAACGCTTATCCATTCAGAATATTTGATCAACTGGCATTTGTACTTATAGGATTCATAAATAAATTGGATTTGCTTTATATAAAAGAAAAATTTACTATTAACAAATAAAATAACTGTGCCTAAATATAATGTAAAAATATTTATTACTTTCTGATTAACTGTTTGTTTGCAATTTATATTAATATACTTTAATTTTGATTTCAAAACATGCAAATTAACACTATCATTTGTATGAATTCAAAATGTAAAATTTTGTTAGTAAAAATGTGAAAAAGTAATTTAATAAAAATACAAATCCCTTATTATATTAAATTTTACTTCGGGGGAAATATATTCTTTGTTAACAAAAATCTATTTTGTGTAATTATATACATTTAAGGAAAATTAAATAATGCATGAAATAATAATGAAAATTAAAAAAATCATGAAATAAAAATAAATATATTTTCGTTTAAAAATATTTTGTAATGATATTTTGTAACGAAAAACATACTTTATTAAAAAAAAAATATTGAGTTTTTAAAAGTATTGTGAATTAAAATGTCATAAAAAATAAAAGTAATTAAGCTTTTTTCTTTCATAAAATATTCTTATTGTGAAAAAGAAATTATCGTATCAAAACTATCATGTGACATGAATTTGGAATGAAAAGTGGAAAAAAAATCAAATTTTAAAATTCAAACATACAATAAATTCAAAACTTATTACAGAATGGAATTATAATTTCAAAGTAAAAATATTTTGCAAAAGTTTTCGAGTCTAGAAAAAACAATTACCAAATTCCAGAATCGACACTTCATCGGTGACCCGTTCTTTCCCTGGCGGCCACCGGTTCAGTATCTCGCCGCGTAGCTTGCAGACAAAACACCGTAGATGCGGCGGAACAACCCCTTGACAGCCTCGAATATTTCCCCGTAACTCACGTCGCTTGTTCTGCGGCTTCTGTTTAGGGCGGCCCGAACGCCCAAATGAGGGTTAATTTCGCGATCGGCGCACCCATCGAGCCCCACCTCTTTTTCCACTTCTTTATCCCCCCCCCCTTATCTTCCATTCCACGGTACCCGGATTTCGGCTCTTCACTAAAACTATTTATTTCATTTTTTCGTTTCCTTTGTTCTTTTAATAAAGAAATTCATTAAGATAGCTTTGGCGGCATCAGATTTGTCTGAGAGGAAATTTTGGAGACTGTGATTATGTATCTTTGCATATCAATTAAACACATAAATTGCTCTGATGTTATGAAATTTCTTAAATCTATGATTTAATGCATGATTTTTTTTTATTTCATTGTGGATAACTATATTTTATTTTTGAATGGAGTAAAAAAAATATTTTTTTATTATATTGGAGGTAACTATATTCTGTTTTTGAATGAATTTAAAAATACTTTTATATAAATGAAAAATTTAAAAAATATTTTCATATCTTAGTAAATTTGAAGAAAATATTTCTTAAAATAAAAACACATTCAATTAAAAAAACTGAATTCAGTTCTTGCGTGTAAAAAATAATTTATTTTATTCTTAGATAAAATATAATTCATTTACTTATTTTTTTAAAAATATTAATTGTTCTAATATCTAATATTTTTCAAAGAAAAATTAAATTTTAAATTACAGTAATATAAAATAAATAATCTAGATTACAGTAATATTTCTTTTCCAATTTAAATGCATAAGAACTTAATTTAAATATTCTTTAGAATTCAGTTATTTCTTTGCCATAAAGCACATTTTAAAGGAAGAGTTTATATTTTAATATAACACCTCTTTATTTAATTATTCATTAATTAATTAAGCATATAAAATCTATGTACTCGACATTTCTGCACACACACATGTAATTAATATTTATACCTTACACAAAAAACTATTAGGTACCTAAAATCTATTAAAAAACATGATTCATTTTCAATTTTTAAACGATATAATTATGTGTGTTAATTAATCATATTCCTTAAAAGTTGAAAATAAATATTTTCAATTTAATGTATATTTTCCCCAAAAGAATAATACGATTTTATGTAAGGATATATTGTGATTGTTAGAACTAATTATTATAGAAAATAATAAATAAACTTTTATATAAACATTAAATACCACTGATGATTTACTTAGAAAATTTAGGAATATATTCTTTAAAAGGGACGACTTTCTAAAATAATAAATAAACTTTTTTTGTAAACATTAAATACCACTGATAATTTACTTTGAAAATTTAGGAATATATTCATTAAAAGGGACGAATTTCTAAAATAATTCATGAGGAGAATTTAATAACAGTTTTTGAGCTAATAATTAAATAGTTACCATAAAGATAGAAGTCTATAAGCAGCTGTTTTGCTTCGATAAAAAATTAATAAAATTTAATCTCATCTTGCACTAATTTGGTGTTTATTTTTAAGTGGTGAATTTTAATTATGCTGATTACTTTGACGTAATTATGAAGCATTTTACTCCTAGCCATCTACTTTCCTGCTTAGGACTTGAAAAAGAGGATTTGTTTCGAAGTCCTCTTCTTGTTTTGAGCTTTTCGTTAGTTTATGGCCTTATGGATCTGGTTTAGTCTATTGGCTTGCTACATAGAATAAGAAACAACAACACTTGGATGTAATTAATCACGTTTTTGGAATCATTCATAAAACATTATTTTACTTCTAAGGATATTAGAGTTATATTTTGTATATTAGAATTAATCTGAGATTACTTTTATTACACAAAAATTATTTAATTATTTTTAGACTTTCAGAAAATGAAGAGGCATTAGGTTACACTCCATCACTGTAAATAAAAGGAAATTTGTGGCAAAAATCTCTCTTTCACTCTCTCTTTTTTTTAGAAATTATAAAAAATATACTAAGCAAATAAAAAAATACCTAGTATCCATTAGAAAATATATGCAGAAATTTGTAATTATTAATAAGCAGTTTCTTACAGATTTGCCTGCTGCAACAGATTACTGAGACAATTGCTTGAATTTCACAATAAATTGAATTAATTTGGTATTTACCATTGGATTGCGTTTGTTAAAAACTATCTTTTTTCATGTATATATAGACATTTTATTTACTTAATATTGCGTATATTTCCTAATATGGGCAAATTTTGAAAAATATTTAATGACAAATTCTCCCGAACTTATAAAACTGATGAAGTTTTATTTACTCATTACTAATTTTTAAATATTATATCATTATTTTTCATCGAGCTTTTACTTATTGCTTGTTGTATTATTAATTGTGATGCATGTATAATTAATTGTGATTGAAAAAAATTAAATCGATAGTGGATAAAAAAAATTTAATCCAGAACATATAATTTAGAAAGATTTTTTGATCTGTTAAATTATGCTGAAAAGAAGGATTATTCAATAAATTTAAATTTTGAAATAGTATTTTTTCAATAAATGTATTTTCAATAAATGTGAAGTAAATATTTTAATTGCCATTTTTAACTTATTTTAAATCAAACTTCATGAAAATGAAAATAGAGTATATTACAAACCCGATGAATTCGAATAAATTAGGGTTATTCACAAAAAATATTTTTAGCCCTTTATCTTAAGTGTCACAGAAAAATGGTAATAAAATGTTAACAATAAAATAAATTCTGAATATGTTTAATTTTAGATTAAAATGAGTTGTATATTTGAAATATTTTTATAATTTCACCTCTCTTTATCTTTTTTCGCAGTGTTTATCTTTACGTAAATCTTTATTTCGTTTTCCCTTTATTAATAAGGTGGAATCTGTGTGCCTATTGCTTCACTCTGACAGTAAGTGGATTCGATTCTCACTTCAGCTGTTAAAATGGTTCAGAACCCGCTTGAAAAACCGTGGATCTCGGTTAGTTAAGTCTCTCGAGTAAAACGTAATCGCCAGTCATAAGAAAGCCAAACCAGAACATTTATTGCCTACCATTAGTATTATATCTCAAACCATGACCACAAAACCGACGCCCGAAATTATTGTTATTATTATCATTAGTTGTCATATTTCCTTCAGATGAATTTCGCAGATTTAAACATATTTCAGTACTTCTTTTTATTAAATTGGAAGTTAGAGGATTCTTTTGTGATTTTTTGACCTCTTACTGTATTATTAAAACCTTTTTCATTTATTTTCTTGATTTTCAGCATTTATTCTTTTGAAACTTCTATGAATAGAGAATTTAAGGTAGAAACATATCTCTAGGGAAGTTGCAGTAACTATCCGAACATTTTACCAATTCATTGATTGGTCTTAGGTGATCCGTTACAATGACTGTGGCATAATTGATTACTCTCATATAGGAAATAGGGCTTGACATGATTTTTTAAGATAGCCCTACATAGTGCTTTTTTTTATATAAACTAGGGTATATACATTTCTATGTGCATATGGTATATACATTTCTATGTGTATATGCTATATATTTCTATGAATAGATGATATATACATTTTTCTATGTACGTATGCTATATACGTTTTTATGTACATTTGCTATATATATATTTCTATGAATAGATGATATATACATTTCTATATGCATATGCTATATACGTTTCTATATACATAAGCTATATATATTTCTATGTATAGATGTTATATAAATTTCTATGTACATATGCTATATATATATATATATATATATATATATATATATATATATATATATATATATATATATATGTATAGATGCTATACATATTTCTATAGACATATGCTATATATATCTCTATGTATAGATGCTATATACATTACTATGTACATATGCTATATACATTGTGTATTTCTTATACACCCCATAAGAAATTTTAATGTTCCTGGTTTGTTTCTCCTTCAATATTAAATATTAAATTTTTAAATAGTGGAAAACTCGAATTCAGACTTTTTTCAACAATTTGATGGCTATTCATCCAGTATGAACAACATTTGACTACTGTTTAGATGCTGTTCGTGTAGTTCTCCATTTGGGATTGAAACTTCGAAAAAGAACTGTTGTTGATTGGATTGGAATGATTGATCAGACTGATTGTTAATTGAAATATTATTCTTTCCAATTGTGTTTAAAGTTGTACCGGGATATTTTTCGGATTATTTTCAAGACCACCACCTTCCAATCCTCCGTAACTCTAAGGGCATCAACTTTCTTAAGATTATCTTCCAACAATCCATTCTTCAGTTTTACTATGAAATAAGAACAAAGTTACAAACCATTTGACTTAGGTCTTAGAAGGTAGCAAGAATGTTGAATTGTATATTGTACCCCTTTAAAACACATTCAAAATTTAATTATAGGTAACGTCGCCCTACTTTTCTAGTGGTCTGCGCGCTGACTGCGAATAGGGAAGTCCTGAGATCAAATCCCGATTCGAGCATGAATATACTTTCTCTCTCTGTCTATCCTATCTTTGTCCCTTCCTTGTATGACTGGGTTGTGAATGGTTGCCTACTCTATAAACGGGTACCTATGGCATTTGTGTACTGAGGAAGTCGGACTCCACACCAAAATATGGTTCAGTTGGAAAAGTAGAACAGCGCACTCCATAATGCCATCTTAGCTGGCACACGGCAACAGCAATAATTCTAAGTAACCAATGATATTCCGTCTGTCGAGGTTTCAGTAGCAAAGGAATAAAGCAACAGTAAAAATGTCAAGGTTTAATATCAGACACAAATATTAATTCCCCAATTGAATAAAAATCAAAATAATGATTTTTATTTTGTAAGACTAAAATTAAGATGTTGATATGTTATTTTAGAAGGTGGTTTAATTAAAACATGATTAAAATGTATTAATATTTAAATTGTATTTCAATCACCAGTATGTGGTAACAGTCACATTTATTTCACTCTCATTTGTAAGATAGAAAACTAAGAAAAAGAAGATAGTTTACCATACAAAAACTCTAAAATAATTCGTGTTTCAACGGTAGGGATAGAAAATAGTACCTCTTTACGATAAACATTGAATGATACCCGTATGGTTCACAAGATATATAGATCTCCACTTTTTGGTGCGGTTACGTCATTTATTCTCATTTCATTTGATAGTTTTCCAACAAGTTCATGACCTCACCAGGAGATAATAATCCATTTGTTAAAAGATCTTCTTAACATTAAACGACCGTTTAGGGAGAACTCCCGGTCTTTGGCGGGATGCGGGTACACGGTGTGGAAGGCGAGCAGTAATTTGATAACACTTGTTGGAACTATTTAATTGACTTCAATAGGTCTTTAAGTAACCTGTAATTTAGTTTCCCTCTTTCAATGTTTGACCAGAAGGCTGAAATGTAATTGGTTCGTCTGCAATAAGACTTCATTCGTATAATCGTATTTAAGCAATCGTATTAAGTGTCCCGTGTTTTCTTTTTAAGGTTATATCCATTTTGTTGACACATTAATACCGGGAGTAAACATTAAACATTCTTAGCTAAACATATGGAAGCTTCCCAGACAGTACTAATTGATTATCGGATTAAATCCCACCACCCTCAATTGGTTCGTAATTTTGATCTATGGTCAGGCTTTGAACTTTTATATCCCACTCAACATCATTCTTCACCAATGAAGAATTAGCAGATCACATGGTTCCTCTTAACATAATTGTAAAAAAAAACTATATTTCAAATTATACCGGTAACATTTACGATTACCATAAAGAGATGGTATTTTCTATTCTTTCCTTTTCAAACAATAATTTTTTTAGAGTTTGATGTAAACTATTCCCTTTTTATTTTCTTACGTATCATTTCTGAAAATAAATACAACATATAAAACAATTCAGGAAAATAATTAAGATATTACTTTCTTGGAAGAATATTTTCTTAAAATAAATTATATGTTATTGTTGTTGCCAGTCCTCATTCGTCATCAAATCTGTACCTAGACCATGACCCCAGCAATCCTGAGTACATCAAGTACTTAGAGCCTAACTGAAGGGTATCAACGAGATACCCTTCAGTTAGGACTAATTTTATTGCATGCTTTTATAGAAAATATGGATAGTGGGAATGTTAACTGTTGTGCTCTTATCTTCTAACTATAGCTACAAAATAGAACATCAAGAAGTCCGATCAATAGTTTTGCTAAAAACTATTCGGGAACTATCCTGAAACATAGCCTTTGAATTTCAAACCATGGTTCGGTGATGAGATGTGAACCATAATTAATTGATGAATTACGTAAAAAAAGAACTATCCTGGAACACAGCCATTTAATTTAAAACTATGATCCAGTGTTGAGATATAAACCATAATTAATTGAGGAGTTACGTAAAAAAAAAAAAAAAGAACTATCCGGGAACACACATTTTTTTAATTTAAAACCATAATCCAGTGTTGTGATGTGAATCATAATTGATGAATTAAATAAAAAAAGAGTTACATGAAACACAGCCTTTTAGTTTTAAACCATGGTCCAGTAATGAGATGTGAACCATAATTAATTGACGAGTTACGTAAAAAAAGAATTATCTGGGAATTATCCGGAAGCACACTGTTTTAATTTAAAACCAGGATCTAATGATGAGATGTGAATCATAATTAATTGATGAGTTACGTAAAAAAAGAACTATCTGGGAACTATCCGGAAACACACTGTTTTAATTTAAAACTAGGATCTAATGATGACATGTGAACCACAATTAATTGACGAGTTACTTAAAAAAAGAACTATCGGGAAATTATCCGGAAACACAGCCTTTTAATTTAAAACCATAATGCAGTGATGAGAGATGAGCTATAATTAATTGTGATCTAAGCTATTAATAACTTTAATTAAGCTAGTAATTACTTTCACAAGATTCTCTAATCCCCGGGAGTAAAACAGTATGTATTACTCTCAGCATTAATGCTTTTATTGAGTCAGAGAATTTTCTGTAAAATGTAATTGCTAGAAAGTGTGTAGACAAAATCATAGGAACATAAAATAGTAATTAATTGATGCCTAATATTAGATGTAATCGAAAAATCTTGCATCAAGGAATCTCGATCGCTGATTAGGTCAGTGTTTAGATAGATCTTTAAAATGAAGGGTTAGAGCAGCGTCTCTCGACTGTAGAGTGTGACGTTTAACTGTGTTAGGAAAGTATCACAAGTATGCTACAGAAATTGCAAATGATTATTGTATTTTAATAGTAGCTAAATATTTAAATTTCATACCTTTATTACTATTAAACAATCAATGAAAAGTAATACATATTTCACGTATTAATAAAATTTGAAATTGATGAACTAAATAAGTTCATAATATGTCATGGTATAGTGGTACTTTGCATCAAAATAATTAGGCGCATTGCATTATTATTTGAATGCAGTGCGGCTATTATAAACATCAGCATTAGGGCATTGTTTAAATTAGACGCACTGCATTAAATTCTCGTAGTGACCATTGCATTTTAACACAATGCTCCTTTCGAAGAATTTCGGGATCAAAAGAGAACGACAGTCACTGGCTGTCATCTTTTCTAATGTAGAAAAAAGCTTTAAATCTAGCTAACGTAGGATGTAAAATGAAGCAGATTTGTTTCATAGTTTAAGCCAACTGAATTAAAATATTACCAAAAAAATCTTATTACTTAATGAAATCTTTCTTAAAATTAAATAACAATATTAATGGAAGCAAAAAAGAAAGGAAAATGTTTTTAAAGTATCTTCAAAATTAAATATAGTAGAAGATATTTTTATTAATGAAGAAAAAAAGAAGCGATTTATTTTTTCATTTAAGAATTTACTGTTTTTTATCTTAGATTTTTGTGATAATTATTAATTGAGAAATTCTTTTATAGATAAATAAATAAAAACATGTGTATGCTAATAAATTTTAGATAAGCAATATAGAAAAAAATCTATATATATTATGAAATTTTATCATAATGTATTAACGTATCTTAAATTTGTATTTCTAGACATTTTTTAAAAAAAGCAATACTTGTGTCTTTTTTTTATTAATTATTAATGTAAAGTGTTTTCATTTTTTTTTAATTTATGTAAAATTATCAAAAACTTGTAATAGACGATATTTAATGCTTAGGGATAAGAATTAAAATGCCATTTTTCATTCATTCTTAAACAAAAATAAATAAATAAATACAATTTAAAAAAACATAAATGTTTAGTAAAAATGATAAAAAATCAACTGATAATATCACTAGGACTTTTCTTTCCGTTGTACTTTTAATAGGATAAAAAGATAATTATTAAATTCATTTGATATCATTGCACTTGATGCACACACGAGAGAGATAGAGAGGGGAAAAAACGCTTTCTATTTTAATTTTTTAAATTCAAGAGAATGTTGTAAAAATGAATAATAATACAATTTATTTAATAAATATTATCGATATTGGATTAGAAATAAAACCTTAGTGTTGTTAAACAATAAATGAGAGGTAATATTTATTGTTACTTGTACCGGAAAATATTTGATCTATTCCCTTTACAGTGCTAGAAAATAGGTAAGTATTCAGGAAAAATTCTTTTTTAGTGCATCAGCTGACTCCACAAAAATAGAAAAAATAAAGTGCCATTTTCATTTACTATTTCAATTGTATTTGAATAAAACGCATTAATCAAATATAAATGAAGTCTCATAAATTAGTCTGAATTTTTTGGTTCACTGTTTGTCGTCAAAATGAAATCCAAATCCCAGTGCTGAATTTGATATTTTAAACTCTAATATATATATATATATATATATATATATATATATATATATATATATATATATATATATATATATATATATATATATAAATATATATATATATATATATATATATATATATATATATATATATATATATATATATATATACATATATATATATATAAATATATATATATATATATATATAAATATAAATATATATATATATATATATATAAATATATATATATATATATATATATATATATATATATATATATATATATATATATATATATATATATATATATAACTATATATATATATATATATATATATATATATATATATATATATACATATATATATATATATATATATATATATATATATATATACATATACATATATATATATACACATACATACATGCATATATATATATATATACATATATATATACACATACATACATGCATATATATATATATACACATACATACATACATGCATATATATATATATACATATATATATATACACATACATACATGCATATATATATATATATATATATACATACATACATGCATATATATATATATACACATACATACATACATGCATATATATATATATAGTACCCTTTATTGTGTATATGTACTTATCAATTACAAATAGTACATAAGGAGGAATCCAGTTATGACTTGAAAATGAATTAAACTTTATGAAAATAATAAAGCGTAAATATATCTGAAATGCACTCAGTTTTTTTGTAAGAATAAATTATTTTACAGCTTTATCAAATTATCTTATTTTATTGACACATAAATAAAAAATAACTGTTAGGAATTGCATTTAAAATATTTTAAACTAGTTTGTCAGTAATGTTTGGATAAAATAAAATGGACAAATTTATAAATTTCGAAATAACTTGCCTTATAAAATTTCATTGAGTATTTAATAAACCATCGAATAATTAGAAGAATGTTAACAGTAAATATTACATGATGAGAAACACAGATGCATAATTTGTGTAAAACACACATTAAGTTTTAAATATATTTTTGATTTTTTACTTTATATGATATACTTTTACTTTATATGATGATAATAATAGTCACTAACTATGAAAAATTATAGTATTTGAATTATCGTTCTTGTCAAGAGTATGTCTTACGTATCAAATATTACACGATGAAAAATATGATTTGTTGTGTAATCCGCATATAATATACATTAAAATTTCAAAATATATTTTTGATTTTTTTGATTTATTAGCATCACAACATGTAAATATTTTAAAGAAAATACAGTATGGTGGTAATTAATACCAGCTAAAAATATTTTTGAATTACAGTAAAACGTTATATTAACTAAAGAATGTAACGCAGATAAATTTTTCAAACAAGTAAATTATTTTTTCTTTCAACTTTTAACATTTTTTCGCCATTTTAAGTCAAATTTCTAAATTTAAACTTTCTTTTTCAGACTTTTTTCAAACTTGATTTTTCTAAACGTAATTTACTAGAAGCATCTTATTATTTTACTTAAATTTTTGCTTTATTGGAAATATTGTTAAAGAATTTCAAAGTCAAATTCTTCATTAGGGTTCTAATTAATTTATTGCCACAGCCTTATTTCTTATAAATATATTTTTAACGAAGAATTTTGAAATTTATTCTTTCTTGAAGTTTATATGTGTTGTTATATAATTTTATTTGAATCAGATAATATGATGAATATAAAATTTTAATAATACATTGATATTTATAAATTTTCTTCGAAATTTTTGGAACATTAGAATTGTTTAAATAACAATGTGTGTGTGTGAATAAAGTTTCAATATTCCTCATTATTTATTTCAAATATCGTTAAATTCAACTTTGCTTAAATATCAACTTTTTCTTTAATTTGCTCGTACTTTATTTTTTCTTTTTTCAATTCAGTTGATTTTCAATAAATAAATTAGTATTGCAGTATTTTTCCTTTTCCAATTTACGCCTTGTATAGGGTAGGTTTAAATTATTATTTAAAAAAAAAGTTAGTCATATGCATGCAATTAACCTATCAGATTTTTAAAAATTGTATGTTAAAACATCGAGTTTCATTTAGCATAAAACATACAATTTACTAATTCAGTGCTAAAATATAGAATCGGTAAATAAAATAACAAATTTATGTGTGTGGAGACATTGAATTTTGAATGTTTCTTTCTTTCTACAGTAAATATGATAAATTTTGTCTTTTTAATTTAAAACATACATTATAAAATTATAAATTTATTTTAAAATTACATCTAAAATATGTTTAATACAAAAAAATAAAGTTGTGAAGCAATTTTGTATTTATTTTTAGAAATTAGAACTAGACTTATTTTATTCTCTTAATAATGAGAAAAGAAATATTACATTAACTTCTTGTAATTCAAAAAAGAGATTTTGGTTTCGTATTTTAGTTTTCGTTGAAGGTGAGGGCAGATTCTCACCATAAGCAATGTGAATTCAGGTCAAAGTCACACAAACGCTATGATTATTTCGCCAACAAAGAAGGAAAAAAGATTAGAAATTATGGATGATTTTCTTCCATTGATCAAAAGAAAAATATCCTTCCACCAAGGTTATCGTGTTTTTTCAGAATATATGGAAAATATATATATATCAAACATATTTATAATAATATAATCAGTAATAAATATTTAAATTAGTTAAAGCAAAAATTTTATTTCTGCTTCTTAATTTTGAAATAAAGGATAAATAATAACCAAGAAAAACCGTATTTATGAATATATTTATGATTTTTCTTTGATTAAATATAAGACATATTTCAATAAAAAAACTAGTTATTATTACGTGTTAAAAATTTAATTGATTAATTAGATGAGTAACAGTATGATGAATAAGAGAAAATATCGGATAAAATTAGAATTAAAAAATTTATTGATGGTTCAATTTAAAGATTCTTTCTTTGTGTATGAAAAGAGTTTTTATTAAGTTATTGTAAGCACATATTCAGTATTTATATTTTAACTAACGCATTTTAAATTAATTTACCTTTGTTGTTTACTATAAAATCGGTCTTTTTTTATAATAAAAAGGAAATTTATTGCTGTATGATATTGATTATTAGAATAATAAATCAGAAAAAAAATTTAAATAATTGTCCATTTTATTTTACAAATAACAAGAACTTATGCACGCCAAAATAAGTGATCATTTATTTAGATAACTGAAAAAGGTTTTCGATAAATTAGCTGTTATAAAGAAGTGTGTTATCACAGATAAATACAATAAAGTATTAAATATAAAAATTAAAATATTTTTCAAATTAAACTTAAAATAACATGAATAATTTTATATTCTCCTTGTTTGAAAATCTTTTGTTATTTCTGCAGAAACATATCAAATGCTATAGAATGTTGGAAGATTAAATTCTTACTAATAATTAATCAAATTATGAAATTAATTAATATTTCTTAATGTAAACATTATTCTACTTAAATAAATAAGGGCATATTTTTATCGGTAACCTTTTACGATAAATAAAATAACTAATGTTAACGTTTAGGTTAAATGAACAACTTACATTTTATACAAGATTTTGAAATTTTTATTTAGTTTTTAATAATATATCCTTCAATTATAAATGTAAATTGAATAAATTACACATTATTTTTGGTACGAAAAATAAACAAATATCGTTAATTTGAATTTTTGTTGATTAAAAAATATTTTATCTCTAGTTTTTGGGTTAATTCATTTAAGGTTTATAAACATTACAGCATTATTGTTTATAAATTGAGCAGCACATATATGAAAAAATTTAATTTTATATTTTCTTCGCTTTTGAAAATTTTAAATTCTGTTTCACTTAGAATAATTAAGTGTTAATGAATCGTAAAATTTATTCTCACAACTTTTGGATAAAAATATCAAATCGTTCCAAAATTTGAGAAACTTTGATGGTTATGATTTCAATAAGAAAAAATTGAAAAAGTATTTTATCCATAGTTTAAAAAATTCAAGAGGTTATTATGGTTTTTAAGACTTTTTCTTTTCATCTGAGGGATTGGTGGAATAAGTATTGTAACTGCTGAAAACAAATATTTCTACTTTTCTTCGAGTAAAAAAGTCAGATTGAATCTTTAAAACAATTTTATTTACTATGATTAAAGCACATTTTCAAAGAAAAGTCAATCAAGAGTAAAAAATGTTATCAATATTTTATAATTACATTATTAAGTTATCGAATAACGTTAGGTAAAAATTTGAAAGTCTAAAACTGTCTTAAAAAATATGTTTACGGAAAATTTGTTCTTTTACTTTTATTGATCTATTCATTTATTTATATAGGCAGAAATATTGTAAGAATTTGAATCTTTTTTTCAGAATTCGTGTAGAAGAAAATAAGAATTTATATTTTCCTACCATTTAAATAAAACATTTCTTTCAATGGAACTTTATTTAAAAATTTAACACTTTTCAAAGCTTTTATCAAAATTTTTGAAATGTTGAAATACAGCTCATAATTTATAATACAATTAAAAGATAATTCAAAAGAGAAGTAGTATTAGTTTATTCTTATTTCTTTAAAAGGTACAATGTTTATTGTGACGTTACTTTGATGTAGTTTTAAAACTGCATTTCCTCTGAAGTTAATGTTTTATTTTACTAACGCTTTTTTCTTTAATATAATAAAATTTGACATCTTACGGAAGGATTATTTCGATTAAAGAGTGAACTGCTCTTATTTACCTAAAAGGTAAAAACCAGAAAACGTTGCAGTGCCATATTTGACAGCTTTAGTAAAGGGAAGCCGCCGAGAAAGTTCTTTCATCCTTTATTGTTAAAAATGTCCAGTAATTCGATGAAAAACCTTTCTTTTTTTGGAAAATGTCAATACATTTCTGAATAAAGGGAATCATAAAAGTAACACAAGTTTATTTAGTATTAGGCTTTAAAATAACGTATGAAGAAAAAGCATACAAGCCTTTTTTCATATTGGTAATATATTGGCTCTTTTCTCTTATTGGTAAGTTGTAAAAAATTTCCTTTATTCTTCAAGTATAATCAGAAATGTATAAGATTAATTTGTTAATAAAATTGATGTATTTTAGCTATGCCTATTTTTAAGTTTTATTATAAAAATAAAGTTTTCTAAATTCCTTAAAATTTTGTATAGTTAACATTTTTTTACTTGCATTTTAAAATAACTAAAAACATAATTTTTTTTAATCAAAAATATAATTTTTCTATAAAGCATCAGATATAGAAATAATTTTTTAATAAGGTGAAAAAGTTTTAAATACTTTCATGTGTTTTACCAGTGAGGAAAATAAAATATAGATAATAAGAAAAAATTCAATTTTTTTTGATTACTTAAGAATAAAAATATTTTTAGAACAAACTTTTATTATTGCAAACATTAACTGGAAAAATAATAATATTCCATTTCATTCATACAGTAAGTGTAAAAATAAAAACTCATATTCGCCATACAAAGTATTTTATAACTATAATATATTTCTTTGTGGTAAAATAATGATGTAGAATAAAGTATAACAACTAAAAATTAATGTAATTTCATAAAATGTAATTAAAACACATATTATATGCAATAAATATAATACATCATCAAAATTTACACAAAGAAATGAGCAGAAAGCGCAAAAAAGAAAAAAAAAATGACTACAGTAATTTCTCTTTATGTATTACTTTTTAGTGTCAATTTTTGATAAATGTTTATAAATTCTTCTTCCAGAACTTATAAACAGGGCATTTAATAGTAGGAACATTACTTAAAATGAACTATCTATCAAGTTTCACTCCATGAATTTTTCAGAAAAAATATCAGAAATAATTATTTTCTGAAAAATTTAAGCAAAAATATATCATCAATAAATATATTATAGCAGATTACTTGTGTAACGGCATTTGAAGCTTGAAGTTGGCATAAAGTTAGTTTTAAAAATATATATAATAAATTATAGCTAAAATGTTTATTTCTATGCATCCCCTTTTTAACTATTTTGCTTAATTTTTTCATTTGCATTGCTTAACATCTTATTTTATGCGTCACCGTTACTTAAAACTAAACTTTAATTTCAATAATTATTTTTAGATTACTTTCCTTACTTCTATTTTATGCAGACTAAAATTGGAAATTTTCATGATTAATTGTGAGATTCATTAGTTAGAATCAACTGAATTCTTGCAAATTAATATTTTTTTTTCTCACTTCTATTAAAATATTGTGTATTGGTAATATATCAAATAATAATTGGTAATATAACAAATAAATGAAAGCAAATTTTTGAATTTAGAATATATATATATATATATATATATATATAACAACATTTTTCTTTGAATAATTCTATTTAATTGTAGTTAGAGAAGTATTTTTTTAACCGGTGATTTTTTGTATTTTATTCCATGTATGAATGAAATATTGTGTGCGTATTAAAGTTTTTATTTTCATTCTTTTATGTGAATTTAAGAGATCTTTTTTCTAGTTTATTTTAAGTATGCACTGTTCATGATATACTTCTGTTTTAGCAAATAGTTTATAAATGTGAAACATTACCGAAATATTACATGAATTTTGATGTTTTTTTTCCAGAATATTTTCATCTGGTTTTTTTAAAGATATTATATTTTCAGACTTAAAGTTATTGATGCTCTTCAATAATTCAATTTTCAATATCAGTCTGACTTTGTTTATGAGAAACAATCAATATTTTTTTTTCATGTTATGTCAATTTATTAATAATTTCCCTACCGCAATATGCCTTTCTTTTTTTTTAAAATGTTCTGTATAACATTTTAAACTTTAATTTTCTTTCAAATTTATAATATATGTTTGGTTTTTATTAAGCTATTTACTTTTTCTTGCAAAGTGATTTATTTTGAATTTTGCTTTGAAGATAATAAAAGAACTAGTGAGCCTTTCAATATTAAATGAATTTAACATTTTTAAAAGGTATTGAAAGCTTCATTAATGAAAAATAAATATAAAAGAAGGTATTATTTAGAATTCCTTTCTTGGAATGTTTAAAATGAAAAATATATTTTATAACTGTTTTTTTCAAATGATTGAAAAGAATTAAAATTTTATTGAAAGATTTCTTATTTCTGTGCTACCATTTATATAACGACAGGGAAAGATAGTTATTAAAATGCGTTTCAAGCATAAGATAAACATATCCGATTTTCTTAAATTCTAATAATTTATTTATTTGCAGCCCACAGTTAAATCAAGTAAAATAAAGTAATACAAATGCACTCTGAA
This sequence comes from Latrodectus elegans, assembly GCA_030067965.1. Lineage (NCBI taxonomy): Eukaryota > Metazoa > Arthropoda > Arachnida > Araneae > Theridiidae > Latrodectus > Latrodectus elegans. The sequence continues at coordinate 110,466,632 of CM057819.1, forward strand.
ATTGAACATACACATAATATAATTGAATGTTCAATTTGAAATACAAATTGAACATTCAGTTATATTATGTGTATAGAACAATTAGTAGATGTTTTAAAACTCCATTATTTTTTTAAAGAGCTATAAATGTGTGTTATCTTATCTTACTTATAAGGTAACGATTATATTTGCATCGATTACTTCTAAAGTTAGTATCTTCTATCCATTCTGGATTTTAATCTCAACTGAAATTCACTGGTATTTATATCTTACTGCTATGAGTATTTTGTCTAAATTAGTTATATTTGAATTTTTAGAATTGCTATTTTAATTTCAACTGAATATCACTGGTATTTGTATGTTACTAATATTGCGAATCTCATCTAAAATTAATTATATTTGAATTCTGAGAACTGCTTTTAAGAGTGCTTTTAAAATTGTTATTGAATGATTTAGCCGTATAAAAACGTAAATTCATTAAACTGCATATATATTTCTGTTTAAAACTAAATTGTTTTCAATTATCTTGAATTGTACAATTTTACCAATTATTTTCAATTTCATAAGATTTCAGAAATAAACTGTTGAATAAAAATAGTCAGAATTTTGTTAAGGTTGAAAAAAAAACTTGGTTAAAAATGAATCACTAAAGGTAGTTAAGCAATTGAGCAAACGTAAATGAAGTAATAAATTTTTGCCACATAAAATTTATCAAAAAATAATAAATCGCGTAGTTTTATTAAGGAATTATTGTGTTACGATTATTTAGTTAATTAATCCTTAATTGAGTTGTGGAAAAAGTTCATTATATATTTTTGTATAATGTAATTCATAATGCAGAAACTCATTTGCATAAGAAGATGAATAAAATGAACTACTTTTAAAAAGGAATCCCTTATATTATTTCTTATTTCTACAAGAAAATTATTTTATGTAAAGCATGAACATGTTTAGATGTTAGCGGCAAATGAATATTACATGAGAAAGCCAGCAATGTCGGACAATTTCTTTCTTTCTTTCTTTCTTTCTTTTTTTTTTTTTTTGCTATTGACATTCTATGAATACCACACAGTAACTATTACTACGAAACTCTAAAAAGTCGTGAGAAACGCTAGAAAATTAAAATTGCAAAGAGAAACAAAGAAAGAGTCAGAAAGTCAAATTGTGTGAATACGGGAAAAGAATGAATACAATAGAGTTTGGTCCATTAACAACATTTAGCCGTTATTCATCGTGGTACGCCCTTTTTGTATTACCTTCCGTATCATTTTCAGTCACTTAGGTGAGATGAAGCTAACTTATCATCAATAAGTTCATAAAATATATAAAAATTATTTTAAGAAAAATTATGTTCTAATAAATAAATTATAATTTTGCTTATCAAGAGTCACAATTGTAATACATTTTGTCCATTTTTTTTCTAGTTCTTACAGTGAAAAAAAAGTTTCATTTTCTTCACTTGTATTTCATTGGAAATAAATAAATAACAATATTTATTTCCAATGAAATACAAGTGAAGTATTGTTTTGATATTACACATTTATAATAAATTTGAAAGTCTTTTTTATAATAAATTTATAATAAATTTGAAAGTCTTTTTGTAATAAATTTGAAAGTCTTTTTTAATATGATCTCTTATTTTTCTATAATCGATAATATTTACTAAAAATTTGATTTATTACTGTTTCTAGGTAATCAATTACATTGAAGGAATAAACATTTCATTTTTTATTTACATAGCACATTAAGGAAAAGTTTTAATATTTGCATTGAAGAGCGAAAGATTTACATGTATATATATATATATATATATATATATATATATATATATATATATATATATATCCTTTATTTAAATATTTAAATCTTTTTGACACGAACATGTAAGGATCTAGGAAAGCCTTATATTGGTTGGTAACTTATTAAAAATTACTTAAATTTATAAAATTTAAATTTAAAAATATTTCACTTTTTGTTTTCCCCAGCTGCTACATAATAGCTCTTGCATTTATAAATAAACTATAAATCTTGATTGTTACATTTTGATAACCATAGAAAATATGTTACAGTTAAGGTCTAAAATAAGACAATATTAATGACATAACACAGTTAAAATTTATATTATTCACAAAATAATATTTGTTTTTAAGAATGCTGAAGAAATGCATTTTAAAATTTGTTTGCTTTCACATTTAAAATTAAAATTTTTGAATAAAACTGAGTGAAGAAATATTAATATATAATTTACTTACTTCATTTTAATTTTTTATAGAATTTTCTTTCACACAAAATGGTTTCTCTTTCCTATTTCTCACCCTAAAAGTAAAATGTATTTCATTTGAAGATGAACTTTCATACATTTCAATACATAATAAAATACAGTATTTTTCAAACTTTTATGCGACTAAATGGGATAATTTATAAACTTGATTATGTAGGCATTAGTATGATGTATGTAGTTTAAGAATTTAAGGATTCCTTTCATATATTTACAGTTTGTCATCCCTTTAGTGGGTCGATAAAATGAGTATCAAGCATGCTTGGGAACTAGACACTGAGGATTTCACGTTAGGCTGATTACATAAAAGGGATATATGCTTCGCCCCCCAGGCCCTTGGTCACGAAAACAGATATATGTGCTGTAGGCCTTGGTCCCAAAAGACTGTAGCGCCATAAAGTTTAGTTTTTATAAATTTAGGAAAAATATGTTTATAATTTTTACATAGAATTTTGAAACTGTCCTAAACCGTTGGCCAAAATTTTAAGTATTCACAAAAAATAGGCTAATAGTTGAACTTTATGAATTGCAAATTCATTAATATTTTTGTCTATTCATAAAAGTACTATTTTTATTTATTTTTTATTATACCTTATATTTTGTTTTGCTATTTTAAAAATAAATAAGTGTTAACATACTTATTTATATACATTTTAATATTTAAAAATACAAATATTTAGATCTTACTTTTTAAAGAATATTATTTGTTAATGTTAAGTTTTACGAAAACAAATATGTTTAATTTTATATAGCAACATTTATTTATAAATGAAAATAAAACCTAATTGAGACATTCATATGAAATCAAATAAATATAAAAAAGGAAAAAAAGTATCTAAATTTGAAAATAAGTTTTATATTTATTTACATATTCTATTTTGATATAGTATGAAAATATAATTAATGTATTTTGAATGAATGCAAACTTCAGAAAAATCATAACTTATAGAGTATTTTTATATCTAACCGCGCTCACGAATTATTTTTCTTTTACATTATATTTCTTATTATTTAATTTAGTGTGTAAGTTTTTTTGTTTTTATTGTACACACACATTTTATATGTACATATAATTCTTTATAAAGACTTATTTAAATAAATAAAATAAATAGAACTTATGATGCATGAAAATATTGACAGATATTTAATATCAATTTACAGAAAAGTTGAATTAGAAAATTTATTGTTTTTAAACTCGGATGATATTTTTTCTATTTTTAATATGAATGACTCCCAATAGAATTTCCCCTCTTCTTCTCTCACTAAGTTATTCAAATTCATACATAACTACTGCTCTTAAGACTTACACACATATTTGAATTTTATATTTAAATAACAATATTAAATATATATATATTTAAAACGTAATCAAACGCTTATGAATCGAAATTTATTTTATTTCATTTACTCAAAATAATTTACCTAAAAACAATATTAATCTGATTATGTAATCAATTAAATTTTTATCCACGATTGAAAATTTATGATGAAAACTTTTAAATAGTACACATTTAAATAACAGAAAATTTTCATTAACATAAAAATAACGTATATTTTAATTTTGTTTTAAAAATAAATTAATTATTGTAATAAATCATTGTAAACATGAAATAGAAATAAATTAATTAAAAAATATTAAAAATAATTATATAAACATAAATTAAAAACTATACATATAAAATGCAATTCTCAACTAAATAAAAACTTGTAAATGTGTTATGATCCATAATAAATAGAAAAATAATAAACATTAAAAAAAAGGTAAAAAATTGAATTTAAGTAGTTATATGCTGTTAATTTAAACGAAATGTGTATATATACAATTTTGAGATGTCGCTTTAATAAAGGAATTCATTAAAATAAGGATTAAGTATGAATATATATGATAACTCAGGCATGAATAATTAGATTAATAAAAATAATACAATAACTATAAATAAAATAAAGCAAATACACGTAAAATGTTCTGATTATTGTATGTATTTATAAGAAAAATAAAAAACACGATTAAATTATTAACAATAACAATAAGAAAGTAATAAGATTATTTATTTAAAAAATAAGTTTAATTTCAATTACTATATTTGAGCCTTTTGATTATTGAACATTTTCATTATTCAATCTTTGATTTTAAAGTAATGTACTTAAATTTGCTTATAAGGAATTTTAATACAATTTGACCAGCAATCAATCTACTGCCTTTCACTAACATTGTTGATGTTTTCGTGTGCCAGCTAGGCTGGCAAATTGGGGTGCGCTACTCCACTTTTCCAACTGAACCGTATTTGGTGTGGAGTTCGACTTCTTCAGTACAGCATACATGCCATAGGGACCCGTTTATAGGGTAGACAACCATTCCCACCTCATTCACACCCAAGGAAAGGACAAAGGCAGGATAGTGAGAGAGAGAAAGTACATCCCCGCATTTGAACCCAGGACCTCCCTATCCGTAGTCAGGCACGCTGACCACTAGACAAGTTGGCTGGCGCCTTTCACTAATATATATATATATATATATATATATATAATATATATATATATATATATATATATATATATATATATATATATATATATATATATATATATATATATATATATATATATATATATATATATATATATATATATATATATATATATATATATATATATATATATATATATAACATTTAAAAAACTCATGTTATTAATATTTCCTAATCTAGATGAAGGTATTACTACGTAAATGGTTGTCAAGAATCAAAATTTTATGAATTTTTGAGAAAGTATGCAGTTATATAAATGCGAAATTCAATGGCCCAATTTTACATATCAGCTTAACGTTATATATGTTCTTTCAGCATATTGGCAATATATTATAACAATAGGATAAAATTTAAATCTTGCCACATTTTTTCTTCATGTTTGGAGAAACTTTCAATTACATTAATGGATGAACTTAATGATTTTTGCTTCTACTAAACACACATACACTTCACATATTTAAAAATTTATGAAACAAATAATGATGGAATAACCGTAATTAAATTTCACCATCGCAAATTTATAAACCTAAAATATTCTTGAATAGGTTAATTTTAAAAAATTTCTTTTTTTATTTTACTAACTGGTTTGAATGATTAATTTTTTTATTTATATCTTTCGAAAAACATGATGATTATTTGATATCATAATAAAAGCATCTTTGACATTGTATTTTAGTAATTCTCTCTCTATTTCTATAATTTATACGAAAAAAATTTCTGGATTTATCTTCGCGGATATTTCCAAATTATTATCATTACATTTGAGGATTTTTCAGACAAATTACTTGAAAAAAACTATTTATGGATTCCATTGAGAAACATACAATCTTCAGCAATAAGAACAGAAGAAAAAGAAAAAGAATAATGATGAAGGAAAAAAAAGATGTTCTGTGAGCAGTACTGTTATAGCAATTTACCTTTGCGCCGGGGGCTGTGTCGGAACCCGGCTCCAATTGCGGGGTCTTTAGAGCCCTCTGTGGTTTACTTGGGGATTGCGGTCCAGCGCCAGGACTCAGCCGAATCCGACTTCGTCTGGGCGCCTCGTCCACAATTTAGGTAAATCGCGAGGCAGTCACGATCTTTTACGGCTGGAGATAATTTAAAGATGAACAGCCGTGAGAAATGCTCTGACTCCAAAAATAGTTTAAGAAAACGAAATATTAAGCAAAACTGTAAAACACAATATGTGATAACTAAACTTTTAGCTTCTTTTTTGAGAAAAAAATATTTAAAATGTATATCCTCAGAAGTAATATTCTGATATTGTGTCCCAAGGTTTGAACTGTAATTTTTGGTCTAATTACCCCACTGGTGCAAAAAATGACCGTTGAGTGACAAACTAACCAAACCAAACTATCTACCAAGAATAATTGACATTAAATTATTCTATAAAAGCGGAATTATTAAATATTATTTTAATAGTATAGGAAAATTTATATATATATATATATATATATATATATATATATATATATATATATATATATATATATATATATATATATATATATATATATATATATATATGTATGTATATATATATATATATATATATATATACCACTCCACGGTAAAATTAATGAAACTACAAATTATTTTACAATATTCCATATTGTGCCTCTAAATAGTTTTCAATAACATTTACGATGTTTCAATGTACAAAACAAACAATTTTATTGCAAAATATATTTATTTCATTATTATTTAGTATACCACAGAAATTGATAACTCAAGATTAGCTCCAATTATGTACCAATGATTTGAGTCAAACTTTCATCTATCATGAAAGTTTGACTTGATTGATTGATAAATGAATGGTGATTTAAGCAGATTTTGAGTTATTGTATTTGGTGGTATAATGAAAGTTTGACTTGAATACTAGAAAATGAAGTCGACCAAGCTGTGTATCATTACTCTATATAGATTAAAAAAGAATAATAAAATTATGACATGCCTGATTTTGAAACAGTCAAATTCAAACGTTATTTTACACAAATATATTTCAGTTTAAAATGTTGTAATGAGAAAAAAATCATAATTTCATTGGAGTTATAATCGATTTTATATGAACAAAAAACAAAATCTTTATGATGCTAAAGATATTGTTTTAGGAAAAAGTCTTATGGCTCTAATTTTTCTTAATTTAATTAAAATGTTGTTATGTAATTATGCAGAGGATTAAGTTTTTCTTACCATTGTTTTAAAAGTAATAATTTAGATATTTTAGATATTTTTTCATATTGATTTTCCATTTCAAAGACATACGCCAACATAATAAAATGTTCTAACAGAAAAAATAAGAACACAAAATCATAAGTGAAGCAATATAAATAATCAAGTTGATATTTTTATTGAACTAATAAGAGAATTTTACCCTTAAGGAAATTTTAATTAAATAATTAATTTTTTGAACTTTTGATGTTAAAAATATGCACTTATATTTATTTTCTATTGTAAATGAATAACTTATTGATATAAAGAAGAGTACTTCCATTATTAGTTGAGTTCTATTTTGAGAATTTTCAAACCAAGTTACCTGGTATGATTTATTTTTTAACTTAGATATTAAGGGCAAAACCAGCACATTTGTTGGCTATTAAAATGCACTAAAATGTTTGATAGAGAAATAGTTCAATAGCCAATATTGTAAGTACCGTAAACGAATCCAAATGTGATTCAATATTTGAAAATATTTTATTTAAAAGAATATTTTTTTCATGGAAAAATGTGTCATAAAATTATTACTGATTATGTATATGCTTAAACGAAAAATCACGCAAAAAATATGTTGAAAAATTCCTATTAGGCAAATGTATGTGCAGTACTGTTAATAGTAACAAATGAAAATATAGGAAAATAAAAACTAAGATAAAAATTGACAAGTTGAAAGTTGAATTTCATTTTGTCATATCAACCAAAAAACAGATTATTTGGCTTGTTTACTTGAATTAGAGAAAAGATTCTCGTCCTCTATCAAGTACATTGCTGTGTATAGTTTGAAAATGCATCAGTTTGTCTTAAAGCATATTTATTAGGAAACGTTTATTTATGGTTAAAGGAATTTTTATGGTCAGGCGTATACATTGGGGAAAAGAGTATAATTGAATTGAAGCCATTAATGATTTCTATAAAATTGTTCGCTTGGTTTTAAATTTAGGATCAAGATGCATTTCTGGAAATTTTATTTTTGTTTCCTGTTAACATAACTTTCGTTTGACTTGATTTTAGAAACAGGTATTTGAATTAAAAATGAAATAAATAAGTGTTAACTTATAATTTGTTGAAAAAGAGAAATGAATAGCATTGACAAATTACAAAAAGAATTTAAAAGCGGGTGACAACATCAGCAAATGTAGTCTTTTCACTTAAAACAGAAAAAAGTGACCAATAAAATCTTCAGTTTTTGTCCATAATACACACACACAGACATTATTCTTAAAAGTTTTTGTTTTGTTCTACTTTATCTTTTAATCACTGAGGGAATATCCCACAGTGGAGGAGCAGTTCATTTTAGGGTTTAAAGCACTAGTTTAATTACTCCAAAAAATCAAGGATGATTACAGATACATTCTTTGTAGCTGTCGCGCCAGCATATTTCCCTGTACCTAACCTTGAGTTGGACTCTACCAGTTAGATAGAGGCAACCGAGTAGAGTTTTCGAAGCAGCGACCAAGCAGAAGACCCCCAATACTTGGTTTATCACCACCAGAGGTATCATTTCATTTGAAGTACATTGCGACCATGCCCAGTTTTAACGTGTGTCAACCACCTTTGTCTTACTAACACGACGAACCTTCGGTTAAGCCAGAATTTGAACTCACTACTTTCCCATAGTAAGAAAGGCGATCTAACCAACCAGGTCACTCCGACTTCACATTTTTTGTAGTCCAAAACTTATTGTATTATTTATTTTGACGTGTAAATTCGATTAAAATGGAAGTAATGTAATAAAGTTATGCAAAATAATGTATGTAAAATATACATTATTTTGCAATTAGAACTCCCAATGCATTGAAGAAATTTGATTAGGAGGAAGGTGTGAAGGAAAATTCTTTCACCCATACTGTTTGCAGTGTCTTTATATTCAGTCAAAAGTTTTTCTACTCAAAATGTCAACAGAGGTGTCTGCAAAAACAAATCAAATCAAAACTCAAAAAAAAAAAAAAAAAAAAAAAAAAAAAAAAAAGCTCACCCTTTTCCATTTTTCCACTCATGACGCTGCAGCGCCAAACTTTCCATTAGCAGGGGCTTCGTGCCGAGCAACCATTTGTCACTTGTCCAGCTACTGACCCATGCGGGCAACTAAATGAGAGCCTTCGTCCGCACCAAGCTCCACAAGCCTGTGTTTATACCCTAAATATCACCGGAGCGGTGCAGATTTTTTTCTTCCTTTGCCTACTGCGTGGGAAAAAAAGGGTTTTTGCCGCATATTCAGCACTATTTGAACTACTTAAGGAGCAATCGCGATGCCAAATTACGTCTTGAACGAGCTGGCCACTACTTGTTCGGAAGCCTTTTGATGGGACTGGCATTTTGCAGTAAATGCTTGTTCTAAGCATTTTCAGTGTACTGCTTGAATAACAGTACTTAATATAAAAGCGTTTGAATAAATCATTCTATTTGGGAAATGATGAACTTAAATTGCTCTGAAGCTTCCTTGAATGTTCCTGTTAAATTACGAATTAGAATGCAAATTGTAATGAGATAAATCAGGGGAAATATTTATTAATGAATTGAATTGGGAGATAAATATGTTTCTGGTTATGAGTGCATACTTCTATTTTAATAAGGAAATCTTTTATTTAAATTTAGATTCTACTTTAATATTTAAAATGTTTCAATGTCACTTGAAAAGATTCTTAAAAATATTTATTTAAAAAACTCTTGAAAAATGTTAATATGTTTATGAGTGGATATCAATGAATAAATATTGTTATTTGAGAGATATATATTATTAAATTATATAATTGAAACATCACACTAAGTTATTAACTACTTATTATAGTATTATAAAAATGTTTTAATGACAGTGGATTAAAAAATTGATTGAATTAATGCCATAGGACTTCTTACGAGAGAAAAAATATAATTAAAGCACAAACTAAAATGAATCGAAATATAATTTGAATTTTCTAAACATAACTCCCTAAAAATGTTCATCAGATATAAGATTAATAATAGTTGCAAAATTCAAAAATAACAATATATATATATATATATATATATATATATATATATATATATATATATATATATATATATATATATATATATATATATATATATATATATATATATATATATATATATATATATATTTTTATTTGGCTAATATTTTAATGCACATTTAAGGGAACTTTGAGTTTGTTCAAAATAACAACATATAAAAGGTGAAAAATATCATATTATTAGCTCAAAAAATCCCAACGTGTACTTAAAACGAATAGATAAAAGCCCATTGAAATCGGAGCTCAAATAATCACACAGACCCTAAAGTATCTCTAATCCAGACGGAGAGATGGTATAGCAACTGAAATAAATAATAGAATTCAAACTATACTTTTGAATATCACTGATTATTCCAAAATTTTCTTAATACTATAGTACTAATTAAATTTTAATCCTTTATCAATTCACAGAGAAAAAAAATGTAAATGCACCTTAATATTTAGCGATAATTCTTCAAATTTTATTACTGACTGTAATCAAGATTAAAAATGCTTAAACAGTTTATTGTAAATTTCACTTTCTGTATTTAAAATAATCGTTTTATTACACTTAACATCACATGGAATTTTTTGCAACAGATTTAGGTTTCTTATATTTTATCTTAGCAATTATTTTAATTGCTGAGTTAATGAGTTTACTTTTAAAGTATGCTCTTAATAATGTATTAAGAAATTGTCATTAATGTAAATTTTAGTGAGGAATTGGAACGTTGTTTTATTAATAAAATTTAACATTGTTAATATAAAAGTTAAAGTTCAATTTAATAAATTTCATTTGAATATTTTCATTAATCTTCCCTCTCTTCTAAAACTTCCAGAGATTGACTTCCAAAATATTCATCATTTTGTTCACCCTCGGTAATTAATTCCTGACATTAAATTTCGAGTTTTCTATTTGAAAAAATAAAATATTCTAGGGGAATTCTTATTAAATCATGATTTGGAAGTTAAGAAAACTAAAATTTTTAATTCAATTTTGAATCAATATCTCTCTTTTGATTAACATTTTAATATTCTAATCATAAACTAAAATCCTGTTTTAATTATTAAAATAGCATCTTGTAATTAAAAAGGGCATTTTTTTGTCAATTCCAACACCCTTGATTTAGAAATCAAAGATTCAAAAGCATTAAAATTTGATTTAATGTCTTTAAATATAAAATTACTTCAAACACTCCAATAAATATAAGTTCTGCAATGGATAGAAAATAAAATAAAATTTTCTTTAATCTCTTAGTTGAAATTTAATTTTGACTGATAAATCCTCCTTTTAATAATCAAAACTTTAGTTCAAAACCTCTAGCTTAAATCTTATTGATTTCCAAAAACACATGAAAAAATTCGATAAAAATCTTTGTTTTCATATTTTATCATTTTAACTACGTTTTCTTTTTGAAATTAATTTGGAGGGTGGATTATGAAGTTCTTATAAACTAAATTGTTTTTAAAGCCATACATATATATATACTCAAATAAAGAATTATTTGATTAATAAGAAGATTCTAATATTTCTTTTGTATTACCATACGCGCGCGCGACAATTATCGTTTATATTAAAAGTTTACATTTGTGAATTTATGGCTTGCTAGTTTATATTTTATTAGAGATATAGATGTAGTCATTAGTAACATTACTAGCCCATTTGGCAGGTGGTAGCCTAGTGGTTAGGGATCGGCCTTCCTTCTGTCTGGAAGGACTGGGTTCGAATCCCAATGCCACCAAAGACCCACCGAGTACATGCGACATACGTGCTCGTTAAATCTATGGAATCGAAAGTCCTGTGGTCGGTCGTTGAGCAGCTATCATGGGTCTAATGGTCTGGTGAAAATATCCTCTATCTCCAGATCAAAGTCAAAATTAAGGGAATGGATCCTTTGGTGACGCTATCTATCAGAGCAAAGACGTAAATTAACATTCGTGGTACTCTGATTGAATGAAAGAAGAACCCATCTGACTTAATTTCTCGTAGCCGTCGGCTAGCAAACTTGGCTTGTCTAAGCGTCATAAGTAACAACAGCAACATACCGAGTTATTGCACTCTTAGGGCTCTACCTACTTTTGGTTCACGTCTTACAGACTCCGATATGGAAAAAAAGAACGTTGAGTGTTCAGCAATCAAACCTCATGGAAAATGACCTAAGCATAAAAAAGATTAATTGTTTTTGTTAGATAACTTAAAATCTCCACATTTTGAACACCAAGAGAATCTTGGATATGAAATTTTGACTCTGAGAGCGCATGCCTTAAAGTTTTGAAGTTCATTCAATCATGTTTAGGAAACATTGTTCCAGGTACACTTAAAAAAAATGCCACACCACATACATAAATATAGGAGGTTTAATTTCTTTAAATCGCCATTGAGAATGTATTGTATGAATTGTAAAAGCTATCCTTATACAATTCACGATGTTTACTTCAAATACTTAAAATTCATATTTCCTTTTGTTACAATTCTTGTCTGACATTTTGTTTTTGTCAAACAAGAATTGTAACACAAGAAAATAAGTTTTGTATGGTTCTGTGTGATTCTGTAATTTAAAGAAAGTTTCTTGGTTTTATAATAGATAAATTTTGCAAAACTAAATTTTAGTAATTTTATTTCAACTTTTTAAGTAAAAATTCATGTTTTTTTTATGGGTTTTATTACATGGCTTGAATTATAAACACAACTGCAATCATTAGCTATTTCCTTACTACCAGAAATAATTAAATTTGTTTTTAATTTATAGTTATAATTGTATTTCTACTTATAATTAAAACCTGTTTCTCAGGGAAAAATAATTGAATGCAGTCAAGTGTACATCAAACATAAAATTTGCAGCAATAAAATTAAAACCTACAACATTTATTTTTCCTTTACATTTTGTCGTTACCATGCTGCAATGAAAAAAAGTTTTGTTATTTGAAAAATTTGAGAGTATTCAATTTTCCTTCATAATTGAAAGAGAAATTTCAGTGATTACTCCGTCAGGAATCCAGTAGCCGACTGGCGAGGAAGTAGCTGAGGTAAAAACATTCAATTTTGTCTATCTTTTGTAAGTAGAGTGAAAAAAAGGGGATATTTTGAAGGTGTGTCCCATCAAGGTCTACCGAAGAGCTACTGTTTGTACCTCCTACTCCGCCATAGAGGACGAACAGTAGCGCCCTCTGTCGTTCACAAGTGCGCAAGCGGGTCGTTCTCTCGGTTACAATCACAGTCATTTAGTTGGTAGGGGGGAAGAAAAAGAAGCAATAAGTAAAAATAAAGAGTGGACGATTATTTTCTGTGTGTGACATCGCCTGGTAGTTATTTTGCTTAAGTTTTGTTATTTATGTTCGGTGACTTCTAAGCTATTTGTACCTCTTCTCCTTCCCCTGTCGCTATTGGACTTGTCCCAAGGGTAGTTGCAAAGGGATCGTACGCAATCTCTTCTTTGCTTTTACTGTTTGCTAGCATTTGAAATGCGACATCTGCCGTTTTCGATTAACTCCATATTTAGCGTAAATCGAGACGACAAATCTGTGTTCCTGATGTTAACGACAATTTGCTTGAGTAAGGAAGTAAATTTAAATAATTCTTCGCGATTTAAGAAATAAGTTCTCACCAATAGGCAGGACAATAATAAGGACATCAAGCAGTATTAATAAAATCTTAATAATATAAATTTAATATTTTGCATATTAAGGGGTAAAGAGAAGCTTATTTCTCAAATAATTTACAAATTAAAAAAAAATATGAACTATGCATTTTATGTAACTTGATTTATTTATTATTTTGTATCGAGACATTTTTTTTGAAAAATAAATATTAAATTTCATTTCTTAAATATTTGCATTAAATATGATATGGCACACATGTTAAATAAACAACATTTTTGTAATATTTCAAATTTTTATCATTCTTTTCACTATAAAATCTAATTGAAAATCAAAATAATTTTAGAGCACCAAAAATCAAATTTATATTTTGCAATACAGCCTTGTGAAAACATGGGAAGAGAGAAAACACGTAATTCATTTACCTAACATCAACAGTCAAACTTCAACCCCTTGCGTAACGTTTATTTCATTAATGTGTGTATGTTTTCCAAGTAAAATAAGAAATATTTATTGTCTGGAAGAATTTAAATAAATTTATATAGAAATGATTAAGCATACAGCAGAGATAATATATTTCTGCACTGCTAAAACAAAATGAAAGTGTTATTAATGTACACATATGCATATTATTATATAAGAAAATTAAGTAGGATTAAAGCATTACATTTATATTTTATATTACTTTTATTGTTGGTGTTATCAAAGAGGATACATTCAAAAGTAATTAGAATACTCCTTTTTAAAATACCAAATTCATGCTAGATTTGTATCTCAGTTAATAGTGTATGATGTATAAACACTGCTTTATTTACAATACATATTTTTATATGTATATTATTTAGTTTTAGTAACTCTCTCTCTCTCTTTCTTTCTCTCTCTCTCTCTCTATATATATATATATATGTATATATATAAGTGTTTTAATAAAGATCTTAAGCATTTATAATAGAAGTGTGACATAATTATTACATTACATTAAATAAAGAACTCGATATAAAGCTTCTTTTTCCAAAAAGCTGATAGAGGTCAACTAGTTTTATAAGCATACACTTTCTACACAATTATAAAATTGTTTTGTTCATTAACAATGTTGTATTGTAGTGGACAGGCCACAGAACATGAAATTAATGTTTTAAATAAGTATACAGTCCCTGCAGACAAAATCTCCTTAGGAGACTCTGTCAAATGACAATAATTTTCCTTACACAATCATCCACATACTTGGATTTACCTTCTTATTTCGCATTTATAACATTACCAATTTTTTTCCCTTTGCATTTCTCGACTGTACACTTCTTCTGTGCCTTCAGGAAGGAAAAACTTTCTCTGGGAGGCGGGGCATTTGCCCTTAAGCCGCGAACTATGTCTCTAATTATCGTAGCAAAGGGGAGGTACTCGCAACGATCCAAATGACCATGGCCAGCTCAAGAACAAAAAAAAAAAAAAAAAAAAAAAAAAAAAAAACACTCCAAACGACTTCCAGGTGGTATGGTGCTAAAGAGGACCAGGTAATTTGGTTTTTACAAAACTTTTCACAAAACAAAGCAAAAGAAGATGGAAAAAAATGTGGTTGTAGAAAATTATTCATGTCATTTTGGTTTGTGGTTAATTGGAGATGGTAGAATTTTTTCCTTCTTGACCCGGAGGCCTTACATTCTGTGAATTACTAACTAGACATCTGTTAAAAATTGAGATCTGTGACAGCTTCGTGATGGATGAGGTTGCATTTTATACGACCGAAGATTTCTTTTCCTTTTTTTGTTTTTATGGATGGTGCACCAAGCCTTGAGAGTAGTGGTTTCAGTTTGTCACTCTCCGTGCCTATCCATCCGTTGCACTGTTCTGAGGAAAGACACACCCGTCAGTTTTATCTGATCTGGTAATCTGATCAGTTATCAATCATGAGAGTCTTCAAGCTCACAGTTATCCTTCTGTTACGAGCATTAACATACTTGGAGGATATTTCATGGACATTCTACTTGCAACTTGTATCTCTCTTCAAAAACACCTTGAAAAGTGATGATGAATCTTTAACCAGTGGATTTTGAATAAAACATATTGCAGTTGGGATTTTAAGTTTTCTATGATTTTTTTCTATTGTAAATCAAACATACTGCTGACAGCAGATATTCTAGTTATAAAAGTCAATTGGAATAATTAAGCTAAAATTAACTGTAAAAATGTAATTTAATTCTTAAGGAATGCCTCATTGATCCAAACTAAATAATTATGTGATTCGCTTGTCTCACTATTCATATGACAAATTAAGTATATTGCAAACGAATATTATAAAATAAATGATATAGTATTTGAAGTTTACAATTAAAGTTTTATGAACTAAACACATGATTCAATCAGAACTATGTATCTTTATTGTGTAGTACATGTATATAAACCTTCGCTCATTCTCTTATTTCCTCTTGTGAATGAAATCAACGTTAATCTTTCCTCAGATCACCAAAAATATAGAATTCACAAAGAGAGGGATCTAGATTTTATGGACAACGTTCGAGCACATTTATCAGCCATATTCCTGAGGCATTTCCTACATCATATTGACAATGTTATGGGTATTAGCATGCAAAAGAGTGAATTCTTCGCCTTAATGGAGTATCGCAGCTCATGCAGTGTTTACTATATATGAAGCATACGAGGACGTATTTCTCATGCATTAGTTTTTCTTAATCACCTTTTCTAGAGATGTGATTAAGAAATAAATCACAAACACCTCTTTTTAATCATAAAGTGGTTGTTTCTTTCGTTCCAGTTGAGATATAATTACACCAATTTATTACAATTTTCATTGGTTTATAATATCCATGAAGTAAAATAACATTTCATCTTCACACATAATTAATTACGACTCATATTGAGATGGATTGGTAAATCTGACTTGTAGACAAATTTGTTGCCTGCCTTCAAATCGCATTCTTCGTGCGTCATCAAACAAGACAAAGTTCACCATCGAATATCTGAAAATAGTATCAAATTCCATTTTGTTAAAAAATAAATAAATAAAAGATTTTTGATGTAAGAATTAGAGCATTGGTTTGATGGTTTGAGAAGCCATTTTCCCATTGATTCACACCATTAACATAAGGACAATAGAACAGCAGAAAAAGCAATATAAAAAAGACAAAACAAAACATCGGCAAATACAATTTAAAATTTTAAAAAACTCTTTAATTAACAGAATTCTAAATTGATATTTGCAATATTTGTAAACTATCTCTTTTCAATTTGAAGACTAATGGCTTGTTCATGCGAACATTAAAAATTTTAATTTTTGAATTTTTTATGCATGCTTTCTATCTGATACCGAAAAAGCATCTTTTTGTTGTGTTTATTCTCAGAATAATGAAGAAGCAACTGTGAAGAACTTGTGCTTTTTCACTATTTATTTTTTCAACCACATAGGTGGCAGCACTAATACTTGTCAAAAGTTGCCATCTTTTGCCAAGAATGTGATTCGTGTTCACCTTTTATTTGATTAACCTTCACACATACACTCACAGAAGCCAAAGAGCATTAAAATATATATATAACGATGATATCGAATAAACATCTATATATATATATATATATATATATATATACATATCTATCTATATATATATATATACATATCTCTCTCTATATATATACATATCTATATATCTATCTATCTATATATATGTTCTAATCTATTCCTTAAATATCGATGATTAATTAGTGTATATTAAAAAAATGCTTCCTGTTTACTCCATAGCTGCTTTAATTTTTTAATTCACAAAAACTTGATTATATGCATAAATTTAATTTTTGATTAATGGTATTATAATCTTACTTTTATTCTGTATAATGGTTTTCTTTTCATCAAAAACTTGAGTATATTGCAAATGTCTTTAAATTAACAATTAATTTCATAATTATAAACTGAATTAAGCAATTTAAAAAATAAGTAAAAGCTAGAATTTTTAAAAATGCATTTTTTTTTTTTTTTTTTTTTTTTGCATTTTAAAGACCTATTATCTATTTTCTTAAAATTCATTTTAAAAACACAATGTCTTTTCTCTAAATCTTCACTATAGGTGTTTTAGATATAATTTCCTTAGTCTATAATTTGAATGATTTTAAAATTTATTCCTTTAAAAATTAATAAAATTTCTAGATTTTTATTGTAATTACCGAAAATTTGCTAATTTAAAATACTCATTCTTAATAAAGTTTAATAATGCACGTTATGACGTTATAAATAAAAAAACATTTGAAAAAAAATCTTATAGAATCGATATTTTACGTAATAATCTTAGAATTCGAGGTTAATTATTGTGAAGGAGAAAACAGACACAGACTTGGTCTTTGTTGTCTTATGTATGTATCTACACACACATGTACTTGTTTACTATATGTTAATAGTCTTGTCCTTTCGCTTTGTTTTTCTTCTTTTAGTATTTGTGGAAATTTTTAAAAGTTTGCGACTTTATATATACATAAAATATTTATTTTTTATTAATATATGTATATGTGTATATACGAATATATTTAATGGGTTATTGTAATACCAGAGAAAATATGTATTCCCTTAAAATCAAGACAAATAATAAAATAACTGTAAATGAGTAATTTATCATCAAATATATTTGTCTGTATAAGTTTTCACACACAACAAAGTCTAGACAACTAATACTCAAACATTTCTCAAAGAAAATTAGTTGGCAGTATGTTTAGTAAGAAACTCTACATTTTTTACCCGTTTAATTTACCATAATTTCTTTTTTTTACTGTCGATCTTAATATTACATCTGCTTTTGCAGCTGCTGCTCTCAAGTTCGGTGTCATCTGCTATTCCCTTTACTCATAGTCAAACGATTAGTTAAAAACAAGCAAACAGGAATTCTAAATGACTTTTTATGTCTATTTACATACTAATTTTCTCTGAGAATTGCCCGTGTTGAATTTCACCCCAGAAGAGATGATGATCGTTGATTAATGTTGTCATTCACACATCGTAGTGTATATGATGAGTTAATGACTAAATCAGAATAATTTCATGAGCTTAATCATCTTTTTATTTTTTTCAAAACACCCCATTACAGCTTCTGTTTTATAACTTTATATTATTTTCTTCTCTCAGTTACGAGAAATGAAACTCAACTTTAAATCAGCAGTATTTAAGATCTATTGCAGATGACACTGTATTAGAAGATTTTTTAAATGACTTTTATATTTGGTAAATATAAAATTCATTTTCCAACCATCCTGTCTAGTGGTCAGAGGGCCTGATTGCGGATAGGGTGATCCTGGGTTCGAATCCCGGTTCGGGCATGGATGTACTTTCTCTATCTATCCTGTCTTTGTCCTTTCTGTGTATGAATGAGGTGTGAATGGTTGCCTACCCTATAAATGGGTCCCTATGGCATGTGTGTACTGAAGCAGTCGGACTCCACCCCAAGCCCTATATATATATATATATATATATATATATATATATATATATATATATATATATATCTATAGGGCGGTTGATGGCTGAGTGATTAGTACTCTTCTCCTGAGCTGTGGGTCCCGGGTTCGAATCCCGTTTCGGGCATGGATGTTACTTTATTTCTCTGTTCTCTCTGTGTTTCTCTGTCCTTTCTTCTGTGATGATATATGAATGTGATCCACCCTATAAACGGGTTTGTGGTGATTTGGCGCGGACAACGCTACTCGCCCCGTGACTTGGTTCACAGGTGCCCGCTGGTAACGACAAATGAGTAGCAGTTTCTGGTCACCCAAGAACCCACGGTTGGAAAATATTTATATAAATCAGAGTGTAATACGAAAACAATAAGTAATCTTCTCTAGGTGAATAAGAAATTCATCTGTAGAAAACAATGAACGCCTGTTTTTTTGGAAAATTATTGAACTTTTCGGAAAATAATATCTTTAATTAAACAATATAATTGTTGTAAACGTTTTTTAAGTCGAAAAATTTCAAAATCGAATATTTACTGCAAGAATATGTGGATCTCTTAAAAGATTATCGCAAAGATCAGTTTGAAATAAATCTATAAAAAGCGATTCGTTTTGACAAAATTAAAAAATATATACTTGTTAAAATGTTTAATTTTTTTAAAAATTCTCTTTAAAAAAACAGTATGAATGAAAAATTGTAAAAATACTTTAAAAATAAAAATGCAATTTCTAACTTTTTATATAAAAGATTAAGGGGAAAAAAATAGGTGAAAATGTGCACATAATTCAGTTTCATTTTCTTGGATTTATATATTAACTAAATATAAGTTTGCACATTCATTTTTCATGTTAGTTGAAAAATTTTCTTCTCCATTTATGGTAACAAAAAATATTGTTCACTCAATTTATTATTTTCAAAATAATAAAATTTTGTAATTTAAATGAAATATCAATATGTAAAATTTTTTAAGGAAACAAACATTTTTTAAAAAAAACATTTATGTAATTTCAAATGTATAAAGACTCCCTTACATTCCAACATTTTTTACACTCTTTTTTCCCTTAGGAAATGAATTATTTTGAAGCATTCACCAACAATCAAGATTAAATAGAAGAATTGTTATAAATTTATTTATATATAAAAAAAATAAATAAATCGACATCTATTTTGGAATAAAAATTATATGGAAAGTTTGGAAACTAACTTCAAAGTGTTTCATAAAGTTGTTTTTAACTAAAGCATTTCATTTCGAATTTTTGTAACATAGCTTCTTGTTGTAATAAGCACACAAAAACAAATATATATTAAGATATTCTTAATTTCTCTTAACAACTACACATTTTGGAATATTTATTTAACTTAAAGTATATTTCGACTCTGAAAAATAGACATGTTGTATCAGGATTCTTTTTTGCGCAGTTACATAAATAAGAAAAATGGCGGTATATAAAAAGAAAAAACTAAGCAATTGTTTGATTTTTTAAACAGTTTCAAAATCTCCGTATATAATATACACGTGTACAATAAAATTTTATTCTATTAAAATATTACTTTCTTTTATTTGAAAACCATACATTAGTCAAGTAAATTGCATATTCATAAAAATAACATCATCCTGAAGAAAATATATTCACAATTCAAATTCTTAGGGACTTAATATTCAACTATCAATAACTAATATTGTGTCACGTCATACACGATTAAAATGCATGCCATTGGGGCCACGGTGGCCTGATTGGTTAAGGCGTCGTTCTTACTATCGAAAAGTAGTGAGTTCGAATCACGACTTAATCAAGGATACATTGTGTTTCCTAAAGGTGGTTGGAGCACGCTATATAAGTCATGTTCAAAATCTCCTCTAAGAGAAATGACACTTCAGGTATGGGGGACAGGCCAAACATTTGGGCATCTTCTGCTTGATCCTAGCAACTAAATTACGAATGTTAATCAATCCGGTAGAGTTTATACTTATCTGGTAAAAACGGACTCTGGGCTAAGTACAAGGAAGTCTATTAGTGCAGCATAGTTATATATATTCAATAGGTCAATCTTATAAGTTTAATAGATTTTGTCATGGGAATAGGCAACCATACCGATGAGTTACTGATCTCATTACTTTCTTATGAGAAATACCCTAGAGTGTAGATATACTGTGAGGTTGACTCTACAAAATCACAACACGGACAAGAAGTTAGAAAAGAAAATTGTTTGCAACACGTCCAATTTTCACTCGTAAAATACCAGGACATTTGGAATTCTCTACACTGTACTCATTACTTCAGTTTCCATTGAGCATTGAAACGACAAAGTTGTAATAGTAAATTGGCACTATGTAGATATCAATATACAACCTTCCATGAGAACTGTCGTAGACTGGTTGCATTTTTTTTATCGTCGAAGGGTCTTTGATTCTAATGTAAAGGTATGGGCTGCGACTAGATACACAACATATTTATCTATTGTTAAGATCATTGGTAGTAATTTGTATAGTTATTGGAGTAATTTTCTGATATCTCAAGGCCAGAGGTTGTGCTCTAATTTTGAGGCATGGAAAACTCCATAATTTGACAAGATTACGCAACTACATTTATTGCACAGCGTGTTTTTACCTTCTTAGATATAGAGAAAATTTGATTGCCATCCTGGCCTACGAAGTGTCCGGAATTTTCACCAAGTAGATTCATCTGCTCTTAAGTTGCAGAAACCTCTACCTCTTTTCAGCTATTACAATAGATGAAATGGGACACAGACTTGAAGCCGCATGGAATGGATTTTCTGTAATCCAAACAATGTTTGATTCCAGGCCTAACCAGCAACAGCCATTTTAGTTACCAGATGCCCCAACCGCATCTACTAATTTTGCACCCTTCTCAACCTCCAAAGTTTTTAATCTTTTGTCTTCATGCCATATTGTTTACGCACAATATAGATCTTTTTCTTTTTACTTTGAATCAATAAATATCTTTTTTCAATGGACAACGGCGTGCAATTTGTTTAAAGAAATCTGACAAATTTTTTTTAAGAATAATAGTTTAGAATTTAGTATTATTTCAAAAATATGTATATGAAAATAGATAAGACTACAAAATTTAACTTGCTAATGAGATTTGAGGAGATATGCAAAAGATTAACATCCCATAACCCATGATCAATAAAAACTTCCACAGCATTTAAAGAACGTGATACTCGAGCTCATAATTAATCAGTCAATTTGTCAAACATAGTAAAATTTGTCAAAAATAGTAATTTTCAAATATAGTAAAAATAGGCATCTATGAAGTGGCTGGGTTTTTCTAACAAATATCTAGAATGTTAGTTCACGACTTGGTAATAACGCAGCCCTCGCAGCAGTGCATTCATAAAGGTAAAATCTGTATCTAAAATAATTCAGGGTACCTTGAGGTCACAAATACTTGAAAGCTTTGAACAACTACTGAAGCTTCAGTGTCTTGGTTGGTTAGGGCATAGTTCTTATAATCGAAAGGTAGTGAGTTCGAATCCAGGTTTAACCGATGATCCGTCGTGTTCGCTAAAGGTGGCTGGGGCATGTTAAATAGATTATGGTTTCAATGTCTTTCAAATGAAATGATATTTCTGGGCAGGGCAAGTCCAACCTTAGGAGGTTTCTGATTTATCTTTGCTTCTGAATTACTAAGTCTCACCCCCGGTTGCTTTCACTAATTGGTCGAGCCCAACTGAGGGCTAAGTGCAGGGAAGTATGTTGGTGCAACAACAACAGCTACTTTATCGACACACATTTATTCGTTATTAGTTGGAAGTTTGAATAATACCAGTTATAAATACCCTACTATACTTAAATTGCTTGGGAATTTTCAAAAGTTGTTGACATCAATTAAAGTATTTGTCACTAACCTATCAACATAGATAGTATGGTTGAGATTTGTGTTGATATTGTGGATACGGGGCAGCGTGCAATCGGAAGAATATTTTATAAAACGATGGATTTTTTCCCCCATTTTGAAGACCACTATGTTCACTATAGGGAGGCAGAAAGTTCATTTGACGGATCTAGCATTTATTATCGAGTGTGGTTTATTATTATAACATCAAGATCGATAATCAGGACATACATTTCAATATTTATCGACTAAATGTAACTTCAATATTTATTGAAGAATTGTATTTAATTTATATTTCAAAAAAAGAGGAATTTGTAACTGCAATTATAGCTTCAATTTTTTAATGAAACAAAATAGATTTTTTTGATTTTGTGACGTCTGAGACTATTGTATAAATCAAGTAAGCGGTTTAAAGTATCTCAAACAACATTTTCTGAAATATACTGACGTACAAAAAATTCTAAACAAAGCAATTGGACAAAAACATTTTTTCCACTTGATTTATTTTCAATTCATGACTTATTTAGGCGTTTTAAACCATCGAAGCATAGTTAATGTGTTCTGCTAATTAGTTACATCACGAATGGATAATTGTTATAAACATAAATGTGGTTTCCAAGACATAAATGGGAATTTTGTGCTTCTGAAAATGACATTTAAATTTAGAGAAAAAGAATATTGGAATGATAAAAAAAAAGTGGCACCTGTGCATTTTCGTGAAAATTCTTTCATTAAATAAAATTTTTTTATAATTAATTATATGAAACAATCTGATGTATATTTCAAGCTGTGAGCATGAAAGCATGAATTCGTCTGTGTCATTTACATGCTGATTAATTCATTAATAAAATATATATATATATATATATATATAATTTAATTAACGTCACTGAATGTATACAGATTCATGTTTAATAATTAAATGTAGAACATTTACTACGAATATGTATAATTATCTGTTTTTGAGGCTTAATTTACATACTGCGGAATTTATAAAAATATATTATTTTTATAACTTCTTTTTTAAAATTCAAAATAAATATCTTTTTTAAAATTCAATAAATAAATAAATAAAGAGAAAAGCGAAATCAATACAAAAGATGTATAATTTATTTTATTATTTTATACTATATTCTATTAAATCTTCATGTTTTCATGATGATATTAAAATATTTGATCCATCAACTTTTAAGAGAAAATATATACCTTTATGATTTATAATTTGAAGAGTATAAAACTATATGGATTGTTGAATAAAGAAAGTGGGTTGTTTTTCTATATTCTGCATGCTCATCTCTATGTTGCGAATTTTCTGGGTTGCCTTCTTTTGCGATACAAGGTCATGGTAGCCTAGAGGTTAGGGCATCGGTCTTCCGTCTGGAAGCACTGGGTTCGATTTCCAATTCCGCCAAAGATTCATCGAGCATATGTGATATACGCAGTCGTTAAATCTGCGGAACTGAAAGTACTGTGGTTTATCAATGAGCAGTTACCAAGGGTGTAATAGTCTGAAGAAATTTTCTTCCCCTACTGATTATAATCTAAATTGAGGGAGTGGGTCCTCTAGTGGTGCCATCTATCGGAGGAGTCTTAGAGCAGAGACGTAATTTCACTTTCGTGGTGCTGTGGTTAAATAAAAGAAGCACTCTTCTGTCTTAATTTCGCAAAGCCGTCGACTAGCAAGCTTGGCATGTCTAAGTGTCATATGTAACAGCAGGAATACGACAAACTGTCTACGAAAAATCCTTTTGGAAGAAAATTTTTGTCAGATGTTTAAATATTTTATAAAAGATTTTAACTTAGGCTTTCTGATTCATATCGCCATTTGTCGAAGGTCAATAGTAATCAAATTTCCAGCCTCTTGCTTGGGACTTGAAATTATACATTTAGTCCATTTTGTACTATTTTGTATTCCTAAGATTATTTAAATGTAATCACTGTACTAGGTACGAGATACTTTTTAAAATTAAAAAAAATGTATTTTTAAGTTGAAATTATAGTACAAAAATTTTTTTCACACACAAAGAATAATTAAAATACTTGAACTATCACAAGAAAAATGTGTCAGTTCCATGTATAATTCCTGCCACTCGATAATTAAAACTTTATATTAATTGTTAAAATGTTAGCATATGAATAATTTTATGGTCCATAGTTCTTAAGACATTATAAATTGCCCATTTCAAATGGAATACTTATAGATTTAGAAGCTTTTTTTTTATATTACAGTAATTACTTTGTTATATAATAAACTATTGATTATATTTATTAATGAAAAGAAAATTCCCTTTATATAAACTTAATTTTTTAAATTATTGTTACATTTTGATATTGAAAACTGAATAGTAAAATCTATTTAAATTATACTTGAAAAGTTTTCAAATCAGTATTTTATTACAACATTATACATTTTTTGTTTATAAGCGGCCCGTTTCGTGCAGTGTCTGATTATATTTCCTTTTGTGGTGAATTCTCAACCCTTTCATACATTATTTACTTAGTAAATAAACCAGTATCAGACCCCAACTTATTTCCTATGCAGAAGAAAATTACCTCCTAAAATATTTTTGGGAAACCTAATTAATATTTAAGTTAAAATGGCACACCAGTACACCTAAAAGAAGCAACTTTTAACTGCGATATCATGTATTAACGCTTTTACTTGTGAAAAGTATAAATCTTACAATACTGAAACTTTAGAAATTACAAGACTATCGTGCACACTTTGCAAAAGTTTACAAGTTATATATACAATATTTATGTGTCTCATATAGGAAAAGCGTGTTAAAATCATAGTACACCCCACAGTATGCGCACTTTCAGAGTACTAATCATGAAAAATGTACGCTTAATAAGCATAAATCGTAATATTGAAACGAACAAGATTATTACGTATTATTTCTACCACTATATGAATAAATCATGAACATGAAAAACTGAAATCGAATCAACTGATATAGTATATTTTTTTAGAATCTTTCCGATAAAAGCACGCATTGTTTAGCGGAAAAATGATCATTAGCACGGTTTTCTCTTACCTAATCATTCTCATGTGTTAGGGTAAACATTTCTTTATCATTTATATAAAAAATTGACGGAAATACCACTTGCACAAAGCGATATCTTCATCGAAAGTGCACGGAAGAGTTACTCGGTTTGCATGTTTCAGTTCCTCCTCCCATTTCAAGTTTTATGCTTATTTTGTCACCTTTTGTATACACTGA
This sequence comes from Latrodectus elegans, assembly GCA_030067965.1. NCBI lineage: Eukaryota > Metazoa > Arthropoda > Arachnida > Araneae > Theridiidae > Latrodectus > Latrodectus elegans. Next base: position 110,492,748 of record CM057819.1, read on the forward strand.
TAGAAAATGGCTTAGTTTGCAATAGCACGGAGTGTGTGTTATGAAAGGAACTTAATCTAACAATTGTCACTTCATTTTTAGATTGACAAGGACTAATATTTGTCTATTCCTCAATGGCAACGGCTGAGTTTTATTTACAGAACGTGTCCGTTTCTTCCTTTAATATCCCCTTCATTATGCAAAAATTTAAACACAAAATTACAATGTTGTTGTTTTTTTGGCGCAGTTGAGATAGCTTTTTATCATTTACAGTTTACGCTTAGGACTATTTTGTGTAATCATTTCAAATCTTTTCTATTTGAACTTAAAGAAAAAGAATGGCGACACTTTAAAAATGAAACTGCTCAATTTTGTTTAAAAGAAGAAAATTGGATATTTGTGTATCGTTGGAAATGTTGGAAAGTAAATGCATAGTAATTTGCACTTGTTTATAATGGACTGGTTGAGTCTTACAAAATAACAGCTTTTTAAATAACTCAAAAAAAAAATAATAAATAATAATAATAAATAAAAATAAACAAATAAATTACTTAAATGACTTACAATTTGTACTTTGATAATCATATATGGAAGTAATTTGTACGTTGATTAACTATTTAACTTTAAATAACATTTAATGGACTAAATACTATTTATCTAACATTTTTCTGTTCAAACAATGCACAACTTTCATTTCATGTGCTTAAGAAACCTTTTCCCATTATTTGAAATCGATGAATAAATCAATAACTTTTTAGATGATTAGTTAACATTTTAAAACTAATGATTCTGCCTTTATAAGCTTTAAAAATGTAGATTTCTATAGGATGTATTTTAAGCAAGAAAAAAAACTTTTAGTTGAATTAGCTGTTTTAATAAGATTAATCAAATTAATATAAATTTGTTTTAAAATGAATTAATTTGAATTAGAAAAATTTCTTAAATATTTATTCTATCATTAGTAATTAAACATCATAGAAAATTGAATACTTAAGGCGTTTAATTGCCAAATTTAAAATGAGAACTCACACAAAAATAATAAAATGAAAATTAAAAATCTTATATATTTCAAATTATATCGTTTATAAAGTATGATGTATGATCATAATTTGATCAACTAAGCCAAGTCTGAGAAACTGAAATAGATTATGTGAAATTTCCTAAAATAAATTTATGAACTGTAAAATGACAAATTCATTTACATTTTTTTGAACAACTTTAAAATGATAAAGCATTTAAAAGCCACAGTGACTCGTAATTCAGTCCTTCCATCGTACTTCGCATTTATTTGAGGAAAATTGCGACTATCAACTTAATTGTAATTTTCCAAAAATGTAACATCTTTTTCAATTTTACTTTACTTTGGTGTTTTATATCTTGTTTTGTGAAAGAGAAATTTTTTATAATTTTTTGGTAACATTAATACATATTATCACATATGGTATTAATGTTACCAATAAATAATAAATTAATTGAACAAATCAGATTTTGAAGTTTTACTCTCACAATGCACTCATTATTTTAGCTCTTATTTTAGCCCTTATTATATACTTTGAGCCATAAGCTATGTGTAGATTCTTGTCAATAAGTAAAATGATTACAGTAATCCCCCCTTTTAACACGGTATATTACTTCCGCGTTATAGGAAAACGAGTTGTACGAGGATCCTCGAAAAACGAGCTCATAGGATCTCGTATAAAGCATGATGAATTAATGATTCACGTTTAACTTTTATCATTAAAGGGGGGTTTAGATCCGCTATTAAGTAAAACTATGTTATGCACGAAATTTGTGCGATTTATTCAAAGGTAACAAAAAACATTTTGAATAAAAAACTTATACATATATGACAAAAACAGTTCATTTTAAATAAATCAAATAAATGAAACACACAAATTTGAAAAAATAATTTAATTGAATTTTATGAGAACACATAATAGACACAACGTGCTATTGATTCTCACCTGTACAAATCAGTATAAATTTCGCAGTACAGTCCCCGCATTATATGGGGGAAAACGATTGTTATATGGAGGACATGAAATCGTGTACTGTGAAAACGCGTTATAAGAGTACCGAGTTCTAGATAAGGGGGGATTATTTAGTACTAATATTACATACATTGTGTTAAACCAGAGAACGGGGTAATGGGAAGTTAAATGTTATCATGAAAGTGCTGACATCGTAACTTTATCATAAGAATTGCAATAAGCCGCGGCCAGGTTGTTGTAAACGATAAATATCCAAGAATATGACACAGGGCGAGAGTACTCCAGCTCTGCTTGATTTTCATTTTGCTTATCGGTATAATCTAGCAAAATTTGCATGATTCCACCGGCACAGATGCAGTATAATCCAGGATGCCGAATTCTAAAATTTTTTGGCAATGAAAAAGTGTTGCCAAGATGATATATTGCGACGTGTGCAATGAGGTAAATACTAGGTTTATCGAATTCTTATAGATCTCCATATATATATATATATATATATATATATATATATATATATATATATATATATATATATATATATATATATATATATATATATATATATATATATATATATATATATATATATATGATGTAATTAAAACGAAGTTGTCAGATATATAAGAAAAGCCGCCAAAAAAATCTCCAAACTCAGAATTTGGCATCCTGGATTATACGTTACCTGTGCCCTGTAAAATGGCGGCTATTTTCATTACAGTTGAAATCCCGAGTTCGCTATTATGACTCTCATTAGTTTAAAATATCCATGACCGCAGATAAAGTTTGATCCACATCACATCGTATTGAGACGGCGTTGAAAATCCGATTTGTCACTGAATTTGCGGCCTACCTTCAAATCACATTCTTCAGATGGCAACAAACAAGGCGAAGCTCACATCGAATGTCTGAGAATAGTGTCAAAGGTCATTTTGTTAGTAAAACGATTTCTTATATAAAGAGCAAAACGTCGGTTTGAGAAGCCGTTTTCTATAGATTCAAGCTATTAATACGTTGACAATTAGAACAGCAGAAAAAGCAAAATGGAAAAAAAACAGGACAAAACATCCACTTTAATTGAAATCGGCAAGGATGATTTAAATTTTTAAAAATTTCATTCATTTATGGAATTCTAAATTAATAATCGCAATATTTGTTAACAATCTCTTTTGGATCTTAAGACTATTGCCTTGCTTATGCCAACATTAGAAATCTTCTTTTAATTAATATTGCTGAAATACTAAAAAGCAGATTTGTAAAACATGGACTCAAAAAGTTTTGTTGAATTCCTTAAAATCGTTTTTATTAAGTTATTGATTTTTAAAACGTTTCTCTGAGCAGGGAATAAGTGATTTTAATTGGAAAAACTGAGCAGAATATTAATCTTTTAGATCTTTGCCTTATATAATAATGCGTTTTTGATACCGTGTTGCCACCAGGATGATGGTCTAAAATTGTTATAATGGTATTTTAATAGACGATACATAAATTTCTTTTCGGAAGAAATTTTTATAGTTAGCGTACCACACTAATACGTCACAAGAGATAAAAATAATAGAAAATCCCAAGACCCACTATGATAGATGCACGTGTGTAAGACAGAAGTACACCTCCTCTGTTCAACAGAGGTTAGGATCGGACTCAGGACCCGCTGCGAAGTGCGCTCTTCTATCACTAGACTACAGTGAATCCAATAATGAATGCATCTTGTATGATTCTGAACTTTTTAATAATTACTTATTTCATACTTTATTAAATTAATTTATTGATCACATAATCTTTAATTATTTCATACATTATAAATGATAATTTAGGTGACTTTTTTACTGAGGGATTTATTAATGTCAAAAATTGAAATATATAAATGACGAAAATATTGGACATATTTTTGCTTTTCTACAACATACTTTTCCAGGCCTATACTTGAGAGTATCATAGACGCATTTATATTAATTATGTTTCAAAAATACGCAACTACCATTTTTGTTTCTTAAACTAATTTTTTTGGGAGTTTTCATATTATTTTATGTCAAATTATGTTAAAAAACTAACTAACAACACACTTATATAATTGAGTAGCGTTTGAAATTTTTCAGATATATTAGTACATCAAATAAAATCCTAATCACGTAACAATACAATATATATCATATTATTGGACAAAGAAATACAAACTTCTGCTAAAAATAAGATGGAATTAATTAAATTTTGAGTAAAACAAAATAAGAAAAATTAATTACATAAGACACGTATAAAATTACAACTTACTTTTATGAAGCAATTATACATGCATGATTCATATGCAAATATGGTGTACGGTCACGATTTCTTTAAAAGTTGTTTTTAATGGCAAAAATAATCTTACAAATCATAAAAATTTAACTCACTTAATTTTGTATTAAACTGAGACATATAAAATATTCTTCTTAAATTTCCATTCCAGATTTTTTATTTCGGTATATACTTCGTTGGTCTAAGAACAAAATGCTTTATTTATTTTTTTTTGCAATTTTTTTGAAAAGTGAACGAGGTTTTAAAATATTTCCTTAAAGGTTGTTGTTTAAAAGAAGTTGTCTTCAATTTGTACGTGTTTATGGAAGATTAGGAAAATAATATTACATAAGTTTATGAAGAGATGTTGAATCATAGCCATAAAAATTTGCAGTGCAATAAATAATTCGATGTCACACAAAATAATTTTCCCAAAAGTTAAACATATTTATCGGTAATACCTCTATAAGAACAACAATGGATCCATAAAATGTATTATAGGGAATGCGTTTACTTCTTCACTAATCACTGTATTGTTTCTTTAATATTTTTTTTGCATAAGAAAATGAAATGTTTATTTCATTTTAATTTATGTAAGAAAGGAAAATTCTCATCGTTTTGAGATCTAATAATATATTTTCTTCAACAATTAATATGTATATATATACACACATTAGTTTATTACAAGCATTGATATTGATATGCAAATTATGCTGTGATTTTATTTATCAAAATTTTAATTATTTCAATCAAAATCAGTAAAATATGCCATCATTTAATTATCGAATTTCTAATTTCATATATTAAAGATTCATCATATTATAAGTATCGATATGTAAATTATTCTACGATTATATTCATCAGAATCACAACGAAACTGATCAGATTAAATAAAATACTATTTTATGTAGTTAAAATTTTTAATACATGAAGACAAAAAACCAATTTTCAAATTAGGCTATCATCATTAATCAATAAAAAAAAAATCAATAAAGTACATCACTATTTAATTATGAAATTTATCATTTCATATTTTAGAGTTTCTCCATACTACAAACACTGATTGTATATTATGCATTGCTTATATTAATCAGAATTATCTTCATATTTTTACAGAGAGAGAGAGAGAGACAGCGAATAAACTCTTTTAATAACTCCTTCTGCAGGTATCCATATCTTTCAATTTTTATTACTATTCCTATCTTCTCTTCCGATTGTAATACATATCCGGTCTTGCTGAGGGGCTAAATATTCATTAGTCTCTTGAATAATTTCTATTATTTTACTCATCTACAGAGATAATATACTTATTTTTTTTTGTGAAAGGTTTCTTTTGGAATAAAATTTTTAAGAGTTTTGTTATGCAATGTTAATCTTAACAATAAAAGCCACATGCTTTTTCCTAATTCACCAGTGACAAGTTTTGAGTTCTAAACTTACTTCATCTCTTAAATCTATTAAATTGTTAAATTTCGGAATGTAAGCTAATTTTTTTAATGCGTTGAAATTTTCCGTAAGATTGTGGTTAAAAATATATAATTTTTTAAATCACGTTCACACACAAGACTGACAATCATATTATTGGTTTGAGAAGAAATAAAAACATTTAGATACTTAAGCCTGATCATAACTTTTCTACAAATTATGGCATACAGGTATTTTTAAGTTTATAATTTTAAATGCATATAGTTAAAATATATTGAATACTTAGTTAAATTTTAAATATAATTTAGCTATATGCATTTAAAACTATAAGCTTAAAAATGCCTGTATTCTATAATTTGTAGAAAAGTTATGATCAGGCTTAAGTATCTAAATGTTTTATGCAATTTACGAAACATAAAAATAGTGAAATAAATTTTTCTTCAATCATCTTCAGTTATTTCTAAGAAAAAAGTACCCGTGTATTAACAATAAAACTTATATAAATTAAATTGTAAAAATACTCGTGAACATAAATATAATATGCAAATCACTGCATTTCAAGCATTATTAAAGGTAAATTAAATATTTTTAATTAGTGAGACAAGAAAAAGTTATCTGGTGGTCCGGCTAATTAATATCCCCTTATAAATTCAAATTAATTAGATTAAAACTTAAATAATGGGAAGAATGATATGGAAAAACACGAATGTTCAATTGAAAATAAAACTTTTCAGCCTTTTTTTTCTACAGTAGTATTATTATAACTGCAACATGTACTTTAACTTTACATTAGAGCAATTTAAATAACTATTGGTGATTTTAACATACGTTTTGAGAAAAAATTCAGTTCCAAAAGTAATTTTTATTTCACTCAGGTTCATAAATGGCGGATAACTCAAAATAACACATGAAAATTATTTTCTCAATTAAGAATTTCTCATTTAGGGGATTATTATTCATAGCTTCAGGAATAACATGGTTCCATCATATGCTACAAAAAGCTACAAGAAAGCGATGACAATGCGTCAGAATGTCAAGAGAAAGAAAAATTTACAAAATGAGCCGACATAGATGCAACTCAGCTCAAATGCTTCTTGTAGCTCGCACAGCGTCATAATTGAAAAGGTAGGACGTAAGGGATACCCATAGATGAATTTTTAAATGACGAAAAATTTAGCTGCTTGTGTTGTTGATGTTTCTGATCTTTCACCTGGTCTGACAGATTAGATCAATGAAACTGCTGACTTTAATGAAATCCGATACAAGAAGTGGAAAGAGGCCGCGGTGGCTTTGTTGGTTAGGGCAACATTCTTATTATTAAAAGGTAATGAGTTCAAACCCCGGTTTACCAAAGATCCGTCATGTTCGCTAATGGTGGCTAGGACACATTAAAACTGGGCATTGTAGCAATGTTCAAGTGAAATGATATTAAAATGTAATGAGTTCAAACCCCGGTTTACCAAAGATCCGCCATGTTCGCTAATGGTGGCTGGGACACATAAAAACTGGGCATTGTAGCAATGTTCAAGTGAAATGATATTTCTGAAGTGGCAGGCCAAATATTGAGGGTCTTCTGTTTGGTCATTACTTCAAAATCACGAAGAATCCACCCAACTGCTTCAATTTAACTTCCAGAATCCAACTTAGGGCTAGGTTCAAAGGAGCCTGTTGGTGGTTCTAAAGCGAAAACAAGAAATGGACAATTATGGTTATCCTTTTAGTTCAGTCTAAGGCATACCAGAATGTTTGATGTGATGCCAGTTTTTGATAGCATTTAAAGCAAAGACGCTTGTTACCCCAAGAATAGGAAAGTCTTTTTATGATATGAAAGTCCCAATGGCAAGTTGGACAGACATATATCGGCCTGTCTCTCACAAGGGAGAGATAGGAAAAATCCTAGTCTTTTATTTTTATACCAGCTGTGAGGCGGACGTATTAACCATTTTCTTTATACTAGGTCTTTCTCCTTGAGAATAAATGTTTGAACTCTGAGGTGGATTATAAGAGACGCAGAGTATTTCCCAATAACCGACAAAAGAGATGAAACACTGTATTAATCCCTTCCTAAAGTTTTCTGTAGTTACATGCAGCACAGTTTCGAGGCAAACTATACACATACAGTTGGCAAAGTGTTGCCTATATGCTTGCAGATCTATTGTATGCATTCCATTCATGGCCACTTACTATCGTAGGATTTAACACAGTGTAAAGAGCATGTAGTCTAGACATCTACATATTATGTACGTGTGGTGTTTCCCAAGTCCAAATTTATTTGTCAATCTGATTCACTTCGGACTCACATATAAAAAACGACAAGGGTGCCTCTACAGTCAGCCACGCTATGGTAGTGTAGAATTGACATTTGGGTTGGAATTTTTATGGGTTCCAGAACAAAATCTGCACATTCAAATCTTACCATGACAAGCCAAATTATCATTTGATAACAACATTCGTACTTGTTAAGAAATACCATAGGCACAGAATCTTCCTTTATCGATCACCATGTCCATTTTCATCATGAAAATATCGTAAAGAAATCCCTTCGATCTGATAACATCACATATTTAGAATTTCTAGCTGTACAGTCATCAATGTTTCCTCTGCATTTTATTTTTAATTTCTGTATGTTTTAGCTTTCTTTAAGATGACAACAGAATATATATATATATATTTTGTTTAAAAAAATTATTGTGTTTTACGCAAGAACAACAGATTGGTATAAAGGAAAAATAAACGAGTTTTGTTCTTTTTTAAAAATTTATCTAATTCTATTTATTTAGAGTTAAAAGTTTGTGGTGAATTAAAGAGGTTTGTGTTAAATAACCTCTTCATAGCTTTCTCACTTCATTTGAGTAGTCATTGGACGGGTGACAAGTTGCAGTTCATTACTCTATATTCCAAGTGCATTACTGCTTACTGAAGGATGATATGATCTTTCCAAAGATTAGTTTAATAATTTAATAGCAAGCCTAAACGCGTCGATGGACTACGTTTCAAGTTTATGAGAAACATAAAACTTCATTAATCATTATACTTATCATACGAATTTATAAGTTTCAGGATTAGAGATATTTTTCTCAAGGAGCTTACGCCATATTTTTAAGAATATTAATATACATACTATTTTTTGGTCTTTTTATCTTGTTTCTTAATTGGATAAATTCATCATTTCAAATTACTATAAACATCTTACCCCATAGTCTTAGGAATGCTATTAAACATGAACCATCTTCTGTTTCTTTCATCTTTGTTTCAAAAATAGGCTTTATATATCGGTCACGTTCATTTTGTTTTTAAACTTTCAACTGGTATTATGGTTGATTTATGAACAACAGTGTAATCTTTAATTACAGTTATAAAATATTCTGTAAATGGTTACTAATATGAATCAATCAAAATAAAATGGTGTTAGTTAATACGCAAAAACTGTTAGTAATGAAATTAGAAATCAATAAAATTTTATCACCAAAAATTGTCATTGAATTTTCAACAAGGAATTTTTTAGAATAAGGAAAAAATTAAAACCATTATCTTGTACATGTGGCATCAAAAATTGTGATATTTCAACAAATTATTTTTCATGGAAAAAAATTAAATTCAATATGTTGTGCAGATGATATTTACATTTTCTTACTCAAATTCGAAAGGAATTTTTTAGAATGAGTCTTAAATTATTTTACCAATTAAAATATCAACCTTCTTTTCTGTTTTTAGGGCTACAAAATGTTTTGACTATGGTAATTTCGTTTTCAACTATTTCCGTTTGGGTACCAATGAATTCCAGTAATTGTTTGAGAATGGAATCTCTTTTGTGGTCAGAAAGCAACATTAGTAATGCTTGTAAACATCTTAAATGATTGCAATTTAATTCCTTCCTGTTTATATGTATGAATCTAAGACAATAAAAGTTCCAGTGCAGTATTCATGTTTCGTTTCATCAAAGTTTAAAATGGCAAAGCTTTTTTTCTGGTGCGTATATTAATGTATCGTATACATTTGTCATTACACACAGAATAACAGTGATAATTAGTCCTTATTAATATCATAGTGTCTCTTATACATATAATTTCTTGTATAGAGGTTCCATGGTTCCATGAGTTGGCGAAAACTTTCTGTTTGCATTTACTTTTGTTCTGTTTTAGGAAATATACATTCATTAGATATTATTTTTTGGCGTCATGAAAAATCTTTCAGGTGTTGTAATACAACGAATTATATCCCCAATAATACAAGCACTAATTATTGAAAATTTTGGTGGTTTAGATCATCATTAAAAGAAGACATAAGTTCTCAAAACGGGATAATAAGGCTTCGAGCATTTTCACATTGGGTAAAGTCATCATAAAAATCCCAAAGAAAATTTTTGTAAACTATGAAAAATTCACCTATGGGGCATCCGGGAACTGTGCAATGCATGGTGGTGGTGAGGAGGATAGCTGGAGAGTATGTGAACCACGCCTCTAAACATATACTTATGGGTCGTTTCATTTGCATAATGACCGATGCTCGGATACGCCCATAAATGCCTATCGCGTGTCTCCCCACCCGCCATCCCTCACTTCATCTGCTTTTACTGGATTCAAATCCGTCAAGATTTTCTGACACAAAGAACACGTTGCCGGCTATCATTAATCAGATCTCACAGAAGTCCCAGCTCACTGTAGAAGCTGAACGGGAAAACGTTTTGTTCCACTGGGGAGGGGGTTGGAGCTCTTGTACCGAATGTGATAAGATGCCGCATTTTTTGAGTCACGTGATTGTGGAATAAATGAGTGGTCCCTCATTGTTTTTAATGAAGGGTCTGTTGGGCAAAAAGAAACAGTTCTTAACTGGCGGAACATTCTTGGGAAAGTAGTTTCTTCTGCTGATTGTAGCTTTGATAGGCAAAGTAGGGCGAATGTCATTCCAAGAGCGAAGCTCTTTCGATCCTATTCCACAGTTTCTTCTGTCGTGGGAACTATGTAAAATGCTTAATGTTAACTGTAATTAACTGTAATAAATCTTCATTTCCAAAATAATTTTTTTACAAGGTAAAAAAAGTTATAACTTATGGTTATCATAACTTGATGGCATGTACATATAATAAATATTTTATAACTACATGTGTTGGCTGTTTAATATGCTGTGGAAATATCAGCTTTAAAGTATAGGAAATTATTAACGTAGGACAACCTTATTAGCTCTTAAAACCATGGATGTATAACTATGTATGGATTAGTGTGTTATTCTAAAAATGCTTTCCTGCTAAAAACATATTATAGCATATAAATTTCTTTTATTAAATTGATTGCGTAATGCACCACGTTTTAACAAAGGAATTACAATGTTTACAGATTTATATTTAAATTAAATTTACAGACTTATAAAAAAAATAGGAGTAACACTTGTGAGTAATTGTTACTACAGTAATATGATACTCACACCCAACAAAAATATAATGTTTCCTTTGCTTTAATATACATTTTTAGGTAAACATTTTAATACAGATGTTAATGTAAATACTGTTAGTACGATGGTATTGTATAATGAATACTCCAGGAATTAATACTTTCTGTCAATTGTCGCTGTATGTAAAAATAAGCAATAATTATACAACTTCAATCAGCAAGCAATATCACGATACATTTTTAATGATGTGTGTGAATATGTGATTCAGTACTTTAATAATACTAGTGGCCTACTTCTTTGGAAGTCTTTCTCATTATCAGTGAGTTAGAATCTCGACTGAACTGAAGATCTGTGTGTTCGTTAAGGGTAGTTGGCATAAGTTATGTAGGAAGTGACCGCATTTTCCTTCAAATAAAACAGTACCTCTTTGATCGATAAATCTTGAGTGTATTTCGCTTGGTTCTTGTTCCTAAATCACGAAGATCTTTCTTCTGCAGTTTCAACCTAGCTGCTAGAGCCCAGATCTGGTTTAGGTACCAGGAAGTCACACTCATAATACTACAAATCAGCTTATAATGACATGAAAGTGATAATGTAATATTTGTTAGGTATGCATGAAAAATATCAGCAGAATCATGAAAAATCACCATATATTCAAATGTTGACTTTCTTACGATTCTGTGTGAAAAGCAGAATATTCCTTTCACGATATAATGTATGAACTTGACAATGCAGAACCACTTCGATGTTTTCTCTCATTTGTTATAATTTATATGAAATGCGTCCACGAATGTTCCTATAGCATGAAGAAAAAGATATTTCCTATAGGATTTAAATCTTAAATGGACATTTTTACATAATAGATTTTTCAGTAAACATTATATTGTTTGCATTAAATAATTTTGAGTGGTTTAAATTGGAATTTTTACAATTTAAAAATCTTAAAGAATACTATTTATTTAATTGAGTTTTATGTTTTTAATTCACACAATAATTATTAACATTTTACTGCCATTTGTAAAATAGTAGTATAATTAGATGAACAAATAGTTGCCTTTGTAAAAAAACCGCACACAATTCATACTACGCGTCCTACATCACAAGCAAATCAACATTTTAAGAATGAAAGTTTCCATCAGCCAAATATATACATTTTAAGTCGCTACTTTTAATAGATAAGTCTATTATACTTTAAATAATTAAATTAATTATTTAATTTTTGAAAAACGTTGCTGACTTGCAAAAAAGCATGTATTTCAGAATTTTTCAAAGAAGGCTATAATACCGCAGTGAAGGCCAGAAATTATAGGAGGGGGGGGGGGAGATTTGATAACAGTCCTTGTGATAAGTGATTTACTGAATATAAATACGGGAATTTGAAACTTGGGAGAAAGATCAGTACATAAAATGAAAGCTATTCTTATGCATTTTATTTGTTGCAAAATTTATATATTCTAGACACAAGTGACCATATCTTTCAAGCACGCCCCCAACATTTAGCTACTAAAATCTGTATTTACAAAAAAAAAAAAAAAAAAAAAAAAAAAAAAAAAGATGTATGTACGAGTAATTTATCTTATTAAGAGTTCTAATATATATTACCATAGAATTCTTATATATATTCCTATATTCCTAATAAATTACAGACCAATTATTATTTTTAATTAGAGAATAACACAGCTAATTATAAAATATGGATTAATTATTTCCTATTTTATTTTCCCCATAGATTATATGTTAATCAGATTCAATGAATCATTATAGCGAATTCTTCACTGAAAAAGTAATTATTAATTTTAATAAACTAGCATTTACGTATTTGTCATTTACTTATTAATCTAAGTAATCAATTTGATTTTGCGAGAGAAATTTACATTTATTATCATTTCTATATTTACTTTGATTCAATTTCTAAAGGAAAGTTTTTATGCTTGTAAAAATTGTATTTATTTCAACAGCTCCCCTCTTAAAAAATATAAAACGTAAAAAATATATAAAAAGTTTAAACAACAATTTAATGTTCATTTATGATTATATCATTGAAAAGTTAATTAGAGCGCAATTTCTATCATGATTCATTTAGAATAATTTTTTTTTTCCAATGAAACAAATCTTTACTTTTAACTCTAAAACACTTAAATAACTTTATTTCATACTATTTCTTGCATATCATAGCTTAGTTAATCTAAGCAACCATGTGTGATTGCTCTTAATAAAAATAAATAAATAAAAGCTGAAGCAGTCCATTTTCATAAAAGCAAACTTGATTCATTACTTAACCTTAGTTTGCTTATTCAATATTTGACTATAATATGAGAAATTTGTTTTTCAAACATGGAATTTAGTAAATATTTTGGAGAAATAAACATTATAAAATAGCAACGACGCTGTCAGTTGTAATATGTAAATATAAACCAATTATTTCTGTATTTATTTTAAATAGAAAGTATTCAAATTTTATTTTAAAAAGGTATTATTTTGTAATTCTATATTTAATTCATCATACTCCCTATTTCACTTTATGTAAATATATTGTAATTTATCTCTGAATGAAATATTGAACAATTTAAAATTTTCTATTCAAACAAAAACTTTAATAAAGCTAGTTATCACATATTAATATTAAAATTAATTAAAAAGGATGTCTTCACGAGTGATCAATTGCTGTATTTTCTATGGGAAAAAGGCATTTTTACTTGTTTTTGTTCAACTTTTTGTTATTAATTAAATTTTCAGTACTTTTTAATATGAAAACGTTTGTAAGTATATATTCTCTAAATTTTTTTCAAAATTAAAATCATTAAAATATTAGTTAATGTATAATATAATATAGTAAGTTTAATAAAATTTTAAAAGAACTGCACACGAGTACCATTGCACAATTTTCAGAAAAAAAAATGCTAAATAATTTTGTGAAATTTTTTATGCATTTCTTTTTTTTCATATCTTTATAGGTTCATTTTCATTAGTATATAAGCCTTTAAAGGATTGTAAACCCTTTTACTTCCATTTTATATCAGCTAGTTTTTACCTGTACTTATGTATTTTGGATAACTTTAGCAATATACATGAGTACAAGATGCTTTCAGTCCAAGGGAAATAAATCTTAAGACATTAATTAATCCTTTGTAATGCAATTATGCTTACTGAAAAAATTATAAAATCACTTTTTTCAATAAAATATTGACATAAGAAAATTATTTACTTCTATTAAATTGTCATTTTCTGTCTTTGGATCCAAATTTGATGATTCACGAGAATTTTATGAAACGTACTGAAAATAGTACTTTTTATTTCTTACTTTTAAAATCTCTATCTTTTCTTAACCTTATATCTTTTTATATAATTCTATATCTTTAAATGTATTTATTGATACACATTCATATTTACTATTAAAAATTATGGTAATAAAATAATCTTATTTTAAGTAACGTACATAGTTTTTAGGCTTAAAATTTTATGCTTCATAAAATATTTGAATCATTTTTAATATGTCAAAGTACTTCCAATAGCTAATATTGCCAAATATCTTCAATGCCACTCCCGTACTATACATAATATTTACTATATATTTTACTATATACTATACTTTATTTTTCCTGATGTGATAAAAAAGGTAAATATTTATTAAAGGATTTTGGTAATATTGGTAATTATTAATAATTGACGATAATAACAGACTTTACTGACCTTCGATGATTGATTAATGATACTTCTTTAATATTTGTATATTTGCAAAGATTTGCGAATTCTTCATCAGAAATCCATTTTATTGAAATAGATTTATTTATTAATTGCAAAAATGCAGCATTACCTAAATAATGTGATTAAAACAGAATTGATAATAGTTTTAAAATTAGGGCATTGTTTGCAAGAGTTCTTACTGCGGAAAAATGATGGTGGCGTTGCAAGATTGTTGATATCCACCTAAAAAAAAGGCATGTTAAAGTTTTTTTTAAATTCATCTTTTTAGAATTAAGTAATTATGCCTATATGATTCAATATTTTTGTTCATTTATTACTCATTACTAAACATTCTTGATTTCGAGAATATTCATTTAGTTAAAATTATAATAGCAGAAACACATTTTGAAAGCACAATACAAGAAGTTAATTAATTTAAATATGTATTTGTTGTTTTGTATTATTCATAAGTGATGGGATAATAGTTTTCTAGGAAAAGCATGAATCGACAAATCCTTTGACAGTCTTTTCATTAATATTAAACAGCAATCAGGAATATGGTGACTGTTTATTATACCATTGTCATCGAATTTTATGTGTTATGTCGAAAACAATCCGTCTCGAAGTCAGACACATCCATTTTCTTAGTCCCTTTTGACTGTCACATCCTGGGCGGGTAACTTTCCCTGCATTACGTGCGCAGAATGGATAACAGAATGTTTGAATGGTAATTGTTTATTTTCTTATTCTACAATCATAATGCATCTAGCAGCATAAGTAATACAGATTCGAAATCACCTTATTCATTGCTTTTAAGTGGACAGAAACTTTGCCATCGGACTTCCAATGGTATATCACTTTACCACAGAGAAATTTAATCACCCATCAATCATATGCAGCTTTGATGTGAATACATTATGTGTAGGCAGAAAAGTGACATTTTGACATAAAGCTATTTTCTTGAAGGAGAACTGCAATTCACACGTATTAGAATTGTCGTTGCATTCTAATGCGTGTAACATCACGTGGTCTTGAAAGGGCCACGTGATGTTACACGCATTAGAACGCATTAGAAGACGCCTGCGTCAAACTTATAAAAAAACTAAGAGCACTCACCTGTGAAATGATGAGATTCATATCAATTATCGGAAAACTAAATCAAAACTTTGACAAAGAGTTTGTGTTTTATGACTGAGTTTAAAAGCAATTTCAGTGTCTCGATGATAAATGAAAGGAAAAGGATTAAATGAAGGAGAGTTGAAATTATTATTTTCTTTTTTAAAAATCACACTTAAAGCCTTATTATTATTACTAAATTAAATAATTCATCTTTTTTAAGAATAATCATTTGGTAATTCCCAGATGGCATGTTATTCTCGATCATGCTTTCCATGAGTATTTTTATTGACAAAAATTACTCAACAATTATTATTGACAAAAATTATATAACAAATTTACTGACAAAAATTACTTAATAATTTTTATGATTAAAATATCTATCCTTATATATTTGAAATAAATATATGACATTAGTTGCTGAAAAAAATTATTTTTATTTTGGAAAATTAATGCTTGAGAAGAAACGCAGTATACCATAAATACATAAGCCTTATAATTTAATCTTGGCAAAAATTGAGGCTCAAACATACCATAAAACATACCACTTTTTGGCGCGTGAGTACAGGCATATTTATCTGTATCTCGGGCAGAGTTGGAGCAGGATGGCAGACTTTGTAATTAATAAGCGGGGACTAAACAGAAAAACCCCGTCGTTTGACTTTCCATTTGCAAAGGTATCATTCACTTGAGGTAATTTGCCCCACGACCTATTTAACTTGACTAACTCGCCTTTAGAGAACACGATGGATCATTGATAAAGTAAGGATTCGAACTCATTGTCTACCAATAATGAGAACAACGTCATAACCAACTAAGCCATCACAGCTCTGTTTTTGGTGAGTTAAGATATTTTTTGGCATAGATCTGTTTTTAGCATAGATAATAACACTTAAAACATATAGGCCAAGTTTTTTTTTTATAAGTATCTTCATTATTTCTTGAGATTTGTTAGCGGGGAGGAAGGAGAGGAGATTTTGCAAGGAACAAAGTTTTGAGAAAATCATCTTTGAAGTGATAGTCTTGCTTGTGACAGTGACGATGTTGCCTCTTCCTCCAAAAACAATATTAGAAATTAATATCTAAAGAAAAATATCATATCATCTTGAATTGAAAATTTGATTCATCCTTGAACAATATTAAGTAAAAGCAAATTAAATCAGTTTTAAGAAAAGATAATTTTATGTCAAATGTATTAATTGGATGTCCAATTTTTTCCACCATTTTAATTTTAAGAGTATGCACTAGTTTAATGAGGAATAAGCAAGTTTTCTTAGTTGCCCATCAATCATTATTTCAACCAAAATAGAACATGATTTTGCTCTTCTGACGCCATCTTCTTCTCGAGAGATGGTGACTACAGATAAGTAGTTGTCACCATACAGCTGCTAAGATCTTTTCATCATTGGAGATAGTTATCAACAGTGTGAAAGACAGGCACCCACCTTGTCAAGCAGAAGTTTTGGAATCAGCAGAAATTGTTCATTGACGGAGAAAAAGTAGTAGTTGTGGTGTTGACGTTCATTCCATACCCAAATACTTTTAGGTTTATTCTGGTTTTGGAATTAAATGTTTGGAACATTTAATTCCAAAACATTCATTTGACATTTCAACAGTATTTTAACTGTTAAGATTTAAATTTAAATTTATGGGAAGAGAAATTGATATAGCAGTTTTGAATATGTAAGTTGTATATAGTTATTAATTTTTGATTTTATTAATATCTGTATTTTAAATTCTTTATTTAAATGGGAAAATGCTTTATTATAAATCAAGTTTAATTTTAAATGCTTTGTAATGTAGTTTAAGTAAAACTCGAGTTTTTTTAAGAGTTTTGTTTGAGATGTAAGACATACAATTTTACTTTGTCTTGTAAGTTACTTAATTCTAGACATGCATTAAATACTTATAACACATAAAACTTATAAGAAAATATTCCAATGTTAAGATCTGAAAAGTATAATAGTTATATTTTACCATTATTTTTGTGTTTCACTGGGATACAATTTTACTAATCTTTTGCTTGTTTGAAACCGAAATTAATTAGTTTTTTTATTTCCCTTTTTTATTGTTCAAAATATTTATACTATTTGGATTGATATTAATCATGCTTATTGAAATAAACAGCAATAAAGACTCTTTGCTTAATTCTCGTAAAAGAAGATTTTTTTAATTTGCTTTAATCCTGAACTTTTGCTTCCAGTTTTCATTAGATTTAGATTTCAAACTTATTATTTCATACGGGAAGTAATTTTACGCATCCCTATTTAGTTCATGGATATATATAGGAGCAATGTAGGATTATTCATGTGATTTTTTTTTCATAAAATAAAACTATTTTTAATAAAATCAAAAATCAATAATCACAAACAGAGATAAATAATATTTTAATTCATTATTCATTTTTTTTATTAAGAAATTTTTATAACTCTTACTTTAATTTATGTTACGTTTTGTATGCATATAATATTAGTTCATAATTTATTTAAGATAAGCATTACCTCTACCTTTCGTGTTATTTTAACTTATAAAAAACATTATCTATACATTTCGCATTAGTCCCTGACAATTTCACCAAAAAATGTTGACAGAAGGAATTCAATTTAATAAAATTTTTTGAATTCTATCAGAGTTTCTTTATGACAAAAATGTGTAAAAGTTAACATACAAAATTTGCGTTCAAAAAATTTACAGTAGTTTGTAAATAAGAACACCAGAAAACATTACAGATTTTGTTGAAGTTGTACTTTTTGTAATTTAAATTGATAATATTAGATTCTATTTTATGTTTCACAAGTTTGACCTTTTTTTTTCTCCATAAAATGGTAGTTTCTTTTGTTTTAGATGAGATCATGGCTAAATGGATTACTACAATTCTCATTGGTTTAAAATATCCCTGACATCAGATAATGTTTTAAATACGCCAGACTCAACTAGTTACTACATCGTATTGAGACGGTGTTGTAAATCCGACTTGCTGCCTGTCTTCAAATCACATTCTTGGAGAGGCTGCAAACAAGGCGAAGTTCACCATCGAATGTCTGAGAATAGTGTCGAAGTTCATTTTCTTAATAAAACGATTTCTTATATAAAGACTCAAACATCGGTTTGAGAAACCGCTTTCCATTGACAATACAACATTAACATTTTGACAATACAACAGAAGAAAAAAACAAAATGAAAAATACAAGTTAAATTTATGGTTAGGCAAGAAACGTTTAAATTTTTAAAAATTTCATTAATTAATAGAATTTTTAAATTAATTATTTACTTGCATATGACGTCATTGGATGCTCGCTGGCGAAATTGTCTGCGTACTTCCTAAAGGGAAATTGAAAATGAACATGAGTTGAGAATTCATCTTGTAAAATGTGCACTGTAATCCTTGATGAATTAGTATTAATCGTTTGTACCCTGAAATGAAGAGAAAAAGAAATTAGAATTTCACATGGTGTATAGACTTGTGGTGAAAAATATATTTCTACTTATGCATTTAATTTTTTTGTGTCTCAAAATGTCTGCTGGAATGTATGGAAAACATATTAGCAACCATCACGTTTTCCACCCTTAGTTGTCTTCTACATGAAGTGAAAGTATCCAATTGCAATATTTATAAACAATCGCTTTTAAATCTTAAGAGTAATATATCTTGCTTACGCCAACATTAATTTTTCTTTCAAAATGTCTAATTTTAAATATTTTACGCTTGGCCTAACATGACATCAAGCTTAACAAAGTTTGTTTCTTCACGACAATTTTTATTGTATTTTCTGCTTACTCAAGTGAGTAGAATATTATCTGTGAGATCTTATATGTAAATTTATCCACTTATTAAAGGATGCTGCACATCTAAGTGTGCTTGTAAAGATGTCTTGAAAAAATTAACTGCAAGTTGATTTTACAGAGCAAAGTGGTTGATTGATTTGAGCTTTATATAGCATAGAATTTTGGGATTAAAGGCTCTATTGTGATGATATAATGGTTATGTAATTATCTGCTGTTTAATAAAAATTTAGATTAAAATTGGTTAAAATAGACTTTACAAAATAAAACACTACTTGAATTGTCCCTTTGCTCATTTACATTTTCGTTTCGAAAATGATAATTCGGCTTAATTCATATTATTACTCATTTAAATAATAAGGATAATAATTGCTATAATTTATTAGTTAAAAGAAAAATCTATGGGATTTATGATATAGAAGGAATTTTTCGATCAATTGAATTTTTTTACTGGTGGTTTCCTATATAGTGACAATGTAAATATGAATATACACGTGACCAACTTAAAATTTATTACACAAAATCAAGTGCAATTTTTCAAATTAAATGAATTGAATTTTAAATTTATTTCAGATACAATTTATTTTATTTCATAAAAATGTGACTATGGAATATATAAAAAAATTCTGTATTATTTTTTCAACACTTAATTTGACATTTTATTCTTTCATTTATTTATTTTTTATTAAGTAACTAATTTATGAATGTAGTTACGATAGAATGGAAGATATAATATATTTCAATTTACTATTAAAATTCAATTTAAATATATAAAAGTTTCAGAGAGAAGAATTGAATTTGCTCGATTAGTTCTACTCTTTCAAAATGTGGATACTTTCAGTCATCAATAAAAGTTGGTTCCATTAGGTATTGTCGGATAAAGGAAGAAACATAATTATCCTATGTGTCAAAAGAGCTTTGAAGTTGCAAACAGAAAGTGATTTGTTGTTTTAAATGTGTCTAACTCTGTCGAAATGTGACTGCATATCCTGACCTACAAAAACAATTATAAAAGTACGAACGAACAGTGAGTGAGTGACATCCATCCACCCACGCGATACAAAGTCCGTCATTCAAACGGCCCAGATGACAATGCGCACTAGTAGGCGTCCGTTTTTGTGACGAAATTTGCGATTTTTTACAGCTGGCTGATCTCGAACAAAGAACAAAAGACTGGCGAATCCTTCCAGTGTGTTATGGGTAGGGATGAAGTTGAGGGGGAGGGAGGTTGGGCCCATCTCCTCCCCTTGTCCTACACTGCTCTGCACGCAATCCATCAAAAGGAAGACATAGAAAGTGACAGCAAGGTAAGGTGGAACTGGAAGGGAAAGAAAGTGGAGAAGATTTTTTTATCCAGTTCATTTTCGAAGTCAGACTTGATGGTGAAAATTGTGAGGTAATGAGTTTGAGATTATCTACTTTGCTCGGATAATTTTGCTATCTATGGCGGAGTTGGAAGTTGAAGTATTCAAAGGTGAAGATTTTGTCGCTGATATAATTTAATGGTAGCAGAGGGTAGGAAAATGCATTAATTACATTGAGGGATAATGAATTTCCTTTGCAAAATAATTTTGGTTTTAGTTAGCATATTTTCCTTCTCTTTTTTAGTTTCGAAGTACCTTCCAATTTTACTAATTTACCTTTCTTATGAAGTTTCATAAGATTTTCTATCATTTTTACATTCTTCGTCTATTAGATTAAATTAGTATTTGAATGGAGGTCACTGAAAAAAGTCTAATATTCTCCAAATAAAAGCTATAAATTGTCAAGAAAAAAAAATGGTTTGTAAGGAAGTTATATTTCAGATGCTCAGAACTGTATGTAAATAAAATCTCTAGTAAATAATAAAGTGTGCCAGCTGACTTATATTTTTTCCATAACAATGGCTTCAAGATTCATTTCCCTTAATGCACACTAGACTTCCTTTATCAGCAATTTTTGAAAATATTTTTGTTCATTTGTATTATACTAATATTTATTACATTTGTACTGAAAATAATTATAATAGGTTGGAATATACTTAGCACTTCTTTTGAAAACTTATCTTGGCTCATTTATTGAACTGATATAAAAAATTTTACCCTTATACCAACATTTTCAAGAACCTCTAAAGTTTTTTTAACCCATTATCACACATCTTTTAAAAAATCAATCCTTCTAAAATAGGAATAAAATCACATATGCCAATTTTTCGAATAAAATCCTTCTTATTAACAGCAGATAATCACTGACATTAGACTTGAATTGCATATATTATCTTTATATTACCTTTGACAAGATATTTTAATTATATAAACTTAAAAAAGGATTTGTTGCTTAACTCTGAAATAAAGACAGTTTTTATTCCAGCATATGGCAAAAAAAATTTTCTGAGCCTGATTACTGAATAAAAACTGAGAACAGGTTTAACATTAACATTTTGAAATGTTTTTCATGAAATCAACTTTATCGATTACGCATAAATCTAAAATGTATATAGTTTTATATTTTGAAGAGAATATGTGATTTACATGAAAATTGTCAAATCTTATTGAATTAAAAATATTATGTATCACAATACTACAAATAATTTCTTTGTGTAATTCATTTCTTCACGCGATGCCACAACTAAATTGATAAAAGACACAAATAACAGTAATTTGAAAATGATTTTTTAATATACACAGGGGCAAATAAAATTGCTACACTAAGAAGGAATGCCAATAACAAAACAGAATTTGTTGAACAAATTTACATTTCAGGGCATTGAATATGCAGCACTCTATGAACAGATAATAAGAAAAGTAAATTTCAAAGGTAGAGGCATTGCATCGATTCATGTAAATGCATTGTTTTGGAATACATGAAGCGAAATAAATGAAGTTCTCCAGATTCTGGAAGGCATCTGCAGAGTCGTTAATTGTTACATAGTTCTATTAGAAAGAATAATTTTCTTGCGAATTATTTTTCGATTATAGATGAAATATTAAATACAGAGAGTGACAGATTTTTGGTGATGAAAGCACTTCCAACTATGAGACTAATAATACTTGGTATGGTAATTGGACTGAGAACAAGAGGTTCGTCTGTCCAATGAATCACTTGAAGTCAGGTAGTTACATAATCCCCTGCAAATTGATTTTAACAAAGATGTTTGGAAGAAGAGGAATATGCTTATTCCAAGTGTGGTGGTTCTGTTGAAAGAAAGTCAACACTTATGGAGTGACGCATCTGCGGGTTTAAGTGTTAGAAGAAAGATAATTTGGTGTTTCCGAATGTAATATCCATGCATAGAGGTGCCGGTGATCCCCTGACTGTACTTTAAGGTTGATGGTTTGGAATATTCGCCTATCAACAAGTGTCTCTTAGCTTCAAGCTACTGTCAGGTGACGAGGTCTCATATAGAGCTGTCACACTTTTCTTCACACCCACGCCACACCAGTGGAACGACTTTGCTCAAAGATTAACTTGGACACGTTCCGAGCCTGCGGAGCTCTAGCAACCCAGTGAAGAAGAATATGGTCACCCTCCCAATCACTGCCCATGGCAAATGATGTTTCCCTTTGCTAAACTTAACGGGAAGAGATGTGAAGCTATTGAGACACTAAAGCTTTTCCATATGTATAAAAAATATTGGCGTTTCAGAGTTTATTTTAATGGCATCTGTTAAGAAGCTTGTCTTTGAATCAAGAGTACAGAATACTTCAATTGCAACGAAGTCTTCTTGGAAACACATATAATTCAAAGTGGCATGGTGTAGAGTTCTCAGAAAAGTTAAACTTTTGTTTAAGTAACGACAGCCACCCTGTATGAATCTGCTTGCGATTTTGTGGCAAATCCAATCTAGTTAAAACTGGGGAGTTTCTTATCTCGCATTTACGGGGCATCACAATTTGGGGTGCCATTGTCTTCGACTGCATATTATCACTAGCTTACATGGTTGGTAGTGTAATAGTTTAGCGATACATGGATAATGTGCAACATTCGGTACAACACATTTTTTCAATGGATAAGGAATGTCATTTATCATTTGGATAATGTCAGACAATATGCAAAATGTGAATCAGCTAACAACTTCTGCAAAATATTTGGATGCTTTCTTGGCCAACTGAACTCTGGGTCCTTCACCAATTGAAAATAATTGAGACGTGATTCATTTTGTGAAGCTTGCTATTACAGTGTTCAAAAGATAAGTTATGTTACATGATTGAAGGTGAGTGAACGGTTGTGCCCCAGGACACATTAAGAGACAGTTCGAGCATTACCAAAACGTGTCATGGAAAACATAACATTTAAGTATGACCCAACAAGTTACTGATCAAACTGAATAACCATTCGACTTACAAATGCATCATATCATGCCTTAATAAACATAACTTATTGTAAATTATTGGGTGTCTCTCTTGATAATAATTTTCATCACTTTTTGCAAATAAATTCTAGATGTTGCATATTTACATTCACGTAATATATGCTCTGGAAATGGAAGTGATTAAATTTTCAAGAAATAAAGAAGTATATATCTTTTAACGTCTGCATCTAGAACAACTACCTTTGTGATTTTGGTCACCACTTGCCTATATATCATGATTACCTTAAGTGAATAAAGCTCTTAAGCGAAGAAGCATTGAGTTAAACAGAGATTAAATGTCCTGTGCCAAAACAATTCCTCTGGCAGCATCAACACAATGCCACAGTTTATCGATTATAAAGGCTGATGTATGGGGACCAGTCAGTTACTCTTCAATCATTGATCATACATTTTTATTGATGAGAGAACTGTTGAATGGCCAGGTCAGAGCAGTAACTGAAATTTTCTGCATCAAGGGAGACTATTATTAATTATAATATTATAGTATTAATAATAGTATACAATAAAATGATTTGATTATAGAAAAAAACTGTTTTATGAAAAATAAATATATACTTGGTAAATACTTTGTTGTGCCAATAATTAGTTTAGTATTTAACAAATAAATAAAGATTTATATTAATTTAGTATTTAACAAATAAATACAAAGATTTTGCTACTCAAGAATACAGTTATCTATATGTGTTCTCTGTGTCGTAATTATTGAGCCCTGATAGCTCAATATCTTTCAATAAAATCAGCAAAAGGAAGCATCATTTGCCGTGGGCAACTATTGGATGGGTAACCACACATTTTCTTTCATTGGATTGGTGTAACCCAATGGGTTTTGGATGTGTCTAGGTTAATCTACGTTGGTCAGTGAAGTCTAAAGTATTTCCACTCGTGTGGAGTGGATGTGAAAAGGGAGTCAGATATCAAATGTTGACCTCGTCACCAGGCTTATGTTCAAAATTTTTGGATGTTTGGTGATATCTGAGTAATCCAAACTCACTAACCAAAAATAGACTTTGGGGATTGACTACACCGCTACTTAAGAATGCCATAATTATTCGATCATTTAACAGTGAAGTCATAGTAAGCTTTTAACTCTATTTTGCTTCTCCCCAACCTTTCTTTCTATATTCTTTCTCTTTGAGATTGTATCAGTCCAATCTGATGATTTAGTACATTTTGTATCTAAAGATATATGTCATAATCCTCAAGCTAAAATTTCTTAGCGTAAGATTTCCTGGTTATTCAAAACTAGCTTTTATTACTTAATTAATAAGCATGTGTGTAAATAATAAAAATTCATAATCATGCTTATACTTTTGTACGAAATATAAATCAAAGCTTCTTTTATACTTTTTAGCATTTGAGCAGCATTAAATTATAATGGCCTATTGTTTATGATCTTGGATGCATTCTAAAATGCATTTGAATTTTTTACACCGTAATTAAAAAGCGAAGTTGACATTTTAACTAAAATAATTCTCACAGTACCAATAGAGGAGTATTAAGAGGTAATATTAGACGTGGGAACTTTTTTGCAATGGCATGGACTAAAAAACAATTACAGCAAAAATACAAATAACAACAAGAAAAATGAAAAATAAAACAATTGTAACAATAGTGTGTGTATCTAAAAGGCCCCTGGCCTCCCAGTAGTGGTCCGCAATTGAGCGTTTTGATAACGCCTTACAATGCAGTAGATGGTCACGATCCATGTCCCATCTCAGATTACAGAGGTTGCAGATAGGACTTGAAACTATGCGAAGACGGTACAAGTGCTTAAGAAGGCAGTCATGACCGGTGGCGAACCTAAACTCAGCCACCATTTTATGTCTGGTCCATTTTGAGACAGCAGAAAGTCTGTCTTTCCAACACTTTTGCTCTGATCGAGATTCAAGAATCTTTTTGAATCTTTCAGACAATGTATTTTTAATTAGTCGTCTTATTATGCAATAAGATACATTAGAAAATGATGTTTGTAAAGTAAAGGCCTCCCTTTTTGTCAGTGTATCGGCAATTTCATTGCCATGGATTCCACAGTTTCCGGGGATCCATTGAAGAATAATGTCTTTCTCATTGGAAGACAAACTCTGAAGCAGGCTCCAACATTCATGGACAACAGAGTATACAGAATATGAAGTAGGCATCAAGGATTGCAAGGCGGCCTGAGAGTCACTAAGTAAAACTGCCTTGGAGAGCCTATTAAGATGGCAAGTCAACTGAAAAAGAGCAATCCTGATCGCAAGCAGTTCCCCATCAAATGCGGAAGCAAATGTGCCAGCTGGATTTGCAATTGAAAAAAGGGGACAATAGACCCCTGCTCCAGCGTTGGATAGAGGTAGGAATATTAAGAGAGGTAATATTAGAGGTAGGAACATTAAGAGATATTATATTAGAGGTAGGAATCTTAAGAGGTAATATTAAATGTAGGATTATTAAGAGATATTATATTAGAAGTAGGAATATTAAGAGGTAATAATATATAATGGTAGAAATATTTAGAAGTAACTATTAGCGTAATTACGTATATGCATCTTAACAAAAGCACTATTGAGTAGGGTGCTCGGGAGCTTTCCGCGTTTCTTTCCTTGTGACACGTGAATATGACAAACCTTTTGGTCAATGGTTGCCAGGCGACTGGCATGTCACCACTTGCTTGTCATGACAGTTATTGAAATGTGACTTAGTTTTAAAACTGCTGCTATACTGTTCTGCTGCTATGTATTCTTGCCAAGTAGCCAAATAATCGGTGCTCCGACCAACAGCTCTAAGAATATGAGTTTGATTTCCACATCGAGCGTGAATATTTGTAGTGGACCACAATTCCTTTTT
This sequence comes from Latrodectus elegans, assembly GCA_030067965.1. Classification (NCBI taxonomy): domain Eukaryota; kingdom Metazoa; phylum Arthropoda; class Arachnida; order Araneae; family Theridiidae; genus Latrodectus; species Latrodectus elegans. Next base: position 110,519,556 of record CM057819.1, read on the forward strand.
ATCAATTGGACCCAGTCGAATTGCCATTTATGAGCAAAAGCAACCTATACCAGCAAATAAATCGATTTGTCATTTAGCCTCTGTTCAACTTTGTGGTCAAGAAAATAAAAGTTGTTATTGTTGGATAAGCGTTATTATTGGGGTAGCTGTTCGGAGTCCTGATTTCTCACGAATTGTTCTGATCATTTGAGGCGCAGAAGAACTTATTTCTTGAAGCTATAATGAGTTATATTCTTTTTATTCCAAAGTATGTATCCAATAATTACCATTTTGTTCTATGCATTTTTTCCCGATAAATTTATTTGTTAAAAAATTTATAAATTCAAATTTTAAATTTAATTTTTACTAAGCTAATATTAATGCATAGTAATAAAACAAAATATTGTGCTGATGAATGTTCTTGATAAAGTATAAAATTGTCATTTCCCATTTGAGCAAAGAACTGGAAAAACTACTTTCATTTTATGCTACTAATAAATTTATATTTGATTTTGAATGTATTTATATTAAATGCAAATTTATATATGAAATTAATCAAAAATTCTGTTGACTTTTCCTAATGTGATAAAATAATTTTAGATTTATTTCAAAATATGAAAAGAAGTTTTACTTCCTGATGAATGTTTTACTTGTATGAATCATAGTAAAGAAATCTTCTGATCTAAGAATAGATTGTTGCGGTTATTGCGGTTCCTAGATCTTTAACTTCTTCCCTATGTCTGGTATAGAAGAATTCTATTGTTTATTTTAGTAGTAAGAGTTTATTTTAGGACTAAAAATTTTGATTTAAAATAAAAAAAAAAGAAAAACTAAGTTTTGTTAGATATGATTTTGAATAATATGAAGTTTATAACTTTAATTCAATTCTTTTAATTTTGTAAAATACTTAGATTAACTTTGAAAAAAGGGTGTTAGATATTGGGAATATTGAACTACCCCTTTAGCGAAATTACTATAAATTATAAAGAATCATTTTTAAAATATACCATGAATTTATAAAATGAATATATTTATATATTACCATGTTATTGAAAAATTTTCAGTTTCCATTCAAAAATAATTTTACGAGAGGCTATCTTATTAATATTAATGTTTTTTAGGAATTCGAAGAACAAAAGTTTGTTGATATAAGTAAAAATAAGTTAAGATAGATTGAGATTAAAACTGAATATTTTGAGATAAATGTCATACATAAATACTCTTATTTACGATTTTACTTAAATTTAAATAGTTTTGATAATGAAAAGAATAACACGCATTGACAAATATTTTCTGAGAAAATACTGTGTTTAAGAATAATTTCAAAAGAAAAAATACAGTTGAAATATATTTATTAAAGATTTGTTTCTATAAAATATAATATTATTTAAAATCAAACAAAACTATTTCATTTTGTATTCTCTTAATAAAATCAATAAGTCAGTTGGGGTATTTTTAATAATAAATTAAAATTTGTTCAAAATTTATAATTTAAAATTATTCAAAAAATTATATCTAAAATTAAATAATTAAATTAAATTTTGATAATTCATTATCTCTAAGTTTTAGTATACTTCTTTCTTCCTTTTATCATAAATTTAATGTCGTCTATTTAAAGTTTTTTCCTATTTTCTGAGGATCACTTTCTATTTTTAAGAAGTATTGTTTCAGATATGTTTTTGCTTAAAAAATTCGACTGGACATAAATTAAATATAAATAGAAATGTTTTTTCTATATTTTCCAACAAAATATTCTGAACGAATATTCAAAACAATGTATGAATCTTTTGTTTTCTTAAAAAGTTATAAAAATAAAAATAAATAAGAATTTCATGAGGCAGATATTTTTAGCGATTTTCTTCAATTATGTCTTAAAATTATAAATGCTTATAATTGATTCTTGATAGTTTTAATAAACAGTAAATTGCTAAATGTAGATGTCATTCATCTTTTTTTTGTTATTCTTCCCTTATTTTTTCGCAATTAGATATTAAGTTTATACTTTTGAGATAACCTTATTCGAATTATATGCATTCATTTATTATTTTCTACCATTTTACATTTTCTAATACTATGTCGGTAAATATGCTGAAAAATGTCTCGAGCTCAAGAGAAATTTCCTAATTACTTAATTTAAACTTTCAATTAAAAAACAATTTGCTTTGTAATTTTTTAAAGAAAAGATCGTACATTAATTCAAACATCTTTCCGAAAGCAATTTGAAAAATGTATTGCTATATAAATTTAAATATAGTTCTTATTTAACTGCGTATAAATGATTGGGAAATTTATTATGAAAGAAAAGGCAAAATATTTTTATTTAAATAACGACGGAGCTTATGTTTCTTTAAGTTATTCCACACACAAACTATTTTAAAATAACTTAAATAACTCGTAGAAATATTAAAAGCTTCCTGTTAATGAAAACTTTTTGCAATTGTTGGAACTTGGTTAATGATTTGTTCAATTTTATCAGACTTTCTTTAACAGCACTGTACATACGCACTGTATTCATTTTCAACATTTGTAAGACATTAAAATTTATAAAGAGAGAATATGCACACCATATTTTTATTTAAACTACAATGAAGCTTATGTTTTTTTGAGTTATTAAAATTATTTCAATTTTTAAAATAATTTGAGTAACGGAAAATTTTTTATAAGTTTTGTGTTTATAATAAAACACCTTTTCAGATATGACACCGTAGCTATATGAGGGTTGATTTGTCCAATTTAATCAGAAAATAATATGAATGTGCAAAATATTTGGCAACTTGGTTCAAAATATTCTATTAAAACCAAATTACGTGAGGTTTTGCCCTACATATGTTTTAAAACATAGAGCTAAATAATGTAACTGGTAATATTTTATATCAGTATTTCTCACTCGACGGTCCACAAGAAGTATTTGCTTGTCCACGAAAGATCCAGCTATCTGTCCAAAATCCTAAGTGTCATTGGCCTGCAGCCTATATTAAATCTGCGTCTACATTACAATAACAATATATTTTATTAGTTTAGAAAATAATATGATCCATGATGAATAATATAACAAACTGGCAACTATGTGCCTAATCATCTTTCATAAATGGCAGCGTACACTTAGTATACCAGTTATTGTGCTCCTGTCTACCTTGAGTATCACTGAGTACTTGAATACTGAGTATTTAGTGAGTTTCAGGTTAGGTTATGCTTTTTATCTTGTTTCTTTGCTTAGTTTTCATTTTCTTTAATTTGGTAAATTATTTTTTGCTTATTTTTTATTTACCAATGCTGTTTACATTTCGAGGCACTATTGTTTTTTGGTAATATATCAATCAAAAAAAGATAAATATATGTAAATTATAACAAATAAAATGCTTAGTTATGTGAAAAAAATTGTGGCAATAGGTCGAATTATTAAACTTACTGGTCCTTGAGAAAGTACCAAAATATTTTAGCGATTCTTGGAGTAAATCTAGTTGAGAAATACTGCTTTATATAACTGAAATATAATGTTAATACCCAAAAGTGTATCATTGTTTCATGTTTTAACGGTAAAAAATATGAAAAAATTATAAAGTTTCATTAAAATTTTAATGTTGTGCATGAATTGATTTGCTTTTTTTTGGCAGGTCTTAAATTCTTTAATATGTTTTTCTATAATTCTACCCAAGATAGTTATTTGAGTTCAAGTATTTTGCCGGTCATTCAACCGCTATAGGTTAATGAGGGAGAAATGTATCATTTAGAAATGTTTGCATGAAATAAAATTAGCATATTCCTACATGGTAATGATTTTCTGCCGGCATTTTAATGCACCAATCATTGCTTTTATTACATGGTACAAGTTTAATTATGCAGGCTGCAAAACACGTGAAGTCTGTTGGGTCAGTTTTTGAATCTCTCTAATGAAAACTAAAAAGGCTGAAACCCGCCCCTACAAGAGGAATTGAATTTTTTAAAATGCTATGTGATTCTGAGTCTAAATAATTATATAGGAAATATTGCTATTTTATGAAAGATGTTATGTGATTATTTCTTCAGTATTGCAATTCATCTTAAAACATAAAAATTAGTGAGATAAAATATTTTCTTAGAATTGAATGCTAATCAGATTTTAGAGTTTTTTATTTTCAAAAATTTATTTGGATTATATATATGATTATCTGAAAGTTACGAGTAATTTATTTTTTATTTTTCTCATGTTCTAAAACGAATTATATATTATATAGTTATTATATAGTTTATTTATAAATATAGATTTTAAACTGTCAATAAAATTTTATAGATTTAATAACTTAGTTTATAACATATTATTTAGCTGAATTCTTTCCGAATATAAATGATGAAAAAGAATAAGCACTAAATCAACAATTTCAGCTTCTAAAAATAAGTTACAGATAAAGAAATAAGGCATTTTTAATTCAAAACCTTAATGTATGAAGCAATATTTTTGCTTAAATATTTCTAATAAATTACATAATTATATATCGAAATATTTTTATTGGAACGATATTGAATTATTTTAAAGTAAAATATATAATGTTTAAGAGAAATAAAGCATATAAAGAGGAAAATTACATCATTGCTTTACAATTTCTATAACGTGAATTTAAAACATTATTCTGCCCAAAATACTTCATAATTTTCATAAATTTAAATTCCTTTAACAAATGGGACTACCTCTACTTCATACAAATTTTAAATTCTCATAAAAGCATCAATATGGTAAATGTAATATTTTTTATGATATATTTATGAAGGAAATTCTCTACTAATTCATCAAATGGAGGAAAATCTTTACTTTAAAAAAAAAATGTTATAAATGTAAAATATAAATAGGAAATAAAATATTAAATATGTTTCTTTCTTTCAAAACCTTATTGCAAAAATGATCATTTACCCAGTTATATAGGATAAATATATAATAAAAAACACACATTAAAACATAATTTTTTTTAAAATTAAAATAATAATAATAATAATATAACTTGGAAACATTTAACAAAATTTTGAAAAAAAAAAAATTCAAAATGCAAATTTTGTAATCTTTTTTACTGAAATTCACATTTTTTGTCTTACACAGTTATCAGTCTTATACCATCAGCATTGACGTATTCTTTCAACAAGAAAATGACTTAAAATCAGATAGCTTTTCACTTAAACTTGATTTAACTTGAAAATATATTTTATAAAAAAATATAAATCACTTTTGTCTATTTTCAAATTTTTTATCACTAGTCTTAATAAAGTCTTCATATTTGGTTATAACGAAAATAAAATTATTTATTATTAAAACTCATAGATTTCATAATGCTTTGATGAAGATTTCAAGATTGGGCCGTGGTAGCCTAGTGGTTAGAACATCGGCTTTCCGTTCGGAAGGGCGGGCTTGGATCCCGATGCCGCCAAAGACCCATCGAGTACATGGGATATGTGTGTTCGTTAAATATGTAGAATCGAAAGTCTTGTGGTCGGTCGTTGAGCAGTCACCATGAATTAAAAATAGTTTCCTATTTAGAATTCTTATACAATGAGAGAAGTTTATTTAATATTACAATAAAAAGTTTCCTAGAAATGGCTTAAAATTAATCATGATTTTTTTAAAAAAAAGCAAGCTTTACATTGTTTCAATCGGAAGTATAAGTCAAATTATGGTTGTGAAAATATGAATTATTTCTAGTCTTTTCTTGACTGCTTTTATAATGACACTGTATAGTAAACATTTGTCGCTATTGTTATTATTGGATATTGTATTTTTTGTCTTTCAAAATTGTGTAACTAAAACTAGTTATTCTTTTAAAATGTTTTGTGGAATGAGATTAAAAACTAAAATGCTTAAGTTTTATCATGAATTCTGTAAAATGAACAGCAAATTTTTGCCTATAGCAATATTTTATCAAAATGATTTATATGTGCAAAATAGGAAGCGTGCAAATCATAAAAATTACTTTTCAAAATGTATTCAGAATATTTCAATAATTTAGATTTTTTGTCACTAGTAAATTTTCGTAAATTTTTAGTTCATTTTTCTAAATTCAAATTTAAGAATTTATATTTCTCTTTTCAGTAAACTGCTTTTGTAAACTGATAAAGTTACTTAAAAATATTTAGTTATATAGTAAGATTTTTAAATTTTTTTTTTCATTCAGGTTTAAAACGGTTTAAATCAGAGAGGTAATTAACACTTAATTTAAGGCGATACTAGTACAGACTGTACGAATGTTTTAAAAATGATACCGAAAAAATGTATTTATTCTATGCTTGAACATTTCTTTTCCTCTCAATTATTTAAAAGTTCCGGGTTAAAATGCTATCAGTTAAATGCATCTTTAGCGCCGTAATAGCAGTGCTCCTAGCTAACTTGTAGCTGCTACGCAGGGCGTATTTGGCGTAATTGGGGAAAGATCACTTGCAAAGTGTGCCAAGCCCAAACAATTTTTTTACTTCTACCATCGAAAATCATTCAAAATGGATAGTAGTTCTCCGGTTTTGCAGTAGAAAGGATGAAAGTGATTTTTTTTCTTACGTTACTCGATCACATATTAATAATAGCTTATTAGAATAAAATGATTATGATTATCGCCTAACCCAGAAAAATATCGTGATATTATAACTAAATAACAAAAATGTAGGAAATTTATAGGAAGTTCCATTGTTCTAAGAGGTATTTTCTTGTTCGATCAGAGCGTGTAATAAATCACAGCGTAATTGATGAAACAATTAATTTTGCTCTTTCTCATGTATTTTATTTTAGGGAAGAAATTTTTTTAGCATCAATTATTTCCTTGTTATCAATGCAAGCTCATGTTTTTTTTATTTAAGATATTTTTATGATACATTAAATTTTTTTAAAAAATTTAACAAGAAAAATAAAATTAGTTAAAATTGAAACAAATGGCACAATATACATAATGATTTAAATTAAATGAAAAAAATGATTCAAATTAAATGAGAGAATAAAGAGAATTATGATTCAAATCATTTTTAATTACAGTGGAAGAATTTTTGAAATTTTCCTAACACTTTTAAATACTTTTTTGTAAATCTAATATAAATATGACTTATGCCTAGATACGAAATTAACTTTTTGATTTGATTAAAAAAATTAGGACAAAATGATTTTATATACATAAAAATATATTATAAGCTTAAAGATTTGAATTCATTAATTTATTTTAATTATCTTGTGTATAATATTATCCGTCTATCAGTATACATATAAATTTTACTTTAATGCCTTAAAATTTCCATTTATTATTTTCGGATTTATGAACAGAATTTAATCTCATAATAATAATTGCTTAATAATGAACAATGAAATCATGCAATGAGATTTATACAGTAATTAAATTGCTTCCATGCTAGAATTTTTCAAAGTTAAATAATGGAATACATTGAGAATTAAGTTAACATATATAAATGTGCATTTTAAATAAAAATATGATAGATAACATTGGAGTTTTATTCCCCATATTTTTCATTAAAAAAACTTAAACATATTATTTTAAAAGTGAAATTTAAAAGTAATTTTACAATTTTTTTAAACAGATTTTATATATAATATATATTCTGTACTACACATTTTGGCACAATTTTCCGTAACAGTTATAAATTTATTTAAAAACAATATGTATATAAAGAATTTCATGATTTATAGAAACATTTTCTTTTTAGAAATATTATTTTTATTTAAAATGATTTCTGTTGCAAACTTATATTAACTTGTTCGGTAAAAACTGGGGAAATCTAAAACTGTAAAAGTTAAATTTAAAATTCTAATTTGCATTGTGATTATTCCCATATGTATATATCTGATATATGAACTTTTAGTAAATGTGATTCTGAGCTTTTAAAAATACAGAAAAGATAAATACTATGGAAGATTTTTGGAATGATTTGTGGCGGTAACTGCCGGAAGATTAGAAAAGAATGTATGTTATATGTATAAGGAACTGGATATTGTGTTAATATCCAATTCTTTTATTTCATTTAATAATAAGTTTAATATTTATGTAATTAATCGAACTATATTAACTTAAAATTCTAGTTTAGATTGCGATTATTCCACTAATAATCCTATATGTATCAGAGACATGAACTTTTCTGTGGTTTTAAGAAGACGGGGATGAAGAATGCTACGGAAGATTTTTGGAACGATTTGTGAAGGCAGTTGCCGGAGGATTAGAACAAATAACGATGTGTGTGTTGTGTGTGATAAATGTAAATAGTTAGATATCTTTAAATTATAATGAAAAAACTCATATGATTTAGATATATATTAAAGATGGATGAGAAGAGTTATATTAAAAATTATATATTAGAAGAAAATCAGGGTGGGACAAGAGCTCGAGGAAATCCTGGAGTTGTATGAGGACAGCAAATGAATGAAAACTTGAAAATTTTTGTAGTTAACCATTACACACGAAAGACAGTCAACAAAAAGGAATAGCCAAAAAACTTTAATGCAATCAAGTCTCAACAAGAGAAGAATATAAGTGATTTCCTATTGGTTATTGACTGTCATACAGAAAACCACGATGATAACATTAAAAAAAAAAAAAAAAAAAAAAAAAAAAAAAAAAAGAAGAAACTAATGATTTTTTTGAAAAGCACAAAAAATGTATTTAATGGTATTTTATTTACCTACAACAAAAGTATGTAATTTTGTACTAAATAACTGTGCATTTTGAATTACAATAAAATATCACTAATTGGTTTTTTTATATAACATTCCAAAACATATCTTATTTAATTTAAAGAAAAAACTTATATAATATTTTTGTTAATTTGCTTAAAACTTATTTGCTTGATTATTTAAAGAATTCTAATAAAAATATTTAATTAAAGTGTACACAGAAAATTAAAATATTTTTAATGCAACTTATCCAAAAAATACATTGGAATATATTAATAAAATATTAACTCAAATTTACTATATATATATGTTTATATATATATATATATATATATATATATATATATATATATATATATATATATATATATATATATATATATATATATACATACATACATATATATATAATTTATGCATTATAAAATTTCTTATATTGCTTAATAAAAGTTATATATACGTTTCACACACATTCCCATATGCAATTCTTCGGAAAAGACTTTTACATGCATAAATTGTGCATAATTATATACTACAAAAGAAGAAACCTTTGAAACTTCTTCCCGTTACATTTATTAATCGATGCATTTATTGAAAGCAAAAATACACTTCCTCCAACACTTAACAAAAAGGAGATTAAAATTCTTATTTTTGATACTTAGCCACAGTGAGCCAAAAATATTCTAACAAAACGATTGGCCCATACAAGTTCAAATTGTTTTGCTTATCTTTCAACGGTCATTTTTGGACTTGAAGGCTAGTAAGATTGGCACTTATGGTTTAAAGTAGAATTCGAACCACTAAAAACATCCAAAGACAAGGTGAGATTTCGAACTGAATTGTAGAACCGAAGAAAAGAACGCAAACTATTCGGCCGCCAGCTCAGCATGTGCCCTCGTTTGCTAAAGCACTAATTGAAAACTTCTGATAAAAATGGCAACATTGTCACCGAAATGTTCTTTACTAATTTAATGTGTCAACTTTAGCTATATAATTTCTGATTTTTTATAATATAATCTTCTTATACTGTGTAAAAATCAAGTCACATATTAAAATTCAATAAAATTTATTGACGTTCAAGTGAACCCATTTAATATTATTTTACTTATATGAAATCTTTGTCTCTATAATATTTATAATTACATAATTTATGTATTTGAAAGACTCGGCAATCAAAATGATTGCCCAATGTTCAAAATGATTCCAAATATTGACAACCTGATCAATATCTTAATTATTCTTTGAAATATTTCACATTCTTAAGCCAAACATTTTTTTATTCTCCACTCAAATAATTTCAAATAAAATCAGTTTAATTGGAATAGGTAAGTAATTTAGAGACTCAATAGCAAATTTCAAGCAATTTTTATGAAATCGCTGTTCTGCTAACTTTGGTGAAATTTAGCTTTAGAATTTCTAATAACTTAATTTCTGACTATTCTATACTGAAGAAAATAACCATTTCTGTAATAATTATTTTGGTAATAAAACGCTATTACTTTTATTTAATATAAATGCCTTCAATGGTATCATTAATGAAGATCTTTTACTACAAGTATATATATAATTATGTATTAATGATCCATACAAATACTTCTGCCTAATATCCTCCATTTCAAAAGGAGAAAAATGCAGAAAATTACGACTGCGGAATACAAAAGGTAATAAAACTCAGCTTCCCTAAATCATTTTCGTGGTAAAATAAAAAAAAATGTATTTTGGTTTGGAGTTATATATATATATAAGCAAAAACTCTGGAATAAGCGATTTTTAGAGATGAAGTTGCTTAAGGTTGACCTAATTCTTGCCGAAGATTTGAACCATATGTAAGGGGGAACCGAAAAAAAAAAAAAAAAAAAAAAAAAAAAAAAAAAAAAGAAAAGGAAGGCAGTTTCTGAAAATTAGCCGACAAACACAATTTGGTCCCCATTTTCAAGATGGCTGTAATCAATGGTCCGTGTCGGCGTCGCGACACTGCCACGTGATTGTTGTCATGACAACGGTCCCTCAATCTCATTTCCAGCGGGACAACAGGGAGAAGGGAGTAATTACTAGTAAAATGCCAGAGAAACAAAACGATTTGTGGTTTAGAGCTGCAGATAATTAAATCCCAAAACAATAGCCTGAGGAGATTTGCTTTAAATTAGCTCGTATAATCTCGTACTCTCATTTTGTACGAAAATCTGTTTCCCTCTTTCTAATGTGATGTATTAATTGATGTTTTTGTAAGAAATAAATATTTTAGAATTAAGTTTAAAGCATTTACAATAGCAATGCAGACAAAAAAAAAAAAAAAAAAAAAAAAAAAAAAGGTAAAAATTGATGATTTGGAAATAAATAAATTTATAATCCTGTTATTTGATTCCTAATTATCATTTTAAATTGATCAATAATCACAATTCTATTTTTTACCTGAAAAGGTTCGTCTATGAAATCTTTTCTTGAAAACCCTCCTTCATATTTACTGTTAGAATTTTATTTAATACAAATAGGCTATTTGTTAATGAAGTTTTAAATCTTAAATTCCTATAAGCATTTTTCATTAAAACATTTATAATTACTTAAGAAATTCACAAGTTATAAATCTGTTATAATATTGTTCGTTAACATAAAAAGTCATGTTAAGTTATTAATGACAATTTAATGCATCTTTTGCTGAATTTGTGTAATTATAAAATTTATTACCTTTCACATTCTAAAATTTAGCAGATACTAATGAACAATGAAAGCAACTCGATTCCTTAGCAGTTCAGAAAACTGGACTTCTGCATCATATATTGCACCACTTATTTTCCTTAAGATTATTCTTTGTGATAGAATTAATGATTAGAAGCTTTTTACTGAAGAAAACTCGTCTAGGTCATGGAAAACTATCAATATGTCATAACTTATAACAGATTTTATTATTTAATGCAAAGTCATTGTGTATCACTAATTTATTTTTATTCATGTAAAATCTTGCGATATTCTTTCAAGCAACTGTAATTATAATTGGAATGAATCAGCTTGTATACTCTGATACTCATCTCATTATTCATTTTTGAAAATGGTTACAGTTGCTTTCTGCTTTTTTTTAATCCAATTCTAAATTATTCGTTTATGTAACCCACAGTTAATGTGTATGAAAAAATTGATTAAAAGTGTTAAATATATTTTGCTTAAATATTAAAATATATACTCTTAATTAGTTTTAATTCTATTTGAGTGGTTTAATATATATAAGTATTGTTTACATTTTTTTTATTTACATTTTATAGAAAATGCCATAGAAACAATACGAAGTAATCCACTAGGTTCTTCCTGAACGCTAGAGGGCATTCGTTGCAATTTATATTTCTTATACAGTTTTTAGACACTTTTTGTTTGTCTTGGGATTGTATAAGAACAATGTTTCTCAGTTCAGGCCAATTTAATTCGCCAAAAGAATTTATTTATTTTATGTTATCAAATGCTTGTTACATTTTCAATTGCGTATTCATTTAGAGTATCTTAGCAGTATCTTCACTCGAACCAATTTAGTTTTTAGTTTGTTTTTGGATATTCGAATTATCTTGTGTTTTCAATATCATTATTTAGCCTTATTTATCTTTCTTTATCAATGAGTGATTTGCAGATTTCCTGCTCAATTTTATTAGTTTAAGATTTGTTCAAGCAATATAAATAAACAGACAATGTGTCAAGTATCTAAAATTGTCAGTTCAAATCAAAATTACATGTCTTTCTGATATTTATTACTGATAAAAAAGTAAGAACCAAAATATTATAAAATTTTTTAGCCATAATTACCAATTGGAATCAAGTGAAAGAAATTCTTTAGAATTTGTATAAACGTTCGTCAGAAAAAAATTTTTTTTCTTAATGATAAAATACATTAACTAATGTCAAAAAATGCTCTTAAGGATTTTACATTGATTTTCAACCCAGCAGTTCATAAATAAGAATTCCTTTTCAGGCATGGCTACTTGAAGTGGCTTAGAATGTACTATAATTTCAAGTTCACTATTTAGTACACCTTCGTGAACTTAAAATGACCATATAGAGTAAAATAACTCTAATCATCTTCAGGATTTAAGTTTTGTTTTACGAATTATCCTGGAAGAAAATTGTTGGAAAATATATTAGGATTTTCAACAATTTTTATTAACCAACCTAGAGAAAAGATTTTTAAGGATTAATTTTAATATGTTGTAGCCATTAAAATTACTATAGATTGAAAACAGCTTACAGTAAATTTAAAATTTACTAGGAAAAATGTAGCATACTTAAGTATGCATTTGGTAAGATTTTCAGATGTCTCATGATTGAGAGGTAGCGAGTTCTATATTTGACTTAATGAAGAATGTTCTTTGAGAGGGTGTATACAGAGAGATTAAAATAAGCTCAATTCCTCCAATATTTCTTCACTAGTAGGATTTCAGGTGGAAAGAAAAGTGACATCTCAAGCATGAGCCTCGTCACTTGATCGTAATTCAAAATTAAACAGCGGTTGGCATTGTTCTTCAGTTCCTCAGTTGGCAAAAATAGGCGAATAAAATCGTATTATGGTAACTCATTAATAAATGACAGAGCAGCTTATACATACGGAGAGAATGCTTATCCCAATATGTGACACAGATCAAATTGTATTTCAGAACCAACTAATACAATTTTCTAAACATCTTTCGTGAAAAAGGAAGAGAAAGTCGGTTAATTTTTATTCCATGTTCACATGACTTCTTCATACATGTTTTTGGTTTTTCCGATTATATTTTGTAAAAAAACGTAGTAAAATATAGACTCTTTCTTTAAAAGCTAATGAATACTGTTATCACCGTATCCACTACTCTAGAGAATTTCTTTTTCCTTATAAAAAATTTTAGCATCTAAATATAATTTGATTTCTAAATTGAGCAGATTATGTTACGTAATAACTACATTTTTCTTACCAACAAGATAAAAATAGACTTAGTTATATTTTTCACAAACAGCTTTTATTTGACTAAACAGTTGTAAAACCAAACCATGTAATTTTAAACTCCTGCATGTACTTAATCTTGCTTTCGAATTGGAAGATTTATGCCTTTCCTTTGTATTTTTATAGCCCAAAATAACAGTGGGAATTCAACAATTTCAATCAATACTTACATCAAGGTCATGAGATGGGTCTGAAGGTGAGAATACAACCACTTTCTCAGAGGTAAAGAGAGACATTAAAAACCTTCGGGAACAAGCCGACCAAACATTAAGTTCTGGAAGTTGGTATTTAGTGGGCAGGCCGTTTTGCACTTTGCATGTCTCCCCACCAACCCTACGTCTGGGTGCTATCACCCAGGGTCTATCAGAACCAGCAATGATGATTTTTTTACCACCACCTGCGCTCAAGCGTTGTCCTTAAAAAGGCGGGCATGGGGTGTTGGAAGCCGTCCCAACACAAAACGCAAAGTAACGATCTGTCTTCTAAAATATACAGATTAATACGGTTTGCAGGAAGTATGAGTTTCGGTAGTTGTGGCAGAAGATTCATCTAAGTTGCGGTGGAGTAGAACGCTACTGTTTACACGAAAAATGCCGAAATCATTTGAAGTGCTTAAAGCACACGCACGTATTTTTACGTCAATACATACGAGCACTTGTCGATTAGGCAAATTTGTTTCCTATTGTCATTAAATTTGCATTTTTAAGAAATTCGAATCATAAACGTATAACATGCCTTATTACGAAATACTTGCAGTAGAGTGCTTTTGTTTACGTGGATGATGCTGAAGTTATTTAGAACCGCACGCAAATGTTTTTATATCAATGCATAAGATAGCGATTCTGTAAGTTGATTTCTTAATACTGTTGAATATGAATATATATGTAATATATATATATATATATATGTGTGTAATCATGTCTCATTACGAGGTATTTGAAATAGAACATTATTGGTTACTTAAAATAACCCAAAATCAAAGCATTTAAAATATATTCGCGTGTTTTCCCATCAATGTTCATAAATATGTGACAAATGTCTAAATTGGTTTCTTAACATCATTGAACTTGAATTTTTAAAAGCTCTCAATCCTATAAAAGTCTAACATCTCTTACTACGAAATATCTCAAGCTGAACATTACTGCTTACATGGAAAAGTTCGAATCGTTTGAAATACAAAATTGCACGCGTTCGTGTTTCCCCCAAGTGAAATGATACCCCTGAGACTGAACCCTCGAAGACGCTGCTTTCTTCCACCTAACTGGTAAAGGTCAACTCAGGGCTAAATATAATGAATAAGTACTACTAAAATATAATGAATAAGTACTACTAAAATATAATGAATAAGTACTACGGGATATAAAATTATGTTTCAGTCAGAAATTTGCGCTGTGAGAGTACAAAGAATGCTCCAAACCGTATATATTATAAATAATAATAACAACATATTGACGAGAGCGCTGATAAAAATTTGAAAACGTAATAATTCATTTTGTATTAGTTATTAAGAAACTTTTTAATGAATATGAAATTTTAGCAATAATAAGAAATCTTCAGTGGATTCTTTATTAAGAAAGAGGAAATGGCTAAGAAATCCTTCATTAGCAATGGATTAATATACAGTTCGGATATTACTGTGAAAGCATTTAATACCCACATGTGCTACAGCTTATGCATTACGGGAAATATGATTAAGCGAAACTTTTTCCGATTTAATATTCCATTTAATGTTCATTTCGTTCTTATAAAACGGAAACACGGGTTTTCGGAAGCCCATTTCCGACATCGGAAAAAAGTCACGATTCCGTGTCAAATGTCCATAATAATGTGCCAAACACGACAGTTGTCACATGTGCATCGGAGACACGATTCACGCATGCACATAAAAACATTAACTGTCGGTTTTTTACTCTCTTAAGTGTTATTATTGCGATGAATTTTCCGCAAGAGTGAAATCCCGCACTCCGTCATTACGCGAACTAATTTCGCACCCTTCCAGGCAAAAAGAAGCAAAAAATCGTAATTGATGGACCGAAGGTGTGAAGCTTCGCATATTTATAAGTTTTTGGGTTGGAGTAGTGAAAGAGTTTTCGGGGATTTGATGTGACATTATATGAGTGTGGCCGATTTTGTTTCTTGAATAAAAGTATTCACCGAACAATTTTTAAAAAAAGAATCGGGATTTTAAATAGTGAAATTTAGTTTTTCTCGGAGTTAAAATGCTAATGCTGTTTACTTGGATGAGGAATTGATTCCGCAAAAATTCTTTATTTTTGAGCAGAAAAGGGGTTTATTTTATTTGAAAACGTGTTAGAGGTTAAGTTCATCAGATGGATTTGATCATTTTAAATTTATTTTCTTGTTATAGAGAGATAATTTTTATTAAATGTATGTCAAGTATTAAGTTATGCCAATTTGAAATATAAAAATTATGTATATCTTAGATGAATAATAAAGTCACAAAGAAATATTTAAAAATATTATGAATGATTGTAAAATATAATGAATAAGTAAAATGATGCAATAGTATTTAAGATTCAAGTGGTAATGTTTATTCGGTACTTACGTATTAACGCAACCAGGCCAAAATTCGCCTAAATCGCCAAATTTGGCGACCCTACTTACGGTAACCGTACGTATTATACGTGGTTTTTCGTAAAGAAATTATTTTGCTTACTGGTTGGATTGAATGCCGTGAAATACGTTAACTATGGGTATTTGGGATCTGCATGCGAGTGAAAAAGATGCTTTTGAATTGTTACAGGGATATAGAATTTTACCGAACGAACGTACATGTAAAAATTCCATAAAATGAAACTGTATTTTGGAAAGCATATCTTCTGGGAATGTATCGTCGAAGAGTGCAATCAACACTTGCGTGTGAGAACCGGAAATTGATTTGAAGGTAGTCGAATCTCATTTGTGACAGCGGTGTGCTTCATTTATTGTTTGTGTAAAGAGTTAACCTCAATTAAATTTTGTGCAGAAGAGAGGAAATTGCTGATAAAACTGTTATAGATAGGAATAATTACATGGGAGATATGTGCCCTTGAAATGGATGAAAAAGAAAGAAAGCAAATAGGTGACGATATTGTAGAAATAGACGAAAGTTTATTTGTAAAAAGAAAAAATAATACTGGGCGTGTACTACCACAGCAATGGGTTTTCGGCGGAATTTGCAGAGAAACGAGAGACTTTTTTGGTTACTGTACCTAACAGAAGCGCCATTACCCTCTTGGAAAAAATTTGCGAAAATATCAAGGGAGGAAGTATTATTTATTCGGATTGCTGGAAAGGATACAAGACAACTGAGTTGGAAAATGCTGGATTTCTGCATGGGACTGTTAATCGCAAATATAACATTGTGGATCCCGACACGGACGTTCACACACAACCTGTAGAGTGCATGTGAGGCTCAGCCAACAAAAAACAGAGAGGAACAGCCCGTCGTCATCTTGACTTATACCTTATCGAATTTATATGGCGCCTAACTAAAGCTGTAAATGTCGAAGACGCGCGGTTTTCAATCAGTGCTAAAAGCAATAGACAAGATATTTCCACCGAAAAAATAATTCTGCAACTTTTTCAAATTCGAAACTGGAAGTGTTTAATTGCTATTTTATATTTTAAAACAAAATAATGTAAAAAACTGTATTAAAAATTATCGGTAATTAATAAATGTACATTTTCTTTCTATTCATACTTTCTTACTCAAACTTACAAATCGCGCCAACCTGGTTGCGATAATACGTAAGTACCGTTTATTCTTTACGAATTTTGAACTCCTTAATTCATCAGATTATCACACTGTGAGATTTTCTCACTCTCTTTTTCGGGTTAAAAATTCATTTATGTCTAAACACAGCTAAAAAGCTAAAATAAGAATAAGCTTTCCAAATATTTATCAACCATAAAGCGGTTGTTTCTTTCGTTACAGTTGAGATCCTGAGTACGTCCTTTTATTATGTTTCTCATTGGTTTAAAATATTCATGAAGTCGGATAACGTTACGTTTCATCGACGTAACATCATGTTGAGATGGCGTTGTAATTCCGACTTATCAACGAATTTGTTGCCTGCCTTCAAATCACATTCTTCGAGCGGCAGCAAACAAGGCGAAGTTCACTATCGAATACCTGAGAATAGTGTCGAAGTGTCCATTCTGTTAATAAAAGGATTTCTTATGCAAGGAGCAAAACATCTATTTGAGAAGCCGTTTTCCATTGATTAAAACCCTTAACACTTGGACAATAGAACAGCAAAAAAGTAAAATGAAAAAAACATAAAAATATCTACTTTAGAGTTAGTTTAAATCGGCAAGAACGATTTAAATTTTAAAAAATTCCATTAATTAATAGATTTTGAAATTAATAATTGCAATATTTGTAAACAATCTCTTTTGAATCTTAAGACTGTTGCTTTGTTTGCGCCAACATTTAAAATTTTACTTTATTTAATATTGCTGGAATAATAAAAAGCAGATTTGTAAAAGATTGGCTAAAAAATATCTTTGATATTTTTTAAATTATATATATATTTTATTATTTTTTTATTTATTGCATTTGAGATGTACTCTACCAGAGACAAAAAATTATTTGCTGTTTTATCTTTCTTTCAGGTAAAATTGTAAAAACTTATACTTTTTTCGATGTAACGGAGCAGATGTAACGTAAGGACTACTAGAAAGTTGTGGACATTTTAGGTGTGCAAAACTTGTTTGATTTAACAAATAACGGATCATTTTCGCTGAAAACTAAAAAGATAACACTGGAACACCTCTTTGGACTCGCCAAGCTTGTAGCCAGATGGTTATGTCTTTTGCTATCGGTTTAACAGTTTTTGGGTTCGAATCCATTCTTGGGCTTAGAAGTTGATAGTGGTTTGGAATCCGCTTTAAGCTGTTGGTCCATGTCTAGTTAGCCCCTAGCTAAACAAAAATCTGACCATTGTCTGACAAACAAACCAAACCTACTTCGTCTACTTTGAACTCACTCTCCCTTTTTGTAATGTGGGGTCTGGTGTTCGATTCCATCCTCTTCTGAATAACTAGAGGTTGCTTTTCTACTTATGAATGTGAGTTCTTGGGAGTTTTCTGATTTTTTCCCTTGTGTGACATGAGAATCACTATCAATGACAAGGCCTACAAGAAAACAATATTACTCAGTTTCTGTTAAAAAGCCTTGCAACATTTTTTAGCAATTCGGCTGTACAGGGCACTATAATTGACTCCAACAAGTGTATATAAATACAGTACAAAAATGCAGCATTTATCTTCTTTTTGACAACATGAAACCTTCCACTTAAAAATATGAAATGATATTAGCAATCTATGTTGGCTGCATACCATGCATAAATATGTTAATGGAAATGAAATTACACAAATTGTGATAATGCATGCTATTATATACTATTTCTTATAACAGTGAAAGCCTGAGAATATTTTCTAGGAAATTTAAATCTTATGATTATTTGTGTGTGTGTGAAATATTTAGTCGATTTGTTTAAATTTAGAAGCGTTATAAATTATAATTTATTGTTTGAAAAGAAAAGAAAAAATGTAAGGGTTAAATATGCGTGTTCGAAATTAAATTTTTATTACTTATTAGATCAAAGACAGGTTTTGAGAAATTTTAACGATTTCTGAATTATAAATTATATTTAAATTTTTATCTTTATTAAAGCTGTTTTTTTTTTCTTTTCAAAATATTCTGATTGACTTTCAAAGTTTAAATTTAAAATCTTAGAAAAATAAAAATATAGATTTATTTGAAAAGTTAAATTAGAGATTTATGTAAAAGCAAAAACAGTTTTAAACATAAAAGCAATCTATTATAGTAATACATAAACATTTTTTTGCGCCGATTTCCAATTTATAATTTAAATCATACATACAATTCTGATAGATTGATATATGTTCTAGAAATTTCATTTCATAATCATTTAATTATTATTTTTTGCATACGGAGATTTGGTTTGATTTGTTTTATCGTTCCACAATAATTTTTTAAAACCGAGGATTAGTTAGACCAGGACCAACTATTTAAAGTAAATTCCAAACTATTGCAAACATCTAAGATATAGGATTTGGACCCATAAACTGTTCAGCCAAAGACAAGAAAGCCTATTTTGGATTGCATATAAGGGAAAATTAAACTGATATCTATAATTTAAAGTAGAGTATACGCTTTACATGATACTATTGAACGGAAAGTGGGTTTCGAACCCACGATTATTGAGTTGAGAGCTTAAAGCACTAACCGTCAGGTTGCCAGATTGGCATATAGACAAAAGAACAATAGCATGGGGTCCTTAAAAAATTGGAGGTCACAAGCTAATACTTTTAATCATTGTAAATATTTTTTCAAAAATGTTGATAAATTTTTAATCAAACAGAACAAATAGTAACTGTTCCGAAAGAGTTAAATTTACGCCAGTGAGACCAAAATTATCTGAATATTTTCTTTAACTCATCTGACATTCTCTGTATTAACTTTAATATTCTCTTATTTCAGTATCCTACTATTGTGGTCAATCTCTCCCTTATTAGGTTGCTGCACCTCCTTGGGTTGGGGGCGTATCCACATTAATCTGTGACTTCCAAAGTCCTTCCGCTGGTGTGGCGTGGATGTAGAGAGGAGGGTGAAAGGTCAGATGTGACCTCGTCACCTGACAGTAGTTTAAAATTATAAGGCACGTGTTGTGATGGTCAAGTATTCCAAACCCGTCAACCGGAGCAGTCCGGGGCTCTCCTGTCCCGATATGTATGTATGTATTGTGGTAAGCCTATGTAAGCGTGATTCTGTTCCTCCTTTCTCTCTCTCTGTATAGTGATTAAGGCATGGCCATTCTAAAAAAGAACTACGAGAAGTAATGTAATTCTATCTTTTGCAAGGCACAAAAATGCAAGAATTCAACATAAACTGTCATCGTAATGAGAAAGAAGTACGCTATCAAATAAGTATATGTTTTACTTTTTTAAATTGTAATGAAATTTAAAAACGACTAAGGAAATATAATTGGGTAAGAGAAGATAATTCAAAAGAAAGTTATAAAATGACTTCCCGACCAACTAAGTACCATTTATTTGAGAGTAATATGTACGTTTATTGCTCATCGAACAAGGTACACTGATAAGAAAGGAGACATTTGGATCTCATTTAATTTAAACTAATAATATTTTGGATGTTTCTGCTATACAATATTTGTTTTAAGTATTTTCATTCATTTTTAAATGTTTTTGAACATATTTTTACTAAGCATTTAATTGAAATTACAAACATGATAATTAAATTTGTTAACGTTCTCTCTCTATTCCGAAGAATACTGTCGATTGAAAAATTTAAATCTTAAATATTTCTTAAGAAGTTTTTTCTTTTTTAAATTTATTACAAAACTTGAATTGAAATAAAAGTAAATTTTATCAATGTTGTAAATTATTGAAATCAAAATATAAATCCATTTAATGTTCGAGTTCTTTTATCAAAGATTACGGCAAATAAAATAGCAAATTTTTGCGTAGTTTTTCTTAATAGGGATATAATATATGATCAACATTTGCTACGTTATTAAAAATGAATCTAGCAGAGTCCGTTCGAATATTTTTTGAAGTATTTCGGTTACACATACATTTCTTCTCCAAATTAAATAATTTTCTTATACAGATTCAAATGTAAGTATAATAATATATGTTATGAATAAATTCCATGATAAAGAATAGTACAAATATCATTGAATAAGGCACAGGCAAGTAAATTTAAAATGAAAATTATTTTAATTATATTTTATTTTTTAAACAAAAGCTTTAATTTAAAAATTACATATACTTTCATGTGCTTTTTTTAAATCGAATATGAACTTGAAGGATTATTTTAATCAATAAATACTTCCACTGAAATGATAAATACGATTTATTTAATAACAACGATATTATTTTATAATATTCTTTATATTATGAAATATAATTTTATACATAAATAATATAATTTAATGTATAATAGTAACTTAATATATATAATCTACTTTATTAAATCTAAAGATTTGTTAGCATGAATTTTTACTTATAGAAAAGAATTAAAATTTTATAATTAATTTTCCCACATTTGTTACCAATAAACTTTATTTATTTATTTTTTGCATTTATTACTGCGTGTGCCTTAATTCAGAATATAAATATCTTATACTTTGTGTTTTAATTCTTACTTCTTAAGTCTAGAACTATACAAAAGAATAGGAGCACTCTGCATTATGGCGGTTCTGTTGCTAGAGAGGCCCCTTTGACTAATAGCTTTTGTTTCGCACCCATTAGCCTCCTCACAGGGAAACATTTGTTTTAAATTTCAGCTACAAAGAGAAGGGTCTTGGGAGTGATACTCACGGAAGTCTCAAACCGTGTCCTGCTCTGGGTACACAATGGGAGCCCACTTATAGAAACAATTCCTTCAGAAGTGCACAAAGGGAATGGTGGCGAAGAAGTCCCCCTATTTTCAGCCGAAGGTTCCCCCCCCCACAACAGTTACGGTTACGAGTTCCCCGCTTCCGTGAAAGGTAGAAGAGGAGGGGTTGGCCTCCCTCCCGAAACTAATCCAGTCGAGCGTTACTAATGGCGCGTGCCATAGTTTGGGTGGGTGGAAGTGGGAGGGAGGGGCGAATTAAGGGAAGTTGACGAAGTTACGGTTTGAGGATTGAAGACAAAGGTATTTCTTCCCCTTCGGATTTTTTTCTGAAGAGAGGTACTTGGGAATGTGGGGAAAAGTTTTCTGGTATTTCGTTTCGGTGGTGCCTCTTCTGCATATTTCTCCCTCAAGATAAGGGCATTAATCGGAACTTCGGGGGAACGTGTCAAGAAGTCCCTTCAGCGTTTCTCGTGTGACTAATTGCACTATGAAGCTATTAAGCTGTTGTTTTCACTGATCACTATCAGATTATTTTACACCCTCATATCACTGGGACAATTTTCAGCTTGTTAAGAAATAGTACATTAAGCTCCTTTTTTTAAGAAAGAAAAAATTCAGAATGTATGAAAAAAAAAAAAAAAAAAAAAGATTCATCAAGGTACTTGTAAAACGAGAATTTTTTCCGAATAGCAAAATCAGACAACGGAGAAGTCGAGGAATTAATGCTTTCGTACCTTTACACTTTTCCAAATATGATTTTTTTTTTTTTTTAAAAAAAGAATGAACAGCAGAAATAAGTAATAAAAAATATTGCTCTCTTTTTTATTTTTGTAATTTTTTATGTTTAAGTCTTGTTAGTCTATTTTAATTGAAAAGAAGAAGAAAGAGAAAAGAAAAGAAGGAAAAAGAATGTCCTTGTAAAGTTTAATGTGAGTTGGAAGACAGAAAAATACTGTTTTCCTATTTTTCTACTTATGCTAGATCTGACAAGAATATTTTCCTGATGGTTTTAAATTCCCTCTCTCTATTGCTTCTTATATACAGCTTTTTAATATTAAACCACCGAACACTATGAAATTTGTACGTGGACTTTATTTTAACAATTCGTGGTTCAATTCTTATTTCGATTGTGGATGGTTATCGCAGTTTGAAATCTTCTGAAGCTGTAAAATTCCGTTGAACGAATGTACAAAGTCTCCCTCTCTCTCTCGGAAAAAAAAAAAGAAAGAAAATGGAAACATAAGGAATTAATGTGCTATTTTCTTATTTCGCACTGATGCTAGACTTCATGGGTTCAATTCTTATTTTGAATGGGAATGTTTGTGGAATTTTGAAATACTCTTAAGCTGTAAGACTCTGTTGAAGGAATGAACAAAGTCTCATGAAAAGTGGAAACATAAGAAATTAGTATTCAGTTTTCTTATTTCGCACTGGTGCTAGACGTTACAAGAACATTCTCCTGATGTCCTTTAGAAAAAGCATCTATTTTAAAATCAAGCTCTCAAACTCTTGATATTTGAAATCTGGTCTTTACTTTAACACAATTCGTGGGTTCAATTCTTATTCTCATTGTGGATCTTTGTTGTACTTTGAAATCTTAAGCTTTAAGACGTGACGGAATAACAGCTGAGTGACAGAACTGAACTCCAAAGGAAGCAAGGGGGTACATGAATCAACTACTCGCACTTATCATCGTCATTCTTAAGTGATGCCTCAATCTACCTATCCGTAAGAGTGCTTGAATCCATTAACTTATTTGAGGATAAAGAAAAGTAATTAGAAGGAAATTACATGTACACCAAGCACTTTAGAAACAATTGCTTAGTATTTATCAATCATATTTAAGTATTATATATATATATATATGTATGTATATATATATATATATATATATATAAATATATATATATATATACATATATATATATATATATATATATATATATATATATATATATATATATATATATATATATATATATATAAACATTAATTAAGTAATTAAGTTTTTTTCGCCGTTAAAATTTTTCTCTAACGATGGAGTAAGGTGAACAATTTCTGCTAAATTAACATAGTGCTGTAAAATTTGTGGATAATTGAACATTATCATTTCTAAATTATTATTGTATGATAAGCCCTATCGCAAAGAAAAGTATAAGTAAACTCTTATATGTTTATAGAATTAATGCCTATTTTATATTGAAAATATTTATTGCATATGAAACTTACAATCTAACTGAATGAATAATTGAAAACAAAATTTTGAGATGAATTAAGTAATGATATCAGACAAGGCATTTAATAAATTAAGTGTAGTGTAACTTTGCAATAGATGACTAATATCAAAACTTAGAACTTATCAAAATCAAACTCTTAAAGTATTCCCGAAAGTGAATTTGTTGAATGGATCAAGTATTTATGCTCATCAATAAGTGTCTATTGAAGAAAAAAAAAATTGATAATTTTTATCTTAGTTTTTCCAGTTTTTATAAGATATCATTTATCTTTCTACATAAACATTTTCAAATTTATTGTGATAGGAAAAAAAGTCATTCAATCTTAAAAAGAAATATTTGAATTTACTACGAATATTTCTGGAATTTAAAAGGAACAGGGAAAAAATTGAATTTATGAATTTGTTTCGGCTATTTAATTTGGTCATGGATTAATGAAATATTTTATTTTGCTATGTAAGATATAATAATAATTACTTTCCTTGGAAAGGTAATCCTGATTTCCGAAATAATAATACACACCGTGAATACTTATTTTACTTTGAGAGATAAAACACGATTATTTTTAATTACTGAACATAAAACTCTTTCTTGTTTTACACTAGGTTTGACGCATCAGGCTTCTGTGGTGTAGAAACAAATGGCAAGACATTCACAGGTCATTAAATAACATGAGTGAGGTATTTTAAGAAATTTAATCTACACGGCGCACATAAAAATTCCAACAGCAACATGCGTCATTTATTCCTTTTATCGCCCACCGTCTCGATGCAGCTGATAAGGCGGATTGAAGATTCGGTAGTTCCTATAATCATATTAAAACGAAGATTATCTTTGTTCTTAACAGGCAAATGACTCCATTAAAATGCTACCAGAAGGAATTGTCACGCATATTTAGTGATGTCAGACAAGAGGCTTCATTGACCAATCAGAACCGGCGCCGAGAAGATATTAATCGAGACAAAACGATGTGGCCAATAATCGACGGCGATGGAAAGTCGTCGCCGGTGAGAATTGATGCGCGATTCCCACGGAGTTGCTGGAAAATCACTGGCCCGTGGAGGTGCTGTGGAAAGCGATGACCTTTCCGTTCTCCATTAATTGTGCCAGGAAATTCATCCGCCGCCAAAAAGAAGATATCAATGTCGCCAAAAAGAAGAATGAGTGATGTTCACATTGAATTTCTACATTATGTAGTTCTTAAAATGGTAGATGTGTAAAACCTCCTCGACCAGGAAGATTGGCTCAAGTTCCGCTGAATTGATATCAAATCATTCGATGTGGTTCTCCAGTGCATATTTATTAATAAAAATAAAAATTTTTAAAATAAAAATACCTAAAATTATGTTTTAGAATACACGATGATTTGTGGCCCAATTTAAATTAAATATCAAGGTACTTTAAATTAATTGTTTTAGCAATAACAAATTGACTCTTAAATGAAAATCTTGAAAAGAATATCTTATTAGCAGCCAGTTGTATTTAAAAAATAACTTTTATTGTTGGCAAAAAATAGTGTTGTTTAGCGATATTTTTTTTCTAGTCAACATGATTTTACACATGTATCTTCAAAATTAATTACATTATTATGAAAAAAGACTTGTTTGTGCACACGTCATAAAATATTTTTAAAAATTAAGCTGTTGAGATGTTTTTGTTAAAAATTGTAAAACTTTATTATAGAACTATTAATAAGTAGCTTTGAGAGAAAATGTACTAAAAACTGTTACAAAATGTTTATTTTTCCTTTTTCTCTGTTGTCTGGGACTGGAATTCCAAACGAAAATATTTGTTGGTTTGTACCAGTCTTTTGTACTGTGTATGGTAATTAAATGTGTGTGGTAATTCTGAGTATGCATTCATAAGAATTATCTTTTGAAAATATGTACATACGGTGATGCATAATTCAATTTTTCTCCTTAAAATCCGATCATGTTTAATTTTACAGGAGCAACGAAACATGTTTACGTAGTTATAGCCAGGAAAATTTAGTATCATCCATGAAAATTTAGTAATCACTCATCTTTGACCCATTGTTTGGTTCTAGAATAATTTGAATTCTGAAGTACATATATTATTGTAAAAAAATAGCAACATTTTTTATATTTGTCAGTACATACTAATTCAGAAAAGGGCAGAAAAAAAAGTAAATTTTTTCATGCAAAAGTGTTTTTTTAATTTATGATTTCCTGTAAATATAAATGATAGACTATTTTTTATGCTTAGTAAAATAACAAAAAAAAAAAAAAAACATTTAAATTTAAAATTGTAATTATTAATCGTTTTATTTGTAGATGTAAGTAAACTGACTCAAGCGATTAAGCAAGATGATGTGCATTTTTGCTTTATGAAAAAACATATCTTGAAGAGTTTTACGGGTTTTTTTTTCTAATTTATGAATATAGCTAATTATCTATGAGAAGCCCTTTACACTTTACATGGGCAACGACTTATGGGAGAAGCACCTGGTCTATATCTTAGGTTATCAGGTATATCTCCCCTTCGTAATACACCTGATTAAGACAGAATTGTCACGAAATTTGAAAATAAAATTGAGTTTCAATAGATCTCAATGGTTTAAAAATAAAAATTAGACAGAAATATAACATCATGGACAAAAGATTTTCAGAATTTGGATTATAGGAGGTGACATGAGGTAAATAATGTACTAAAAATAGGTTGTCCTAATCACTCCATGTAACCTTAATTATATATTAAAAAAAATAGTTATCTTGATTATAACTGATGATATAAGTAGACTTTAACATAAATATATAGGAAATATAATTAAGTTTAAGTAGAAGAGAATGTGAAAACAGCAGATATAAATGCGACAGATTTACAATATGTAGAATTAAAACACTCTCATGATTTAACTGGGCTTCTCAGGCTCTAACTGTGTCCTTTAATATAACAAAATCTCTCTATATATATAGGCAATATAGCAATTACACAAAGTTTTTAGATTTAAGAGTAGTTTATTACAAGGGCCTTGATTCATATTTTTACCAGGGCAAACTGGTACTAAGCCTTTTTCATAAGGAAATTGATTTCATAATAACTCTATGAAGGATATACCATTGTTGTTTCGGAGCATAAACTTTGATATCCTTATAAATTGCTTAAAAGTTTTGCACTATTAAGTTACTTTTCCAAGATTCAACTGGTGTTACTTCTTGTGGTTTTAACCAGTTTTTATAGTTTTCTACATTGTTATATAATTTGAGTTCATCTGTCAGACAAGCTTTGATTCAAGAAGTTTTCTTCCGTAAATTCAATATACTGAAAGAAATAAAAAGAAAATGTCTCAAAATGGAGTCAAAATACATAAATATACTTTCTTAGTATTACTAAATTTCTTATTATGCATGCATACTAACAGGAATTTAAATATTAAATGATTAGCACTGCTATACATGCGCAGGCACATAAATTTTAAATTATTAAATTACTAGGGGAGTTCTCTCTCAAAGTAACTCTTTCATTTTATGAAAAAAATCCTTATTCAAATAATTAATATTAAAGACTGGTTAATAAGAATATGATAATACATTTATATTTTTTCACCTCTCGCCTATATCTTGTAAGGATTCATAACCCACTTTAAATCATGGGTTGGTTTCGAGTAAGTTTTTCTATTCAAAATGTCGTCGTAAAAGGATAAGCAAACGATATTTTATTTTCTTAAAATAAAGTTTAAAATTTTCCTCATAAGTTTTTTCACCGTGGTCTAATGGTAGGATTATATTCTATGGAGTAGAATATTTCGCGAATTAAATTTATGTTAACTTTGTAAGTCATTCCAGTTAGGTTAGAAGACAATCCAATCAAGTTCACTGTAGGACATTCAAGTTAGGTTCACTGTCTGACATTCAACTTAGATTCATTGTATTATACTCAAATTCGGTTCATTGTATGACATTCAAATTAGGTTCACTGTAGGCAAAAGATAGATATCGTGTTTTTGCTTTTTGCATTCATAACTACTGGTGATTTTTTTATGTTTTCTCCCTTGGAGCATGTGAATACTATTCATTATATACAAAAATGCTCCCAAAATATTATACGAAATTGGTGTTTAAATGCTTAACAACACAAGCGGCCGATGTTGTCCACTGCAAAGTCGCTATTGTCCATTACACAGTGTCACAATTTCCAGCTTATTTTTGCCATTACTTATAATTTACTATTACTTATAGTTTAAAGACTGAAATCCAATACATTCTGAGATGAGTTGGTGACACAGCTTAACAGCAAGTCAGATAACTTAGATTCTTGACTTTTAATTTTCTACTATAATCATACATGATTTTTCTTTATTATCGATTTGCGGCGTTTTATGCTTGAGTAAATTTCATGACCATTCCAAGTAAATTTCTGAATCCCAAGTAAATTTATTAACCATTTTTTTTAAACATTTTCTAGAATGTTTATACTTAAAAAAAATGTTTCATTAGTTCATTTTTAGTATTGCGTACCAGAATATATTGATCACCAATATTTCAATATTTAGTGAGGCAGGTTTTTAAATACATAACAAAATATGTTTTTGCTCAGAAAATTTGAATATCATTATTCTATATAATATTTAGATTTTAGGAAATATTTCTGAGATTTAATTGGACTGTATCATCCCCACAGGCTAGCAAGAAATTAAACTACCTTCTTATATAATTCTACTCAAAATACATTGTTTAAGTTAAATAATAGGAATTAAAATAACAATATGTAAAAATTTTAATCTTTAATGCTCACACTTTTTTAGGATCTTAGAATATTATCTTATGATCAATAATTCTTCTTAATATTCAATTAAAAGGTTCTCGGAATATATTGCTATTGATATAATATATATAATTAAAATCGAAAGCTGAAATTTCACTACAAAATGGATGAATCACTTTAAAAAACCGCTGTGATATGTAATAACATAAATTGTTAAACCGTTCTAAGCACAGAACTTCTGTGGTGCACCACTTTTTGAAAGTGCACTTCTTCAAAGTTCATGAATGCACAGGTATTGTAAGTTCACGGAAGAAGTTCTTATTATTCCACTCATCAAAGACTCATTCAAAGTTAGTTTTTAGGTGACAGAAAATGTCACTTTTGAAATGGGGCATTTTCAGGGATAAAATATATGACAAGAGGGGAAAAAACACTATAGTAAAAAATGAGCTTTTTCCCTCATTTTGAAGCAAATATCCAAGTCACATTAGCTGGTTCGAACAGGGATGCCTTGTTGGTTGAGTTCCAAGGAATACAGGGAGTTCTTTGAGGGGGAGTTTGCTGGCAAAAAATACACGTCCTACACTGAAGGAGTGATGAGCAACTTAGAAGTCTGTAGTTCTCTCCACAAGAAGGAAGTTGAATCCGATTTTAGCTCACAGTTATGGCAAGTCTTGAGAGTTATTAGATCGTTAATGTTGCAAAAACTGAATGGATTACGAGACAAATTACCTTGAAGGTGTTACCAGATCTAATCTCAGATTACCTTTCTGACATTCGATCTTGAGAGAAAAACTTGAGTGATTAATGCTTCATATGGCGATGAATTAGTTCCATTTATAAATTAACATCTGTTGTTTTGTATAAAAGAATAATTTTATTCATTTTCTTTCCGAGA
The DNA here is from genome assembly GCA_030067965.1 of Latrodectus elegans. NCBI lineage: Eukaryota > Metazoa > Arthropoda > Arachnida > Araneae > Theridiidae > Latrodectus > Latrodectus elegans. The sequence goes on from CM057819.1 coordinate 110,549,358, forward strand.
TCCTTGCATTTTCTTGTTTTTTTTTTTTAAACTTTGGTTTGCATTGCATTATTCGATGTTTGTCAAATGCTCATATTTAATAAACTTTAAACTTGTGTATCAGAAATTTACTTCTTATACATGCACAAAAACCTGTTTTTAAGATAGTTTTTTAAAAATATCAGTAATCAAATAGTATATATAATTCGGTAACTCATAACAAAATACAACAGACTCGTAAGAGGTATGTTATTAAACATATGTATGCATATTCTTCTCATGTACAGTGAAATGTTGGCACAGCTGCCGTATAAGCATGATTCCAAATTCTGAATTTTTTTGGCGATGAAGAAATGTTACCAAAATGATGTGTCGTGACGTGCACGATGACGTAAATACTAGGGTTTCCAAAATAGAATTTTCTGCTAATTCTTATAGGTCTCCATATCTATGATGTAAAAAAAACGAGATTGCCATATACATACGAAATTCCGCCAAAATATCGCCAATCTCCGAATTTGGCATTCTGGATTATAAAGCACCTGTGCCGAAAGGTTTTCAGTTGCTAATTATTTTTAGTGTTATTCATTTCAATAATGAAAGAAGTCTGGAAAACATTCTCAGATTTATCAAGAAATTAGCCCATTCAGAACTGAAGATTTCGTGAGTCTCTCATGGTTTAACTTTATAGAAACTATATTATGTAACCTTTCAAACCAAATTTTGAAGTTATTTGTACAAAATAGAGTGTCCCATTTGCAGATTTTTGTTGGTCTCCTCTTTATAATTTTCTCTTGAAATTACGGGTGGAGAGCATATTTCCCTCTCTTTAAATGGATTAGATATCAGATGTTCGATTTAATCATGGTTAATCCTTTTTTTTAATTTGATTTTGTGCGATTTTCAGTATATGTCTTTAGTCAATTGTTTACCATTACTGAAGTACAATCCTGGATTGTAACTGGTATATAAATCTAATGAAAAGATGATATGATCTAATATGAATTTAATTAAAAGATGGTATTTTATAGTTTGAATTTTTTTTAATTGAAATACGAAGTGTTATATTGTTTAAGAAATTTTTATCCATTAATTAAGCTATATCATAGATTAATAGAGACAAAAGTCACAGTTTACTTGCATAAGTAAACATTTCACTTTATTATTATTAAATATGTATTTCTTGATCTAAAATAACGTACACATTGGAATAAAATCAAAGTAGATAATTTAATTGGGATGGCACAAAAATTTGCTTGCTCAGTTGGAAATATCTGCTGATTCTAAACTGACAAAGTTGACACTTATTCTGCAATTTTTATTGATAAACATCAAATATATCAGTCCTATATCTGACAGAGATTACCTAACGCATATGAAGGACATAAAAATTAAATGATATTATCTAACATAAATAAAGGATTTGCACAAGTGAACGAAATTATGTAACTCTCACAATGGACATGCTGCAGATCTCGTTTCATACATAACCTTTAAAGTTAATATAGATTCCATCATATCCTATTTGCAAAATTGATTGCCTAAATTCATATCTTATAAATCTCTGTAGTTATCAGCATGTTTTTTTAATTAGACTTAAGTGAATAATTAAAATAGAATTACATTGCTAAAAGTGTATTGTTAAAGAAAGATTAAACACGATAATACCTTACATACTATAAACTTAAAAATATACCATCTTTTATCTTTTTTATATTAAATAAATCTTTTAGAAAATTGATTTAAATTATATATATATATATATATATATATATATATAGTTTTCTTATTAAAAAAATAAATAACATCAGTGGAGACGAAATAATAATAAATATAACACATTTTAGCACTTACATAATTTTACTGTTCTTAAAATATGTTAATGAAATTAGCAAATTGATATTTTGTAAATAGCTCTTGTAAACTGATTCCTTAATTTATAAGACAAAAGAGAGCCAGCGAAAGATTTTTTAGTTTATATTCAATAAGAAAGCATGTACTTTCACATTCTTCCAATTTCTTAAATAATTGCTGAAGTTTCTGGAGACAATGGTTCATAATGATAAACGAAACTATGATAAACAAAATTTATCCGGGAGATATAATTCTAGGATTTATGAAAACGCCAGAGTTCCAAAGAGACATTTTCCCCAGAAATACGAATGTTCTTTTTTTGTGTCTCAACCATTTCTCTAGAAAATATTGTGATGACAAGGCTTGCGATATATATATATATATATATATATATATATATATATATATATATATATATATATATATATATATATATATATATATATATATATATATATATATATATAATTTTATATTTGAATGAGTTTCTTGGCTTAGTGCTAAGAAAGCTTTCTTCGGAATATATCTCGGATTTCTATCTGAGCAACTGTTGAACAATGAGAATTGGATGATGAGTTTCTGCTTTCTGGGTCTGTCGGAATGGGTGTTTGAAAGTTTTCAAGAGTTTCCAATTTTGAAATATATGTATGTGGTTGATTATCTATGAAGATTCTTATTAAATGCCTCTGTTATGTGACGGATATTAGAAATTCTTACAGCAGCATGCAGCCCTTAGGTTGCAGAACAACAACATTCATCCTCGTGTTATTCCTTATGTTAAATATCTTGCATAATTTAAAGACATCATGTTTTTAGTCCTTTACTTGTAACCACTTTTTTATTCATATATACCATAGAAATTCCTGTTTAATTTACAGAGCATGACTAAGACAGAGACATATGGGGCAGTTGTCCCTTTCCCCTGATCAGAGGGCCCCCAAATCGAATGTTAATTTATGTTGTCAATCGAATAGAATCGTTTGTAAAATCGAATAAAAAATTTGTTCTAGTGAAGCAGAAGGGGACTCCAAAAGAAGTTTCTGTACTGGGTCCCAATAAGATGAAGCCGAGCTCTGACAATATATCCTACAACCAATTTTTCGAGACAGAACTTGCAGAGTAACTCAGAGGCACAAACATTTTCTGATGTCGATAAAGTAAGATACAAAGTGTCTGACGCCAATAAATTCAAATAAAGTGTCAAAAGGATGGTCTCTTTGTTCTTATGTGCGTTGATTTCAAAACAAAACGCTGATAGAAGAAATTTGGTTGCTGAGTATATGAGTTATATTTTCAAGGTGATCAGTCATACAGTCAAGTTTGTTTACTGATGAGTCTCAATTCCGCATGGAGTATAATACAGATTATTTTAGTCTAAAGACACAGATACTCGAAATAACATTTGATATATATTCGCAATAGATCATATTAGCTGAGGTGAGTTGACGGAATGAGATAAAATCAGTGAAAGTAGACATTTTGTCTAGCATTTGATTCCCAATCACATTTTGAAATTCTAAAAGTATGAAGACAAAATATAGACACCTCATGACATCTATAAGCTGCAGTTATTAGTGATTTTTACATTTTAATTTATGACAATGTTAAATATAAAAAATGAGAATGTTTGAATCTGAAAAATATGCCATATAGAGGGATAGATATTTTTTTTTTTTTTTTTTTTTTACCTAAGCTTGATGAAGTATATTTGAAATAAACTCGGAAGACGCGTTGCTGAAAGACCATTGACTATTTTTTGTTTTAAAATCAAAAAAAAAAATGTCATAAAAATTTGAATTCTTATTTATTTATAATATACAAATTTAATCTAATGTCTAATTTTTTATTAAAAAGAAATTTGTTTATGAAAAAATATGTAAATAAAGAGATTGCATAATGAGAAGGCGAGAAAGAACATTTCAGTTAAGTCACATAATGTTTTTAGATAGAAAGTAAAAAATAAGCAATTAATTAAAAAGAACTATGAATAAATTTAAAACGTCTTATAAACATTAGCATGGAAGCCAGAAGTCCTAAAGTTTATAATTAAAAAAATCATTATATGGCAGCAATATAGTTTATTATATAAAAAGATAAAATTTTTAATAGCTTGCTTAAAAAATAGAAATATTTTCATAAATTTCAGAAAATAACATAAAATCATAAGATATACATTTTAAAAGCTGTGTTTATTTTAAAGTTGTGTCAAGTAGCTTAACATTGAAAAAAAAATCTTTATAAAGCAGATATCAGATGGCGCTACTTTCTCTTTTAGGGTTAAGAGCCGTTAGTATTCGAAATAAATCTTGCATTAAAATGTACTAGATGAAAAACTGATAAAAACATGCATGATTTTTCCAACTAAGTGGTATGATTTTGTTTGAAATTATTCAAAGCAATATATTTAGTACGATATGTGCTTTTTGACATCTATTTTTGGAGATATGCTGGTGTTTATATAAATTGATAGTGGTAAATACTTGTTATTTTATCACCGCAATTAATGCAAGTGTGTTTGTATGTGATTGTGTTGACAACAATAATATGAATTTGCTTCAATTTTTATAAACTACTTCTTTGGATTAAGATTTATTTCATATGATGACAAAACTGCCACAATCTTGATTTATGTGATTTGTTAGATGTTTTCTTGTGTCTCTCATCTTTTCACATTCCTTCTCCCCCGCACTTGATTGGTTTTGTTCCTTTCCATTTAAAAATAAATAAATAAATAAAAAAATTGCTTAAAAATATACAAATCTTTCGTTAGAAAGAAAACATGATGGAAAAAATGTTACAAATAATTATAAGTGAAACACTCTAATATGTTAATTTTTATTGTCACTGTAGTGTAAGTAAGAAACACAACAAGAGCGAATTAGAAAATAACCATATATATTGTCAATAGAAATAATTAATTGAATGACAACAGACAATCCTGAGTGAAGTTTATGTCGATAATAAGTATTTTATAAGTTCAACTTAAAACACAACAAGAAATTCAATTTATAATTCAAGTATTCGACAAAAAAATTAAATTTTACAAGAACAAAAATGTACAGTACGATCAGTTATTCACATACAGAAACAAAAAAGTTCTATCTAAATTTTACTAACTACTAAATTCATTTAAACTTCAATAGATATATTAACACATTAATATATATATATATATATATATATATATATATATATATATATGTGTGTGTGTGTGTGTGTGTGTGTGGGTGTGTGTGTGTGTGTGTGTATGTGTGTGTGTGTATGTGTGTGTGTATGTATGTATGTGTGTGTGTATGTATGTATGTGTGTGTATGTGTGTGTATGTGTATGTGTGTGTATGTGTGTGTGTATGTGTGTGTATGTGTGCGTGTGTGTATGTGTGTGTGTGTAAGTGTGTGTGTGTATGTGTGTGCACGCAAACACACAATGCTTACAATTAAGATTTTACAATAGGATAATCACATAATAACTTGATATGAGAGAAAGCAATGTTGAAAAAAACTATACTAGATGTTTATCTTATTTTATTACCCCATACATGGTATTGTATAGATAGTATGTCATGTACTATACCATACAAAAAGAGAAATTTTAACTTGTGATGAATAATACCACTTATTAAAAATATTCTAGATGATTTCTTTTTTTGCACATTATTTCTATTTATATTTGATTAAAAAAGTATTAAATATACTAGCATTAAGATTTAAAAAAAAAAAAAAAAAAAAAAAAAAAAAAATTAAAATTTAATTTAATTTTGCTCGATCAATTTTCTATTTTTATGTCATGAAAAGTATTCAACTGACAAATAATACTAATATAATATATATATCAAATAATAAATATATAGTTAAAATAATAATTTATTTAATCACTGATAATTGATGCAATTATCATTGGTAATTGAAGAGGAAAAATGAAAATACCATTATTATTCAATTTAGGCAAATGTGTAATTTTCAGTATCGAAACTTTCAATTGTTAGACTATTTTTATTTCTTGGGATGTAATTTAGCAATAACATTATCCCAAATGCTGCACCTTTTTCCTGCTAACTTGTCTGACGGGCATAGAAGCAAGTACTACTCAACCACAGTCAAGCTCGAGCTTTTACCTAAAATAATAAAAGAAATACTAACGTACCTTCTAATCACTCACGCCTAATCATCAATTCGAAGGGCAAATTACATCTCATCGGTTGATAAACCTCGGAATAAAAATAAACCACCTTCAACCACAAATTATCAAAAGACAAGGATAATCATTAAAATCCAGATCTTTCTGGCAAACCAATGGCGTGGCATTTCCCCGCGGATGTCAATCACTCTCTCTTCCCGTGCTCTGATTGGGTAACTGGTACCACGCCTTGTCCTACCGCATCTGCCAATTGCAGCCGCTACCGAATTGCGCTTTCAAACAGTAGTAACAAGGTTAAATGCCTACTAGATATATTTATAGCACTCCAATTTTTTTTTTCTCTTTGCACTAAGGGAAGAATAAGAATGCTTTATTTGTCTACGGCATATTTTTAAACAGCTAGTGGTGGTAATTTTAGTAGAGCATCACTCTCTAAGCCTGAAAGCAAAAATGTCAGACACGTGGAAAATAAATATCCTCGCCATTTGCAGAAATGCTGGAATTTTTTTTTATTCGCTTATTTTTGTAACCGTGAACATCTGTCATGAAGACTTTCTCATTACAGTGACAAGTTTGTTCAACTCAGTGATTTGACTTCACAAGAAAAGTCTTTAAAAATTAAAAATATTTATAGGAAGCTAATTTTAAACTAATGCACCTCTTTTTTTCGACTATATTACGCAGAAATTTTTTTAACTTGTGCAATACTAATATAATATGCTTACGAATTTCTCTTTTTAGTAAAATTTGCATAAATAATAATAAAACTTGATTTTAAAATATTTACAAGAAATTACTTGTATGAAGGAGTAATATTTGAATCTATCTACATAAAATTTAAGTTATTACAAAATTATATTTTAACTTCATGCAATACCTAAACTGTTATTTCAAATAGATTCACCTTCTTGTAAAAGGAAAGTAATGTTGTCTTAGAAAGTTTGTAAAATCAATGAAAATTTATATATTTAAACTTCTTATTCAAGATATAAAAAAATATTTTGAGTTTCCTTGGTTTTTTCTCTTTTGTAGCACCCAATTTCGATTCTTTATATTCATTCCCTTCCACAGGTGTTATAGTTACTTTATAACTATGATAGATATTTTTAACACATTTTTATAAAAAAATATATAAAAAATTCTTTTATATTACTCAAAATTTGATACAACATATCATATACAAATAAAGAAATATAGGGTTATTAAAATTTTATACCCGAGGCAAAATTTGCGCACCATCAGAGATTGGATTATTTAGAACAGTGCATCTCTCTCTCAACCGCCTGTACACAAGAAATATTTGCCTGCCCACGAAATATCCAGCTAACTGTCCAAATGGTTAAAACTCGACAACCGATATTAAAAGAGCACCTACATCACAATAACAATATATTTTACTAGCTTAGAAAATAATATGATCGATGATGAAAAATATAACAAACTGGTAACTATGTACCTCATCACCTTTGATGAATTGCCGTGCCGTACACTTAATACACCAATTAGTGTGCCCCTGTCTGCCTTGAATATCCTTGATTAATTGAATGATGAATATCTGTTTTGCAATAATTAATAAAATTATTTAAATTCTCTAATTACTCCTCAAAAATTATTTTTGTCTTCGTGATTTATTTATGTGTAAAAATTGTACCAATGGTTTGAATTATGAAAGTTACCACTCCGAGAGAACGTGGCGAAATATTTTATCGGTCCTTAGAATAAATTCAGTTGAGAAACACTGATTTAGAATATACTCATTAAACATAAATGAACTCTAAATCAATGGTTTGTGATCAGCGAATTTTGAAAGCTCATTCATTACTCAATTACACTAATACATGATGTCTAGTTGCACTAATAATGTGCGCAAATGCCACTTACATGATTCTTCTTATTAAAGAATGCTTATGATCAAATAATAAAACAAGTTGGAAATATATTACTCAATTACATTAACATATGCAATCTAGTAACATGAATATGGTTCTTAGTCACATATACGATGATTGCTAGATTTCAAGGTATTCCTCGAAAGAGAATCAGTGCAGGGACGAATATTGCATAGATAATATTGTAATTTATGGATTGAAGATTTATTGAATAAATTTCATTGTTTCTTTGTGTAGTTATGTTAATGATATTTGAATCCCCTGAAATACTAGCTCATTAATTATTTTTGATGATTACTTAAAATTTTTATTTATTTTCTTCCTGGAAAATGGATTGATTGTAAATGCACACACACACACACACACACACACACACACACACACACACACACACACACACACACACACACACACACACACACACACACACACACACACACACACACACACACACACACACACACACATGTATCTTCTACACAAATTAATAAAATTTCAAAAAAATATTGATTTACAAAACACTGAAATTATAAATATTAGAGATATAGATTTAATATAACATTAAGTGGATTTGCGTAAACGTAAATTTTATGGTAATATTTTACTATGACTAGGTTTTTATAAAGTAAAAGAAAATTATATTATTAAGAATCAAAGATTATCTAAATTTGGCGCATTGTAACTGAAATGAATTCAACTAATTCAATGTAGCTATTTTTATCATAAGTGTGAGTTAATTAGAAATTATTATAGTGATATAAACGAAACGATGCCTTACCTAACGAGGGCAAATGGCGAGTTGGTATCCTTTGGTTCAGCAGTTCATGGGTTCGAATCCCACCTTCACATGGATGTTTGTAATGGTTCAGAATCTATTTTAAGCTTTAGATCGCTGTCTAATTATCCCTCGTGTGCAAAAATGATCGAGAAACCAACCAATCAGTCAGGGCATCGATTCCATAGTAGGAGCACTTGTATTAAATAGTTGAATCCTCTTTCAGAAAAAAAATTACTTACTTATAAAAGAAGCGAATAGTTTGAAATCATGAAAACATTTGCGCTAAATTTTACTATACATTTTAATATATGTGGAATTGAAAAAATATCAAATATTTTATAGGTTATAAAAAAAAGCTCGTGGTAGTAAACAATAATCATATATGCTCCAAAGAAATTTAGCTCTAAAATTTAAAGCTATGTATTACATTTAAGCCATTCCAACTGTAGAATAAAATAATTAAAATAATAATAAATAATAAAATAATTAATTAGAATAATTAATTAAAATAATAGAAATATAATGAACCTAACTATTTTATGAACTTTTCCTTAAAAAGTAAATTAATAACACAAAGTTTAAGAAAAAACTGTCATCATTACAAACATATACATTTGAAAGTTATTCATTACTGTAGAGAAATTAAGTTTTCATAAAAAAATTTCCAAGTTTTAATCTTGTCCTATATTATTCGTCATAATACTATCCCACGTTATTCAACTATTAGTTTGCTTGAAAGTAATGATTTGTTACTTTTATGTTAATTTACTTATAAAATTTGTCGCATTATAAAAATAAGTACCTCAATTTTTTATTCTCTCAGATGGCGATTTGCTGTTGCGATATCAATATTTTGAAAATTTGTTTTTTGCTTTGCATCACTCCTTTTGAGAGGAAAAGGAACTTTTATCAAAATTCAATTCACAATTTTTCAAGATAAAGGACATGTGTTTTCAATCTTTGTTGCAATATGTCAATCGATTTCCGCAATTTAATATTCTTATTTTCTTTTTTCTTGAAGTAGTAGTACTTTACGCCTCCAAGGCACAAATCCGGTGTTCAGTCCTCGAGCTGGGCAGGATCGACACAGCCTTTCATTCCTTCAATGAGCGGATAAAACTGAGTACTAAATATGCTTGCGAAGTAGATTCCGAGGGACACCTTCAGTAGTAGGCTAGGCTGATGAGACCTAAACCGGGACATATGTTTCGCTCCCCAGGGCCCTCGGTTAAGAAAACAGATCTGGCTTTAACACCATGCGAGCTGTTGTACTATTGAAGTAGTTTAGTTTTCAAAAACTTTTCAGAAGCGTATTTAGTCCGCCGAGATAGGATATTGACCTACAGAATTACATTTGAATGCGTCAAATCCGGTGTAGATATGTTGGATTCCTCCTTTAATTTCTCTTGAAAATGTTTGGAATATTGAGTCTTCTTTGTAACGCTATTTATTTTTCAAAATTAATTCCGTTTTCTATGCTGATCGATTAAGTCGCATGAAATTATATAATCTTTTCATTCCTTTAATGGGTGGATAATGAGCCCCTGATATATATACTTTATATCAAAGGGATCGATGATTCTATTTCTTTGTTTTAATGTAAATAAGGAATATTGTATAAAATTTTGTATACATATACTCTCTTATTCATAATTAATTTTTATTCGGATTCATTTTTATTTGTAAGCACTTAATAGCCCCAATTAATTTTTAAAGGTATTAAGATGCACATCATAAAGTTGATAAAATTTACAACTGGTGGATGAGATTTGTATGTCTTTAACGATTTTTTGTTTGTACTTAAGGGTGACTTAGAAGTGAACTTAGAGTTTAAAGTAGAGTTTGAACCACTACAAACATTTTTTCCAAAATTGGGATTTGAACCTATGAACTGTTGAACCGAAGACCAGAGAGCTAACCATTCGATTTTCAGCTCATCACAATGGGTTGATATTTTAAATTAACTTATCAAAATGAGTGGAATTGTATAATTTTCAAATATAAATGAAATTATCTACATAAGATTAATATAAATTACGATTTTTTGCATTTTGATAGGTACAGAAATTTACAATAACCGTAGACAGTCCTTTTCACTCAAGGAAAACAATGAATGTAGGAAATTGCTTGTTGTTTGAAGGTAAATCATAAATCTAACAGGTGTGATGTTATTTGTGCTTTTGAGGAACTTTAAGGAAAGAAGGGAAAAAGATATTCTTTGTATTGAAACTGCCCCTCTCCCTCAAAGCCATTTATGAGAAAAGACAATTCAATTGTATAATTTCAAAAATAAAAGCGAAACTCATTTTTTTAAGTAAAAATTTTTAAAAGCCGAAAATTCCAAAAATAATATGTTTCCTTCTAACCTGTAGAAATATTATTTGCTATGAAATTATGTATAAAAAAAAATAATATTTTGACCAGTATTTCCTACAAATTTTTGTTTGAAAATCTGTGAAAATTCCTGTCTGATACTAAATAAATGAAAACAAACACACACACACACACACTGCTTTCTTAAAATAAATTATATATTTTTAATACAAAAATTTTTTATTTTGAAATATTTATTGTCAGACACCCATCATATAACTCTTTCAATTTCTCCTTTTTTTTGTTTACTGAGAAATTTGAAACAAAATACTTAATATGTTATAATAAAACAATATTAAAAAAATGACTTAAAATAAAAGGTAAACCAAATTCAGAAAATTAAAATGAAGCAATTTAGCTTCCCTATACGGACACTATAATGAACAATTTTTAAATATTACAATCATTCCAACTAGAAAATAAAATTGCAACAATAAATAATTGAAAATGTGTGTGCTTATGCAGTTTGCTCATTGCTGTAAATACAACGAAAAGGAAACTGTAATTGAATAAGAATTTATAATTATCAGTATTTTTCCAGTCGGAATTTAAATTAAGAAAAATGTCTTTCAAAATATTGTTTACTTGGATTTGGTTTGTTTTGTCGCTCAATGGCCATTTTTTTTTACATACGAGACCTAAATAGACGGGTACCTATGGTTTAAAGTGGGATTCAAGCCATTACAAACATCCATGCCCAATGTGGGATTCGAACTCATAAACTGTTGAACCGAAGGAAAGACCATTGTCTCAGTTTGCATGGATTTTTCAAGAAAAATAAAAATATTCTTACGAATCTCATGTCATCAATGTTGCCATTGATGAAAGAATAATGTAATAAATTTTTCTTTCAATATAGAAATCAAAAATCAATCAAAATGAGAGCATGATTGACAATACCATAAGTTAGTATATTTAAGATTGATTGGGAAAAGCGCATTACTAGTGATCAAGAGATGCTGAAGATCATTCGTGTTCACGAATGACGACTGGGACACGTATAATTGGTTGAAGGGTGTCTTTCCATTGCTATAGTGTGACGTGGGAAGAAACGTTCCAGCTCAGGTGTTGACTTCGTCATTTAACCGTAGTTCAAAACTGCGAGACGAATGGCTGTGTTTAGCGGCTTTCAATTAGCAGAAATAGACAATCAGAAATGTATAACAAAGAAGGTAGCAGTTTTTAAAGGCAACAACGATATTAAAGTTAATGATTTTTTAATTATAGTTTTCTCCCTGTTTGAAAATAGTTAATATCAGAAGATTCTGGAAATAGGTGATTGTGTTATTTATTAAGTGATAATGATACTGGAAAATTATTTTTTCTTTTAAATAGTATCAAAAAATTCCGAAATAAATCCTTTTCCATCTTTAATGATTGTATACAATTTTTAAATAAATTTCTTGTTGAAGGTGTCATAGCAGCTGAAAACATACAGGAATGAAATAATTCAATAGTTTATATAGTATCATGGCTATATATATATATTATTCGTAAAGAAAATAAAGCAAACAAGGAATAACCATTAATACAGCGTTTTATGCCTAAAAAAACATTTCTTGTTCTCTTTTTAGAGACTGCATAGATGGAGGAGTAGGACTCATTCTTAACGCTGGTATTTTAAAATTTAAAATTTTCTTTCTAGATTTTTCAGTTGCATTTATGAGTTTAGTATGACACGTTACAACGATTAAAATATGAAACGGTTCTTTCGCAATAACTACTATTTGCATTGAATAATTTCAAAAATCAAAAAATTCATAGATTTACGAGAATTATAGGATTATTTTAACCATCTTCCCATTAGATGTCACTATATTTAAAAAAGCAAAAATTCGAAATACTTATGCGATCCCATAATTTAACAAATATTTTTATACTGATGATGATAAAAACATATGGTAAAGTATTCTATGCTATTTCGGAATGCATTCTACTTTTTCTAGAAAAAGATATGCATCTTCAAAAATTCCGAACTAATTGCAGAGAATTAATGATAGTATGGGAGGATACTGGATTTTCTTTTTGACGAATCTGTCAGTGCCTCAGGTGAAATGGATTCCACAAAAGTCTTAAGAATGTCTTGAAATATTATTGATAGCATAATTTATTTCAGTTCTTAGAATATGCTCAAATTTATGAGTTGAAAACCTGCAGATATACGAAGCAATTCATTTTTCATGAAGGCTATGATATTTTTGATTGCATTGGTATTATTTCCTACAATTCTGAGTAATTCTTATTCAAAGTCTTCAGAGAAATAGTATTAATTCGAATAAAAAAAACTTAACAATGCGAATTTTAATATTGAATTAAACTGATAACGTCCCAAGGAAATCAACTACATATTTAGTAACTAGTTCTGTGTTCGATCCTAGCTCACTATTGAGCAATGAAAGATGGAAATTATATCACCCCTTCCTGTAAGCATATCTGTTGAGAGGAATGTTATTTTATTTACTTTCGTCACATGAATCTAATACATTATGAAAAGTTCGAATTTGGCGTAAGAGTGGGTACTCTTTGATGTCGTAAAAAATTTAATGATATTAAATATTGGTGATAAAATTTAAGTTCTAGAATCCTGGAACTCTTACCATCTTGTTACGCACATTTTAAGGTCTATCTTAGAGAAAAAAAATCACCAAAAGAAATCTAGGAGTGCCCGAGTGTAAACTTTTACCGAAAAATTCTACCAGAGAGCAAACTGTGTATCGGACGTTCAAATCCCTCAGATGATCTTCGGCTACTAAGCATTCGATACGTGGAGCCAAATTTAAGCATAATATTACTTAGCAAAATAAGATAAGAATGTCATCCAACTGATTAAATACATTTCTTTTTTGATACTTAGGAAGAGAATTTATTGGAAACTTTTATTTGTTAAAAGAATATGAACGAGATGACTGTATGATAGATACATTAAATATTTCTTTTTAATTTCCTAATATGCCTCTGATTTTATAAGCATTCTGAGTTTCTCGATTCCTCAATTTAAAACTATAAATTAAAAAAAATTTACTTCATAATCTGACGCAAGTAAAGATTTTTAACAATCTGCGTTAATCGGTCGTAAAGTTACATTACTGCATTAAGCCGTCGAAGCTATATCATATGAAAAAGATAAGGCGATTTCTAAAATGCATAATATAATCTATAATTCTAATATGCATAAAATGTGCCACACAATTACAATTTCTATATGGAAATCGGCAGGAAATTTACAATTATTTGTAAAAATAGTTTCATAGATTTGTTAACTTATAGTAATTTATAGTTGCGACGTTTCTACTGTAAATTCAGTAGATTAAACTGTTAAGGAAGATAACTAATTTCTATGAATTTTCTCAAATTTACCCAAGTTTTTTATTATTTATATAAAATTTAATTTTAAATAATAATTTGGATTTAATGTTTAAATTAAGATATTTGTTCCATATTTTTAGATTTTGAGCGAAAAATTTAAATTGGTTTTTTTTTTATCGTTTCAATTGAATGAGTTTGCGTTTCACCGTGGTAGCCCAGTGGTTAATACATCGGTCTTCCGTCTGGAAGGACTGGGTTCGATTCCTAATGCCGCCAAATACCCACCGAGTTATGTGATATACGTGCTCATCAAATCTGTGGAATTGAAAGTGGTCGGTCGTTGAGCAGTTACTATCGGTGTAATGGTCTGGAGAAAATGTCCTCCTATTGATCAATATCAAAATTGAAGGAGTGGATCCTATGGTGGTACCATCTATTGGAGGATTTGAAGAGCAAAGTCGTACTTTCCCCTTCGTGGCGCTCTAATTAAAGCTAAAGACGCTCCCTATTGACTTAAATTTGCATTGCCAAGGCATAGCGAGTTTGGCTTGTCCAAGTGTCATAAGTAACAACAGTAACAGAGAATTAATTTCACCAAGAATTCTATGTTTTGAAACTAAAAAAATATGCATGTATAGAAAATCTAGAACTTTCGATGACTAAGCATTTACATATCGTACGAGGCCCGTTTTTTGACATTAAGCATTTGTCTATTGTTTTGAAACATTTGTCCACTGTTTTGAAACTTATTGTTGTTGCTCGGTGAAAGACGCACCCTATTGAGATAAATTCGCATAGCCTTTGGCAGAGCGAGCTTAGCTTGTCCAAGTATCATAAGTAACACCAACATTTTACAATTTTAAGAAAACAGCAGCTATTTAGTGTTTCTGAAAACGGTATAACAGTTTACACATTATAATATAGCATTTATTTATGTTTACTTTTGCATGATGTTTAAAAAAATACACTATTTCTTAGATATGATTAATTTTTTCCCTTCTAAGATCTACTGTAAATGCTTAATCAATTTCAAGTGAAACAGTACAGTATAGTTTGGCGTGAATAGCATACAAATGAGTAATACGACACGAAGCTTAAGCCATTCTTGAATTCCTTGCATTTTGGCCGGCAATGAACTCAGTTTAAATTTTAAAATTTAAATATACTCAGTACATCACTATATTCCAAAGTAGAAAAGTAAGTACAACTTGTGTTCTCAAAGTGTAGTAAGCTTAAATATTTGTTTAAGTTTAATTAATTAAGAGTACCATAAATAACATGCATACAAGGTATTTTTATTTTCAGAAATTATAGACATATACCTCCAAAAAGACTTTAAGAAAGCACCGAAACACAAAAACAGGCAATGCCACTGGCCTCAAAATGTCATTGAAGATTAAAAAAGAAGTAAAAAGTTTTCTAAACTAATATATTTGTAATTTTCAGTCCCCCATTTAAGAAAAAAGATAAGAAAAAATGTAAATCATTGTGTTTTAAATACATGTTTTAAGTGTGTGGCTGTTATTACTTATGATATCTCGACAAACTAAGCTCGATATATAGAAAGTACGATTTTGCTTTAAACTCCTCCGATAGATGGCACCACCAAAGGATCCACTCCATCAATTTTGACTGATCTGGAGGAGAAGGAAATTTCCTTCAGACCATTGCATCCATGGTAATTCCTCAACGACCTTTCTCAGAACATTCGATTCCACAGGTTTAATGAACACATATATCACATATACTCAGTGGATCTTTGGTGGCATTGGGAATAGAACTTTGTCCTTCCGGATGGAAGTCTGATACCATAACCTCTAGGCACCACGGCACCGCTTTAAGTGTGATTTATCCAATGCCATTTCTTTAAAAAGGCTGGCATGTATCAAATAGTTCACATTTTTTAAAATATAATACATTAAGATATAGTAAGTCACTTCGGTTTTTCTTTAGAAATGTTAAATAATATATAAGCTATATAAATATTTTTATAATTTATTTCCTGGCGCAGTCTTGATCTCCTCATACGTTTGTTGAAATTAATAATTAGCAATCATGCGAGAAAAATGCAAGGAATTTTAACTAGTTCTAATTTTAGTTGCATGATTGGATTTATTTCAAATCAAAAATATTAAATCTTAGTTCGCAATTTTTTTTCAAAATTTTTTTCAAATGTGCTTATTTATGTACAGTAAACCTTCACATGTTTCATCAGTTATGTAAAGTTTTATATGTGATAGAATTCACTACCTTAAATCTATTTCAAAAGTTGCTTGTTTTTATGCAACATATTAAATACTAGTTACTAAATATGTGCGAAAATAAATGAAGCAATAAGGTCTCGGTGGCTAGTGAGACCGGTGGCTAGAGAGAAATAAATGAAGCAATAAGGTCCTATTTGGCTAGTGAGTTCGTTCTCGTAATCGAAAGTTAGTAAGTTCGAGCCCAGACCTAATTGAAGATTAGTTGAGTTTTCTTATGCCTGCGGGGGCATGTTAAATATGTCATGGTCCCAATGTCTTCCAAGTGAAATGATACCTCTGCTGAAGTTTTCTGCTTGTTCTTTACTTTTAAATTACGAAGAGCCATTTTTGGAGATATGGTGGTGCACTCACAGCTTACCCTGCTGTATAAGTTGCAGTCCCTTCCGCCTCTTGCAGAGCTGAAATAGGTGGAAATCCTAATATATATTCTGGCATTATACAACAACGTACTTCTGCCCACGGGAAAGTAACTAAACACAGCTCATCACTTCATAATTATCAGCCACTGTCAACCAGAACTGACACTCTCCTCTCCTCACCCAACTAGTGGAGAGACATTGCGACCACAGCCTAATTTACATGTTTCCACCACCACTAGTGAACATATCGCATCTTTGGGTGGGTCAGGTATAGAACTAATCACTTTCCAGTCATGAAAACGAAACCTTTCCCAAAGAGCCCACCAAGACATCAGATTAAACATTACTTTTTTTTCCAAATCATGAAAGAATCATTCAGTTTCAAATTTATTTAACAAGATTCCAAATATCATATAAAACACTTATAAATCTTTCTATTTTTATTATTTTTTGATAAATGGAATTTTTTTGGCAATTATTAAGAGTAATAAGAATAAAACTCTACTATATCATGAGCTTAAAAAATAATTACAAAAAAAAAAAAAAAAAAAACTATCTTATTAAAAAATAATAAAAATAGAAATATTTATGTATTTTATAGGATATTTGTGAAATCTTGTAGAAGAAAAGTAGATTGAAAACTGAATAATTAAGTTTGTAAAATTAGTTTTTTTTTAAAAGTTGCTTAGGGGAGTTTAGATTTAAAATATAAATGTCTTAAATTGTGAAAAGTTTTACTTCCTGTGTGAACTAAAATTTAGTTTAAATTTGTTTTCGTAGTGACATTATTTTAATAAATCAATTTCATGATTTAATTTTGAGAAATTATGATTTTATACTTGGTCTATAAATGCTGATATCATATAATTCACTGATAAACTACTGATTTGTACATTAAATTTTTTAATACCTTTTATATTTGGAGGCCAGTACTTATATGTATTTTATAGGAAACTATGATAGTCATATATATATATATATATATATATATATATATATATATATATATATATATATATATATATATATATATATGATGTATATTCAACATTAATATTAAGAATATCTAATGTTAGGAAGCCTAGAAAATAAACTTTAAGTTATAATTTTTGCTTTGAAAAGTTAAATTCAGAAATAGGGAAAAACTAGGTAATCGCTGAACATATATCAATCGTATTTCAATACCTTTAGAATATTAACTATTCTCTCGCATTCTGCTACAGCACTTATTTGATAAATACATCATGCTCATGTTGTTGTTTCACGCCTCTATATATCTAGCCCTGAGCCGGCTCTGCCAGTTACATACAAGCCGCCTGTTGGAATCTTTGTGAAAGTGAAGCAAGGATCAAACTGAAGACTTCCGACTGCTTGGCAACCAAAGGTATCATTTCCCTTGAAGGACATTGCAATTACGACCTATTTAACCTGACTCAGTAGCTTTTAGCGAATCTTCTGTTATACCAGGATTCGAACTCATTACCTTCCGATAGTGAAAACAACAGCCTAACAAATCAGGCCACCACTGACTCATCCTGCTCCTATCATTGCTTATGATTACATTTCTAGAAATGGAGAAAAAATTTTAAATGAATTAGAACCAATAATTTAAAATAGATTTACGGTGTTAGCAACGGTAAAAAAATATAAGTATTGTTATGCTTTTGAAATAAATATTTATTGACTTCTTTTGAACGGAAAAAAATCTTCCATTAAAATAAAAATAAAAAGCTTCTATTTTCTAAAGTGGTGCTCAGTATGATATCTGATGTTGATCTCATTGAGTTTTTCATTTATTATATTAAAAATCTATATAAAGGCTATAAAAAATTTTGCTTGAAAAATAATCAAAACTAAAAAATATCATTAAATTTATGTTACTAATATATTTTTAAAGTTTATTAGCAAAGAAATTTAAGGGTGTAGAGGCCTGGTTGAAGAAAATATCTATTTATTGGAAGGTTGCAATTTCTACATATTTGACTTAGTTTAAGGTCCATCTTATTTAATAATGACGAATGAGGAAAGTTAAATAAATTGTAGTCGCAATGTCCTCCAAGTGAAATGATATCTCTGGAGTTGTAAACTAATTCTGAAGTCTTCTGATTAGTTCACGTTTCTAAAACAGGACAATCCATATCTTAACTCAACTAACACTAGAATTACAACACAGGTCATTTTAGCGCATTTTAATTTTTATTCGTAAAATTACAAAAATCGATCGCATTTATATATTATCTTTCATACCAACTTTTTATCTATCGAACGAGATAAATAAGTATCTATTTTCTTCAAAAATTTCGAAATATTGAAATTTTTAATGTGTCATACCTAGTTCTACGGTTATGCTTTAATATGACAGTGTCTTAGTGTAAATAAAATATTTAGTAAATTGGTTTTACTCATGTTAAAATTACAATAAATATGAATACGAGATTGTTGGTGACGTTGTGTCAAAGGAAATAAGCCCGATAAGAAAAGTAAAAAGAAAGAAATCCATAATGTGATTTTAAACCAGAAATTGAGTACTTGTGTAAAAGATGCACGCGAGTCTTGTATAAAAATATCATGGAGTGATCCAGAATGTGAATTGAAGCCAGAAATTGAGTATTTGTGTAAAAGATGCATGGAATGAGTGCAAAATATTGAAGTAATTTACTAAAATATAATTGAATAATACAAACTTTCTTCTATAAATATCTTTTTCATTTTTTTATTTGTCGTGTTTAATTATATTATTTTGTAAGTGGTTATTTTTTCTCTAAATATATATCATTCATACGTTAATTTGACATGAGTGCCAAAAGTTAGATGTATTAATCTAATGCTAGAAGAATGTCCATGCCTATTTTCTACAAACGTAATATTAAAGAAGAAATGTCTATCAATCTAATGTTTAAAGTTCATTTGATTCTATAAATTAGAGCAGGGAGTTTTTCTAGACTATGTAAGAATAGGTGACCAAAATAAAATAAATGCAGTTAAGGTTATATTTGGTTAAGGGGTATGTGGCACAAAATGCAGTGATAAAATGAAAATCGGCTGATTTCTTACAATAATCCAATCAATAAAAAAAAAGAAAGGCAGAGAAAATCAGAAATTTTGTTTTAAAATTTGTCTTTTTATAAATTTTTTGTTCAACCTTAGAAAGTCAGTTGATATATATATATATAAAATTAACCAATAATATTAAAGCTAATTTGTTAAAATATTATTAGAATAGCTTACAGATAACACATTTGGCTATGAATTATTACGAAGTGCTGATGTTCGTTTGACACGCCTTCGTATAGGACACACACGTTTTACACACAGACATTTGTTTCTAAGTGAATTAAACCCATGGTGTGAGACGTGTGAAGCATTTACTGTTTATCATATTTTAATTTCATGTCTTGATTTTAACCAACAACATTTTTAGAACTGATATTTTAATTTTATTTGATTTAATAGGGAATCCACCTCATAGAAACCTAATCGCTTTTTTAAGAGCAATAGGATTTTTACATTATATTTAATTTTTATCTTAAATTTTAAAATCATATACTTTTGTTTATGCTTTTCATTGGATTTTAAAATTACATATACTGATTTTTGTCTTTAAATTTTTAATGTTGCTTAGGTTTGAAAATAAAAAAATAAATTATTTAAATAATAATAAAAAAAATCTATTCTTGGCTCAGGATGTCCATTTTGGACCTTGCGCCATAAAACCCAACCAACCTTGGACATGATTTAGAATCACAAATTTTGCATAAGAATTAGTAACCGTGTTAAAAATAGTTATAAGCTGAATACTTGATTTCCCAAGTTTTTTTGACGTTCGTTACCAACAGTATCTTCCAGTGCAAAATTTTCATCACATAATTTATTCACAGTGATAAAATGTTATGCTAAATATTGACTGCAGATGAAATTTAAATTTGCAGTGAAAATAAATATCTAATCAACACAAAATCATCATCCCATGCCTAAATAGATTACGATATTAACAATCTATTACTTGAACAATAACAACAAAACGTTTTGGCCACCTTTTGGCAAGAGCCAGCATTAACTTCTGTATTTAATCTTAACAACATTGAAATTGCAATCAATTACCTTTAAAGCACTTTTATTTCCAATTGCAATTGAATGAAAAGTACTCTGTTCACACAGCAATAAACACACACCATTAATCAATTGGGCAACATACAGATGCGGGTATGTTTTGCAGAAGGTTCTTTCTGCTGTCCTGTGATTATTGGACATGAAAACCGTTTGCTACTATCTTGCGAACAGTTTAGAAGTGCTTAACCTTTGAACTGAAGCACAACGCTGTGTTTTTCTTATCCTTAAGTGGAAGCGTTAAATGCTCAGTGGCTTTTATGATTCAAAAATTTGAATTTAAGATGCATATCCCGTTCCGGGTTTGAGGCTATGAAAAGTGAAAGCATCTGTTTGTCTGGCTTGTGTATTTAAAATAACTGTTTATTTTTTTATAATTTGTTTCATATTATAAGCCCGTAGCAAAAATAAACGCTAAAATGGCGAAATTTTGTAATAAAAGAAAAAATATTTTAAATATATAATTCAATTAGTATTCTAAAACATAATTAATGCCTCTTAATATTTTTATAATTATATAAAACAATATTTTTTTATTGGTGAAAATTTAATAAACGATTTTGATTCCTCATTTTCACAGATATATGTAACTTGTTTCTTTAAAAATTACTTCTCTTTTCTCAGTTTGAAAATATTTAATTTTAAGGAGGATTTAAAAGTAATTTTCCTAAAAAATTTGGCCATCAATAATTTTAATACAAGCCTGAAACATTCTCAACTCTTATAGTTAATAAACTTTAAGATAGCAATTTAACTTTTCAATAGATTTCCTGTAATATATCTCTATAAATATGAGAATAGACTTACAAAATAGATTAGTCGTAATGTTCTCTAAATGGATTTGTAGATGGTGCCTGGTAACTCATAAGAGCAATCGAATGTCTACTTCGACCATCCGGACTTCAAATAAGGTACAATTAATCAATTTTAAGAAAACCATTTAACTTTATAAAATTTTTCTTATAGCAGACTTAAAAATGAGAATAGGCTAACAGAATAGATTATTGATGATGTCATCTAACATTTGAAGATGGTACTTCAGAAGAGTAATCGAATGCTTAATTCGAGCATTCTATATAATTAATAAATTTTAAGAAAGCTATTACAACTGTTCTGGAACTTTACAACTGTTTTCTCATAACAGACTTAAAAATGAGAATTGACTAACTGAATGGATTGTTTATGATGTCATATAACATTAGGAGATAGTGCTTCAGAGTAGCAATCGAATGCCTAGTTCGAATATTAGGATTTCAAATAAGGTTCTTATGAGAGGAGAGAGCAATGCAACTTTATTAAAATTAAGATTTGTGACTTGGTATTGATCGAATTTGAAGTATTCCGATTTCTAAAGTCTTCTTGTCACTGCCCAGTTCACCACAGACTGGTACCATTGTTTCATCACTCAGTAGTGTTCGATTCTTTATTCGATTATCAATTTTTAGTTTTGTATTTGATCAACTGATAATACTTGTATTTGATAGGTTTATTTCATATTTTTGCACTGAAAAACTGGAGAATCATTTTACATTCAAGATGGTAACAGTTTCCTGGATAAAGTCCACGTATATTAATAACAAAATTTTCAGATGAATATATGTGAAAGAAGGGAGTCAAACGTATCTCTTTGCAATTCAAAATTTCTTGATGCTTTCGTAGAACGGTAAAGAAGAATTACTAAAATAAATTTCTTAAATTTTGTTGTTTTTGTGTAAAAGTGTAAACGTTTCATACAATTTAGCATTTTATATTTTGAGCATTTCAAATTTAATTATTTAAAATATTTTTTTAGAATTTATTTACTTGCGATATGAATATGAGAAATATACATAGAAAATTACTTCACTTGTCTAAAAGTATTGTCAGGAAATAGAGATAAAAAATCATAAACAAAAAAAATATATGAATGTGTTGAATAAAATAAATTACTTCAATTTTGTTTCGTAGGAATTTTAAGCAGGTAATAAATAATTCCTTATGAAAATCAATATGAAAGATAAGGACTTTATCTAAAATGAGAATAGAGGCAATCTCTATTACATTTTATTAAAATATTTTGAAATAAAAATTTGCAGTCGAGATCAAATTTCTTTTGCCTTTTCAAATGCAAATTTCTAAACTCAAGAAAAAAATATTGCGCAAAAATTTACAAAAAATGCAACTTAAATTGCTTCTATAGAAAAAAGCAATCCTAAAGTTGATGAGTACCACATTTATTCAAGAAAAATTAACAATCACCATAAATCATTTTATTAATTTGAAATTCGGAAAACCGAATTAGTGTTAATAGCGTTATAGATTTAACAGAAAAGAAATTTTTAAAATGATTAAAATATAATTAATTATTAAGGTTTGAAACTGGTAAGCTTAAAAAAAAAAAAAAAAATGTTTCAGCATAATTTTCGAAAGCAGCGAAATATTTATTTTGACTTGTGGTTTAAAAATTAATAAATTTTTACTCCCTAAGGAACATTTTAGATTGGGAAGATTGAATTCTGTAAATTTTCTTTAATATTCTCGAATTACTATTTACATGTTCACATAATAAGAAATATACAATATTTTAAATTAAATAAAAAAAAAAAAAAAAAAAAAAAATCAACTGTATATAACGGGTTTCTTCCCTACCCACAATTTCTAGCATAAATCTCTTAACTGCATTACTTCAAATTACAGTATGGCGTCAGCGTTTATAATACGCAGAAAATTGCACGCGCCAGCATCTGACCCATTTCACCTACACACATTAATGGAGCACGCGGAACATTCATTCTGTTTATTTTTTTTCTCTCTCTGCTTACAATTTTTTCTTTTCTTTTTCCTTTTTTCGGAACATATCATCTTGCTTAAATCGCGGGCGTGCAGAGATCGTGTTCTACGCCGCCCCCTTAAAGTGTGGCGCGCACGCCTAATAACACTGCGGCGTCGTAACATCGCATCGTTACATGTGTGTGTTATCATCCTTACAGCGTGTGTCCTGATTATCTCAACAAGGATACTTATGGCTGACTTCATTACGATGCGATTATCTTTTGTTCTTAAGGGGAAAAAATCCCCGGAATTTTGTTTGCCAATGATTTTCTTTCGGTTTTAGCCTAATTTATAACAGCTTATATATATTTATATAATCTGCTCTTAAACCGGATAAAAAAAAATGACTAAAAAATGGTAAAATAAGAAATAGATAACCGGTATTCTTATT
The DNA here is from genome assembly GCA_030067965.1 of Latrodectus elegans. Lineage (NCBI taxonomy): Eukaryota > Metazoa > Arthropoda > Arachnida > Araneae > Theridiidae > Latrodectus > Latrodectus elegans. The sequence goes on from CM057819.1 coordinate 110,573,606, forward strand.
TTAAATTATTTATCTATTTTAATCATGTACAAATTTTACTTCAATTTTGATTAAAAAAAAATCATATTAAGGGTTATCAGTATTAAAAGAAATCTCATATTTATTGCTAATTATCAGATAATTTGTTTGATTAGACACAGATTAATAACTACTAAATTCGATGAACTCTAGATGTTTGTAGAGAATTATTTCCCTCTTCAAAAAATGTTTTGTTATTAAATGAATAATTTAAGAAAAGAAAACTGAAAATAAATAGAAATGCATAGAAAAAATAAAAAAATTCAGTTCAATTTTTTAAAATCTATTTTTTGAATCCAATCTATGAATAATTCGTATAATTTTATAGGAATTGTAAACTTTTCAGGTGTTATGCTGCTTAAAAATAAATTATGATTAAAAAAATCATTTAAAATTTTTTCTATTTATAAGAGATTGTGAAATGAATGCAATGTAAGCTTGTTAATTATTATTAAATTAATTAAATTTTTGATGGACAACAAGTTAGTTTCTGATTGGATCACGAAAAAATTTGTTGCTATTCGATCACTAAAATTTTAGAAAATAAAAAAGCCGTAAATAACGCAATAATAAGAAATGCTTTCTTTACATTATTAAATTACTTTTTTTACATTTTTATGATGCAGTGAATAATTGAAATATAAGCAGTTTTTAATTTATTTTTTAAGAAAATATGTTAAGTTCATTATAGAATAAGAAATTAAATATTATGTATTTTAAGGATATAATTTCATATAGCAGAGTGAGATCTTTTAAATTAACTACTAATGATTTATGACTTTTTGAGAAGACTCTCTCTCTATCAATTACTCTAAGATATGCAATTGAAAGTAAACTGACTTTGTTTTTTTATAATAAAAGGATGCTATTTAGAAATTATTATTATTACCTTTCTGCATTCACTGATTATTTTATTTTAATTTTAACTATTATTTTATTAATATTGTTCACAAAATGTTTCTTTGAACTTTAATGATTCAAAGTTTACTGTTTACTTCCTTAGCAATATAATATTCTTGTTATCCTTGAGAAAATAGATTTATTTGAAAAACATTTACCATCAAAAATATTGTTAGGCAAACTTTAGATACCATTTACTCAAAGAGATGCAAATAACTCAATAAAAAGGAAATTTAAGAAATAACATTAAGGTTTGTGTGTAAAAGAATAATAAATAGAATTTAAGGCTTTCATCGATCTATTTAGAATTAAATGAAATCACATTAGAACATATTGTTTGAAAAAAAGGGCGAACAAAAATTTCATGCGTAGTTATGATGAAACAATTTAAATAACTTATGCTGTATATTTGATATTTTCAGCTAAAACATAAGACAGAGTCGATTTCTTTTCAAAACTGCAGAAATATAGAAAGAATTTGTTTAAATATTTCATTATAAAGTTTAAAAGCAAGAAAAAATTATAATACTAAAAAATCAATTTTGAAACTTTTATCTGAAACGTAAACAAATCAGCTTTCAGTTAAAATTTTATTGTAAACCCAATTATATTTAATCATATTACTACATAAAAAACTAGTTTAATAAACTAGAATAATATTTTTAACGAAATAAATAGTTTTCTCTAATGAACGGTTTTTTAGATATTAAATCCTTTATTATATATTCTCAAGAGAACAAAATATTTTTTCATAATAATTTGATTCACGTTAACAATGCGTCAGAATTGTGCTACAAATAATGTACCATGGAACAATAATCCAGAATATAGTAAAATATTCTTTTCCGGAATAATATCGTTTTAATTATATCTTGGAGGAATTCTAAACTTCATTGATCTCAATTTAAATCTGAATTTTAAAAAAACATTTTCAAATTCTGTAAATCTCTCTCTTTCAACCTGGGTCTATATTTAAATTGCTAAATTTTGCCAAAGAAGCCAAAATTTTCAAAATTCCCAAATTTTAAGTCCTTTGAGGAAAAGACTATGAATAAAATATAAAACAATAATAAAGCTTAATATGAATGTCTTTCATTTAAACAGCATTTAAAACTTATGTTGCTTCATAGTGTAATAATTGTGACATTTATTGTCCCCGGTTTAGACTATAATAAATGAATAAAAATATAATACTATAAATGTATCACCAAAGAACGCTAAAATGAGCTTTTGTTGAAAGTTTTTAAAGCGTTAATTTTTCTAACCTAGTTTAAAGCTTTGAGAACTTTGATCTAGATTTAGGTGGCATATTTAGTCGGTTTGGAAATACTTTAAGGAGCTTTAGAGATCGAGAGAGATTATACTAGCAAATTTTAAAAATTCTTGTGCAATATAAATATTTTAATATTCAAACTATATATATAATCATGGTATCTTTAAAAGCATTAATTTTTGTTACAGAAATATTTTATAACACATTAAATAAAAACAAAAATCCAATAATATAGATTTTTATCGAGCAATTTGGTTGGGTGTGAAAAAAAATTTGTAGTTCGTTTTAAATCCTTATATTTTTAGCCAGGTATGAAGAACAAAGTTGTTAGTTGAAAATATTTCATTTTTATTTATTAGTTGTGGTTAATAATAATCATTATATGTATGTATGGATGTGTGTGTGCATGTTTAAGATTAAATATAATAATTCATTATTATAATTAAGACTTCAAATATTAAAGATTCTTGAGAAATAATGATAATTTTTACAAAAAGATTAAAAAGAAATAGTTTTGCAAAGTAAATGAAATTAAACTTATCATCAAAGTGTCTATTTCTAAATAGATAATTTGGAAGATGGAAATAAAGAAAATGACTTCAAAAATTAAATTTTGAATATTTATTGAATAATCGTTATTGTAGCTATCGGAATTCAAGTATGTTATATATATTCCTGTATATATATCTGCAAAGAGTCAATATATTATCGTGATAAAATTCACCAAATGGTCAATTTTGTTCTCAACACATGTTTATGTTCTAAATATTTTTAGAATAATGAAATGAATTAGACAAATGTTGACTTAATAAATGTAGAATTTTTATTAATTATATACAGTGAAAATTCTTAAATTCTCTCAGTGATATATATATTTTTCTTAAACGTAATAATTTTATGTTTAAATCAGTTTCTTTAATGAAAAATCTTTTTCTTGAGATCAGTTCTAAAATTACTGCTATTAACCGCCAAACATAAAATTCCTGCTTTCCTCTACATTTTTTGATATTCTGTACTCTATTGCGCTGGATATATTAGGAAAAAGAAACAAAATAATTTTATTTACATTTAAGAACCATAGAAATCAAAGTAAAAATATAAAAGTATCGATAACTGTTCTATATTTTGAGACCTAAGCACTTTCAATATTTTACATGTTTATTCTTTAATGAATTTAATTTCTTTTTGGGTAAAAATTTTGTTTTAAACTGAAGTCTTCAGATAATTTTATCTGATTTTTTTGTGTTTAACCTATTGATGATATATAAATTGCAGAATACTAAATAAAAACCATTTTCAAATATTGATTGTCATTTACAGATACGTTAATTAGTGATGTTAACTATATTTTAAAACATAATTTAAAGGTAATGCAAATAAATTGTTCTTGCAAATAGTCAACTCCAAAACAAACTCAATTTTCGCTAAATTCATTTCCCTTTTTAATTTCTGTGACAATTAATTTTCATCTTATACCTTATAATTTGTTAATCGAAAAAAGATGCTATACGTAGTATAGTACCATTTAAACCATTGTACATTTATCATTATAATTCTTAGCATTTTCTTTCATCAAAATAAAAAAAATTTTATTTTTATCGACAGTAAACTTGAGACTATTTGAAATCTTAATTCAAAATTATTCAAATAAAAAGAGAATTAGCTGCCAAATAGTTATTGGTAAAGGATTTTATTTATTTGCAAAATAGAACAAAATATCATACAAATGCCATAATAGTTTTTTTTCCCTATTATTTATTTATTTCTAAATGCACACACACATCATTCGTACAAAAATAAATAGTGATTCATTGTAAATTGTATTATTATTTTCATCATTATTAGTACTTTTTTTCATTGTATCATATATGTATCAAGGAAAAAACGAAGATTAATTTTGCTAAATTTTAAAATATTTATTATTATTATTTTAAATTATTCATTTTTCGTTTTTGCCCACAATATTGTTGGTACATTTATTTTAAGTTTTCCTGTTTCATTTTGTTATTTTTACAATGAGGTAATACTCTGAAATTTTTTCTATTATTTTATTTTTAATATATTAAGTTATAATTTATAACTGTAAATCGTACTTTTTTTCTTTTTTCCATTTTATCAATTTTTCTTAATTGTGCTGACTTTTTTGGAATCATGTTTCACAAATCACTTTACAAATGTTTTCACAAATTTTACTACATAATTAGTGCTGCCATCTAGTGACTGCGCTATATAATATTAATTTAAATTGTATGCATAAATATTTATGATATTTTTTCATTGGTTTTATTATTATTTCTAATTAAATATAAGTGAATTTTACAATTTTTAGTTTCTAATTCTTTTCTCTATGAATTTTTTAATGTTTGTTTTGCCCTCAAGAAGGCTAATATTAGCCAAAAAAATTTCTTGTTGTATAGTTCATGAAAAATTTTACATTATGAAAGAATATTCTTAAGAAAATTTGAATATATTAAAAATATCAAATACTTTAAATCAGCTGTTCAGATTGAATGAAAAATATTTTATTTAATAAAAATTCTTAAAATCCTCTTAATTTATTTAAATTATACTTTTTACTAATTCTCAGCATTTATTTTAAGATTGCTATTTTGATGTATATTTTTATTATACTTATTATGATGCTTCTATGCATAAATTATAAAATAAAAAGATTTTTAGAATTGGATTTTAAATTAAACTATTTAAATTTTTTAAAAAACTCAATGCTACTCTAAAAACGTTTTTAGATGTTTATTCAGTACTGCCCTATAGAGAATAAATAAATGTAACTTTAACAAGTCCAAAAATGAAGTTCATATGAACATTTTTCTTAATTAAAATAAGCTCATATAACATAAAAGTTTCATGAGATTTATTTTATTTTATTTTTTTAAAGTTTAAATTGAATTTTTTCAAAAAAGTTATCCATTTTATTTCAGATTAAAAATAAAAAAATAGATTAATATATACCAAATTTACTTAATCCAAAAAATTATTTTAAAAAATACAAAATGTTACAACAGCAATAAAATTTTTATATTTACTATAGTGATTTATAATGTAAAATTAACTGAATAAGTTTAAGTTAAAGTGCTTGAATTAACACAATTGTATTTAATATATGTTTAAATATATATTCTATCACGATGTAATTTTATTGTTTTGTCAGTGTTTGTTGCAATTTTATGATTGTTTTAAATTTTTAATGATAAAAATTTGTTGTCGTAAGTAGTAAAAAATAATTTCTGGACATTTAGTATTTTTGAAAGAGTTAAACTACAAATTTGTTGTTTGAAATTAGAATAACATTTTTTCTATACTTGAATGTAACATAATTTCAATTTTGTGCGTTAATTTTATATTTTATTACATATACGAAAATGTGAATAAGAGAGAAAATGAAAATCCGTGCTATAATAATAATAATAATAATAATAATAGCTTTTATTCAGGATATTATCTGAGGTATTTCTAAAATTTTATTTTGAAGACTATTAAAAACTTTGTTTCTATTAATTGAAGAAAATGCTGTTTATAAAAATGAATTACTTTCTATCCTCCTTTAACTGCTTCGAAAATTAATATTTTTACTTGGAATCTAAAAATTATTTTCTCATAAGGGAAAAGAATTACTTAAATTTTATAGTTATAAATCTACTTAATTATATGTGTTACAAATGAAAAGCGTTGATATTAATCTTGAATTAAGATGAAGATAAGAAAAATGTGTTTTAATTTAAGGAAATTGAACATGTGGCTTTTAACTCTATAATTTAGATATTCTAATGTCATTCAATTCTGACGATATAATTATTT
>CM057819.1:110584612-110637112 GCA_030067965.1 Latrodectus elegans
TTTCACTTTCATGGTGTTCTGATTAAACGAAAAACGAGCTCTACTGACTAAAATTCGCATAGCCTGAGGCATTACGAGCTCGGCATGTCAGCTCGGCAAGTGTTATAAGTAACAACAACAGCATATATAAAAACTTTTCCGATTATATGATTAAAATTTAAAAAACGACTTGTGAAATTAATTGCCACATGCATTTTTGACCGATAATCAGTGGAATCCTTTGTGTGTCTGACTTGAATGGAAACCAATAAACCACTAATAACAATAGCATTTGATTATTATATAGGTGCAGTAGTGTAGAAATTGAGAACAAAAGCTTTTTTTATTATGACTTTATTAATGTTGGTTTCAGCATCATATATACGTACAAAGTAGTACTACAAGTATGATGTATAAAACAGCATATTATATATGTAAAGTATTTATGCATGAACTGTATGAAGATGCCAGAAACGCAGACATAATATACAAAATAAATTCTTTCCACTACATATCATTGAAAAAGAAAAACGTAATGAGCAATCATTTCGTTGTAAAAATTAAAAATAATTTATTTGTACCAGTCGATAGGATTACGTAAGCACATACCAAATGTAAGCAGGGTTGGATAAACTGTTTCGCGACTTGCATTAAAAATTTGTGTTATATGCTATGAGAATAATTCAATCACAGGAAAATTTGTAAATAAATGCATGAACAGTTTTGGGAAAGTCAAAAACAAGGCCAAAAAATTAAATTAATTTTTCTAGAAAAAAAAAAAAAGAAATACGATGATATCAAATTTGCATAAACTGAAAGTACATAATGTTATGATTAACTTTAGTTTGTGAATATTGTTCTTATTTTATCTAAATTATATTATACCTAGAGAGATAAACCATAAAAGAGAGCATAGTATAATAATAATATAAATTTAATTTTTTTATTTAGTTAATTTTGGATAACTTTCTTATTATAATTCTGTACACTGTATTTAATTAAAGTTTACAGAACATATGCAATGCTATGCGTTAATGAACATCAATATATTGAAATGTAATACAGAAAAAGAAGGAAGTATATACGAATGAACCTTAAATTATGTACCTATCAACCCACATTTAAGACGCGTGATTCAAAGTAAGTGACTGCCAATAAAATAATTGAATACTTTGATTGACAAATCAATTAAAATTTGAAAATAATTAACAATTCTTTGGTTGCGTTACAACTCTTTGTATTAGTGAAATCCTACTATAATGCAATCATAAAGGAAAATTCGAATAAAAAATTATTTAAAATTCGATTATATAATATAAAGTTTTTTTTGTGCTTAAAAAAATATGCTATTCACTTAAAAAATTCATATTTATCTAATTGTTAAAAATACTTTGTTGGAAAAAAAAAAAAAAAACGTAAAGAAATAGAATTTATTAAATTTACAATGCCAATAATCTATACCTTATACAAGAACGCATGAATTAATAGTTATTATTAAAATGTATTAAAAAATGTTGAAAAATGCTATAAAATTATTTTAGAATAAATCATCTCAATTAGAAAATGAATAGCGATACTAATTATCATCGTAGTATAAATTTGCATTGGGCACATTTTCGAGATGAAGAAACAAATGCACAACTGTGAGATATTTATAATTTCCAGTTACTGAAAATACCCCCTCCTTCCGTCTCCCTTATCAACTAATTTGACTCATCTTGCTTATTGAGCCATTTCAAATTTTGGTTATTTGATATTTTTTGAACCAACCTCATTCACTAGAATGTTTCTTATCCAGATGATATTTCTTCAATTCATTGCCATAGTATCCAGTGGCCCGATGAGTTTCAGGCATTTGCACATATTTAAATAATTTACTTCATAAAAGCAATTTAAAATAACTAGATTATAACTGGCTCAGCTGCTGTATAATCTAGCATGCCTAATTCTGAATGTTTTTGGGAACGAAAAAAATGTTGCCAAGATGACGTATTGTGAAGTCTCGAGGTAACGTAAAAATGCTAAGGTTGCCAGAATAGAACTTTTTACACAATTCTTATGGGTCTCCATTTCTATGCCGTAATTACCAAGTTGTAAAATCAGATTGCCAGATAAACAAAGAAGTCTGTTAAAAAATCACCAAACTCAGAATTAGACATGCTGCATTATAAGGCAACTGTGCTCATAACACGATTTGTCAAAAATATGCTTCAAAATACAAACATAACAAATGTAAATAAATAAATATAGTGATACTATTTTAAATTATCAGAACATTGGTTACTATAAAAGAGAAAATATCAAATATGATGTGTGTTTTATTGTCAGATAAAATATTATAAGAGTTTCATTGGTTATAGCTACTATCAGTAACATATTAATAGTTAACAGCTGATATAATTTATATTTTACTGGTGATAATTTATGTTAAAATGATATAATGGAGGATATGATGTAGGAGAATAAAAATAATTACTTTTACAAATTTAAATTAAAAAAAGTCATAAAATGTTACAAAAAATTAAACATTCAATTAAGTTTGAACGCCATGATTTTTAATCTCGTTTAAAAAAAGTGTTAGAATTCTCTCTTGGAGAGGGAAAAACATTCTATAGACTTTCTTATTTTGTAGAATAAATAATTATCTTTTCAAAGCCCTGACAAATATCTTTTTGAATAAATTAGTTTTTCAAAGCTTAAATGTTTGTTAAAAGTTTAAAAAAAGTTAAAATTTTTATACCTTAGTTAAACAGTGTTAAGACATTAAATCTCCATTTTCACATTTTAAACTTTAATAAACAAACTTTTATTATTGTGAAGTTGGCCATAAATATGAGGGAAGGGTATTAAAATATTGCTTATATTTTAATAGTTAAATTTATATATTTTCGTTCACACATATATTTAGTGAACAAGTACGGCTATATTAAGAAAAATAATCAAAATTATGAAATTGTCACATAAGCTTAATAAAAGTTTCAAATTGTCATTTTAGCAATAAATAAACCACAATATAGCAACTGATAAATTATCTATTAATTTTTAAATGTTAAATTGCATGCAAAACACAAAAATAGCAATACAATCTAATTTTACTTGTATACATAAATATTTTCTGATGAAATACACAGGATATGCTTTTTTATATCATTTTAAACCCCCACAATTTTCGGGAATTCATACATATGAATTAATTTTGCTATTTATATAAGATATAGCTTTTGTGTCGCAAAATATACAAATATTTCAGCGGAACTTCCCTCTGTGCACGCATAATTATAAAATAAATTTAAAACCACAACAAAACAAAAATAATTTCTGACAAATTTTCAAATATGGCTGATAAATATAGTGAATCTGATTATCATTTTATTTTCCCAAAGTTTCTACCAAAAGTAATTAAGGAATGTTTTATATACAGAAGTCATCACTTTGGAGATACAATAAACTTGATGGGAACCAATAGCAAAAACATCTGATATTATAAAATGAAATGCTTGATTCAAAAACATTTTTAAGTGAAAAATTCCATGTTCCTTAAGTTTTTTAAATTCTTTTATTGTCACAATTTATAAGTAATGGCTGATTTGATCCAATCTCTACAAAGATCCAAGTCCTGGATGTATTGAACTGAAAACCAGAAAACTAACCATTCAATTTGTACACTTAAATATACAACCTTTTCTGAATATACATTTTCTTACATACACAACACAAAAGAATCAAATATGGTACACAGTATTTATTTTTTCTCAATTAGAATAGGTGCAAGAAATACAACATAACTTGCATTGTTAAAATAGTACATAGTGTAAACTTTAAGGCAGCAAATTATAAAACTCAGATCTAATGGCTCGAAAACTCGATCAGAAAAACAGCAAAGATATTTAAAAAGAAAATTTACAGCCTAAATAAAATTGATTTTGCTTATAAATTTAAAATTAAAATTTAAATATTTTAGAAGCTGATTTAGTTTTTTTTTTTTTTTTTTTTTTTTTTTTGTATTCTTCATTCATTAAACTTTTGACACAAAGATTAAAAATGTCTTTTCAAAATGTATATTTTATATAATTTTCCCAAATAAATTTATGTATTTAATAATGTAGAAGAGCTTAAGTGGTAGCGTTTCACACTCAAAACATCGAATACAGAAAATTATGTAAAAATAATATGTAGATTTTAAATTAAATCAGAAGTTTTTTGCTACTCTTTTGGAACTAGAATCTTTAGCCATCTTTGTCATTTTGTCACCGCTATTCCGTTGGTGACGCACATTGTCATCAAAGGAATGAAATAACGTGGAGAAGAGGATAAGATCTGAAGAGTGAACAATTATTTTATTAAATCAATAATTAATTAATTAAAAATTAATTATTCAAACAAAATTTATAACAAAATGTTACTGAATTGAAAATTTAGTACTTTCTGTAAGAGTGTATGGTCATTTAATGAAAATATCTTCAAAAAAATTTCCAACTCATTTAAATTATCATTCTAATTTGCTTTTGTAACAGATCTTGTTGATATTTTTTGTTTAAGATCTTAATGATGCTTTTGTATAAAATTTTGCGAGTTGAGGAAAGCTAATGGAAAAGAATCATATTGTTTGCTTATCAGGACAGTTACCGTAAAAGAGATTTGTTAATATGAAAGAGATTTACTACTTTAAAAGAGATTTGTTAATATGAAAGAGATTTACTACTTTAAAAGAGATTTATTTGTAAAAGTCATCAAACATTAATTTTGTGTTTATACAAAACTATAGTGTCATATAATTTCAAATACTTCCGTACGTCAGCTAATATTGGTTCAAAGTGCTTCTCTATATAATTTATTAAAAATTCGTTTCTAATGTAAAGTATTATTTTCCAACATTACAAATTTTAAATCTTCATTAAATTTTCTATCTCTAATTTGTTACCTCAAATTACCAATAATATAATGAGAAAAAGTAAATACTTTTATAAAATTATTACTGTGAAACTTATTACTTTTACTATTGTGAAATTTTATGAAGATGTTACGCAAATTTCCGCATCTGTATTAGATTTAAAACACATTTAGCTATTAAACTATTCACTTATTATTATCGTTTATTGGGAATTCAGATAGATTTTGAGAAACAAACGAAATTTTACTACAAAATAGACTGTTTTTATAAGAACAAATCTCATAATAAAATACAAATATGCCTAATATAAAATTAATCAGAATCAAATTACATTATAGTTTTAAATTTTACTTAAAAATTTATTGGATATTTAAAGAATTCTTTTTTTTTTAAAATTTCACCATTAAAATTGTTTGTATTGTTGCTAAAAATATCTAAAAGCAAAGCCGATCTCCTAAGATAAATCTTATTTGTCATTAATATACTTAGTAATATTAAATAATTTTTTGATGTCTCTTTATGTTCTCTTTATATAAAGAAAAATCAATATAACTATTTTAAAATAATACCTTATTCTATAACTAGGCCAAAAGTGCAAAATCATTGTGAAGTCTATGCCGTTGATAAAAACAGAATTCAGTAAAATTAAAGTAACACATGAAGCTACAACGCGATTTCATGATTTAAGCTGAGTATGACATCTAGCGGCGAAAGCAGAAAATTTCAAAACATGGTTCTTAATGAGTTTTTTTGAGTTATGAACATATCCAATAGCCATTCTACTTCGATATACAAAAAATATTTGGATATAATAAATAATGCATTCATTAATTTATGAAAGTATATAAACTAATTTGAAAGTAAATATGTAAAATGTTTAAAAATATACTGTAATAGAAAATTGATATAATTTACTATATTTTTAATATATAAAAACAAGAGAAAAAAATGCAATAGAACTGCGCGGACATTTTTTTGAAATTCGAGCAAAAAAATTTATATTGAGTAGTTGATTATTATTAATTTAAAAACAGGTGGATTTCTTATTCTTAAAAAATTCAAAAAATAATGTAACCGTAAAATATTTTTTCTATGGCTTGAAAAAATTTTTTTTATAACTTGATATAAATATATAAATTTTGTTTTTTAAATTAATTTTATTATACTTTACTAATAATGTGAAATAGTAAGTTACCAGTATTCTTTATATTGTGTTATTTCTTTCAAGTAATATATTGACAAAATTATTACATTTATTAGCATCGGTAAAGGATTGAATAAAATTTGTATTCATTTTTATTCAATCATCTCATTAAATTAGATTTTTACTAAGGTTAAAATAAAGATCGCTTTTAAAAGTGGATGAACAAAATAGTCGTTATGAATAAAATATGGAATTGTTAATTCTTATATCTTGGATTAAATAAATCAAAATTTTTCGAATGTTTATATTTCACAATAGTTCTGATTGGTTATAGGAACTGTACAAAAAATACAAATTATGATCGAATTTATTCGAGTTTTATTTTTCTTAAAGAAAACTTATCATTATGTAATGATTTTAAGAAATTTATGTTCTATATTTTGATATTATTTAAAATAAAAACGTATTTTTAACGAATTTGAAAACAGAATATTATATAATTGGTAATTTGAATATATATTCTATAAAGAGAATATATAATTCGACAATTACTTCTCTATCTAATCGCTTTCTTTTAGTTAAATATATTTGTTATAATTATTATTCATAAACTCCTAAATAGCAATGTGATGAAATTGAAAATAGTGAGTTTTAAGATATCTTGTATCTAGTAGAAAAGAGAAAAAATATTGAAATATTTCTAATTTGTACTTGAAATATTCGACGCCTTATTCTACCTATACTTTCATTTAGAGAAAAATTTTTACTCTGCATATTTTGGTATTTATTATTTTTTTCCTAGTTAAATAATAATTATATTACTTTTTTGGACTTTAAAATTTATTTTATTAAATAAAAAAGTCTCATCTAATTATCATTTTTAATAAACTTTAATTATTTAAAAATATATACAGTCAAATTTCGATATTTAGTTTAAATATTTATTTTATTAATATTAATTGTTTTATAAACACATTTTCTCTTTATATTGAAAATATTTTGATAAAATAATTTTAAATTAGGTGCTTTTCTCAAACTGTACGAAGTGCTTAAGCTAGCTTATATAATATATATAATCATTAATATCATGTTTTGCTTGCAAATCTAGATGTAAAATATATTTAGATGCGTCATATTTCTAATTTTTACATTTATGTTTTTACAGCACTGTAAAGCTATAAAATCTGAATCTTTTTAAAAATGTCAGTTACATTAGAGTAAAAATACATTTTACAAAACACATCTAATAAGAATATATAAGATATTTTCTTAAATTATATGTATATATTTAATACGCCTTATTTCGCAGAATTAAATGTGAAATATTATCAGAATAAAAGTATTATAGCAGTACTTAAAATATAAAAATATATCTACACAAAAAAATGAAACATTTTCAGAAGAATATTTTCAATGAAAACAATAAATTAAAAAATATTTAGTATTGATATTTAAGTCAAGATAATCAATTACTGAAATATTTTTAATGATTTACTATCTGCGTTTTATTTCTTTTACATCTTTTCTGTAATATTACTAATAAGAAATAAGTACATTATACAAAATAAATTATGCTTTTCAAAAAAATGAATTATTCCAAAGTATATAATCTTCGAATGTAAATAAAATACTACTAAAGCATATTGTTTGAAAGTAAAATGTACAGTTAGAAATATGAGTTTGTATATATTTAAATACTGGAACATATTAATATTTAAATATTAGAACATATATTGGCTTAATTAGGACAGCATAATTAGCAATATTTTGCTTGAAAGACAGAAAGGACAGTTCAGTCATAATAATACAACCAACATATATATTAATAATACTTATACCTAGTTTTCTAATGACACACAAACAAAAATTGATCCAAAAACATTCAACAAATTTGACTAGAAAAATATATCAAAGTTAATATTGAGTATTGAAAAAACAAGTATTTCATAACACAGACCATTATTACCATTTATTTCTCACCACAAAATTTTCCCATTTTCGGTCAAAATTTAATATGAACATTGTTTCATATTCTTACACATTTAAAAAATTTAAATTAAGAGAAGTAATATTTTCATTATCATATTAATGACATTCTCGAAAAATATTTTTGTTAGAATACTTTTTTATTCCTATTGGTCTTTAGAATCTTTCTTAAAGATAAGGTATTTTCTTGAAAAGGTACAGTGAAATGATCAGTAAATATACTCCCGTACCTATCATATTTATAAAGTTGTAAAATCTCTTTTATGATGAAAATGATTTGGCTTTTTTTAATTCCTATGCTAAGTGAGAAAATAATGTGAAAAATACTAATATACAGCGCTAGTATACATGCTAAAAGTCTAAGAAATTAATGTAAAATTTATGATATCAAATCTTACGTTAAATTTCTAATCTCATGAGAATGTTTTAATTCTTTTTGGTTTTAAATGACCATAAAATATTGAGAAAATTCCCTTAGTTTTGATCTGTTAGCTTACAACCCGGGTGCGTTTTTCCTATATTTCATCCCACGCCTTTGAGAAAATTACTCTCGCATATTTGAGGCAGAAGTTTCACAGTCACAATTGGCAACGGTGCCAGTTGCAGATTCTTTTTCCTCGACTGCTTTGCTCGAGAAAGAGTTTGTAGAAAGCTCGCTTTTGTTGTCAGCCAGACCGTCGTCACTGTCGGGCACGTCGATGGTGAACATGTCCTTGGTGTCCTCAAAAGAGACGTGCTGTTCAACGGTTGTCAGCACGGTGCTGGTCGAACACGACGTAGGTGGTGAAGTTGGCGAGCTGTCTTCTCTCAAGAAAACATGAGTGGCAGCTTGCGCCACCTCTCGGAAAGAGGTCAAACTGCCTTCTAAGCTACTCTCTTCCAGAGGATAAGATTTTCCTGATCCAGGTTCTCCGTCTAAAGAGTGTCTCAGGGTCACTTTCTTTTTGACCCTTTGACTCACATCAGAATGAACCCTGAAAATGATAATTAGATCTGAGCATTAATACAGGCTTGGTTATAGAGCAGATCAATACATTGAATATAATTTTAGATTTGTTATTTTATACGATGGTAAATCTAAAACAAATTTCATAACATTAACACTACTGTTTAAAAGTGCATCCAAAATAATTATGAAAAGTGAGAAAAGGCGTTATTAACTCACTGCTTTGCAATGTGCATAAAAAACTACACTGCGTTAAAAATAAAAATCTTAAGTTTACAAATGTTTACCTCACAATTTGCATACCTGGCGATATTTTTTACTTTTTATTAATTATTTTAAATAAATTAATACCAATAAGAGATATTTTGTTGAAAATTATTTTAAATAAATTATCATTTTTACAATTAAATATTCTGACTTACACATCTGAATCATCTTTTAAGTAAGTGGTCTTCTATGGCTATTTTTCTCTATATAGACTAATTCAATAGATTTACTGTTTAAATGTTTTCTAGCTTTAGGTGCTCTGGTCTCGTGACCAACAGAGGCCGAAACTTTTCCCCATCCATGATCTCGCCAGCTTTCGAAGGGGTCACTTCAGATCATTAAAATTTTCTGAGGGCTCCAAAATTTTAGAGACCTGTATTAAGTTTTTCACTGAACAAGCCACACCAGAACATACCCTTGAGTTCCTGGGGCTACCCAAGCATGATTTATACGATGATATTTTGATGGTGCTAGATTTTTTGAGTGCTTAACGTTATTGACTTGATCTAGCACTGTTATCTAAAGGAGACATGCAACAACAACGCAATTTATAAAACAGATTCCGAACTATTACAATAATCTATGTGTGAAATAATGCAAGTCATGAATTTTTCAATTGCAATCCACAGTCTAAAATATTGTTACTTAATTTATAATTATTAAAGGATAAAAGATATAATAAATTTTGTTGAGTAATTTTGACCAAGTGCTTTATAAGGATTTACTCAAAAAATTGATTCACAATATTTCTCTTTTTTGTCGTAATCTGTCTCTTTCCCCCTATCTTTACTTTCAAGATTTCTGTAATACATCTGTTGTATTGATATTTATGACACTTGGACAAGCCAAGCTCGCTATGTCTTGGTTATGCGAATTTATGTTAGTAGGGTGCGTCTTTCGTTTAATCATAGTACCACGAAGGGAAAAGCATGGCTTTGCTCTTCCAAATCCTCCGATAGATGGCACCACCATTCGTACCCTCAATTTTAACATTGATTTGAAGGAGTCTTCCTTACCTGTGAATGCTTCTAGGAAGCGCTTTTGAGATCGGTGACGAGGTTTCTGGAGATGAATGCTCCATGTGAAGAATGGACCTGCGTGGCTTGGGCACTGCCGATAAAATAGGAACAGGTGTCGTCGACTGAGAGACTGGAGGTGGCGTGCAGCAGATGGGAGATGACATGGATTGAGGCGTGCCTAGATAATTAGGAGGAAAATTCCCTCGGTCTTCCAGGTACATTTCTATGAGTTGCTCCAACTTGCTTTCTATTTCTTCAACCTATTTGGTAAAACAGCATAAAGATTAAATAGCTACAAGGAATAAACACTTAAGTACTAAATTTTATAAAGTATACTTTTATCAAAATAGGATGATTGTGTACAGGATGTCAACTGAAGTGTCAGTTTTGCACGTCATTTATTTAACCATTAATTGAAGGACATTAGTTGCAAGGCAGTCTAAATTATTATATTATTTTGGAATATTAATAGCAATACTGTAATAATGGTCATTACATTGTTGATGTAGTTCAAGTTGTGATACTTTTGATTGAAATTTAGTATGTGCTAATACAGTCATAAAAATCTTTATTTTTTCGAAAGTAAACCTAAAATATATAACAAATCTGTAGCATAAAGTTTAAGGTAAAATAAGTAAGAAGCACATCTATTACATGGTCGCCCAGCCAGTATGGTGGTCATAGCCCTCGGCTTCTGCCGGGTGGGTTCGGGTTCGACTCCCGATTAAGACGTGGTTGTTATGTATCGCCGGGATGCATCGTTTGTTGATAAAATCTGCTGTGCTCGTCTAGTTATCCTGTCTATCTACCATTCTTCATATTAATATAGAAAACTGATTTATAAAATAAAACCTATATTCAATTGAACATGTGTGATTTATATATTTTCAGTCATAAGTGAAATGGATCTATAAAATAAAATTGCTAATATATCCAGAATGTGTAAAATAAAACAGCAATTCTTATTACTAAAAATAGAATGGCATCATTTCTAAATATGTATTTCGGCATCTAGGGTGCAATGGTGGCCCCTGTGGTGCACCCGGGGCAATGCCTCGGCGGCAAAGAGGTCACCGTTTCTGGCCGGTTCCTAGGGTATAAAGGGACAATACATCCCGATATACCCCGACCATTGGGGGAAAAAACATCCATTACATTTATCTTTTACTCCAATAAGATGAAGGAAATTTTTTCCTGGTGAAAATGGAGTGAGCAAATTTCAAGTAAAATGCTAATAGTAAACGAATTATATGAAAACACTGTTTTCCACGTATTGTAAGATAGTTGACTTTAACGGAAAAAGCTAGTATTAACTTCCATAAAAATATTTTCTTTTGTACTTCTACGTAGAAAAAATGTGTTTCTGGTTCTTGCTATATGAATTTATTTTATATATATATATATATATATATATATATATATATATATATATATATATATATATATATATATATATATATATATATATATATATATATATATATATATATATATATATATATATTAGTTAAAATGCAATGCTTTCAATATAATGTTTAAAGATAGTTCCTTGGCTTGGATGGTTTACCTATTTTGAAAAGTTTCACCACAGCTCCTTTTTTGTGGGATTTTAAAATACATTTCATATGTGAATAAACCTATCTTTAAATCTTCTCTTAATTAAAACTGATTCAATAATTTTATATCTTGTACAAACATATTTGAAGTAATCAGTTCATTTTTAAGCGTTCTTCGTCTTAGTGCAAAAGGGGAGAAATTATTTTATTATTGAGAATATTATCCAATATTTGGAAACATGTGCAAACATTATGATATTGCATAGAAAGTGATTTGCATTCCCACTTTAGTTGAACATTAGCAATTTCCTTTTTGAGTTTATTGCTAAATAGTTTCCATACCTTCGTGGTATTTTCACGACTCAACTATTTGAAAATATTTTTCATACAAATAAAAGAATCTGAAAAAGAATGCTAAAATTTGTTAGTTTGTAAACAAAATATGTGTGTTATTGTTGTTGATCGGTTATCTGTAAGAATAAGTTTCAAATCAATAGACAAGTGCTTAATGCCGAGAAATGAGTTTCGTACTAAATGTAAATATTTAGTCATAGAAAGTTCTAGATTTTCTATACATACATAGTTTTTTGTTTCAAAACATAGAATTCCTGGTGAAATTAATTCTCTGTTACTGTTGTTACTTATCACACTTGGACTAGCCAAGCTCGCTATGTCTCGGCAATGCGAATTTAAGTCAATAGGGAGAGTCTTTCGTTTTAATCAGAGCACCACGAAGGTGAAATTACGTGTTTACGAAATTACGATAGATGGCACCACCAGATTATCCACTTCAATTTTGACATTGATCTGAAGGGGGAGGAAATTTTCTCCAGATCATTGCACGCATGGTAACTGCTCAATCACGGACCACAGGACATTCGATTCCATAGATTTAACGAGCGTGTTAATTTTCTTTTCCGGGCTTAATATCACTCACAATCTATATAAATACACAAATAAGATAATATGCTGTAGATGCGCAAAAAAAGTTCATAGGCTTGAGTTATTATCAGCATTCTATGTGGGGCCAAAATAGACATTAGCATCTAACCATTTCTTTAATCAAATAAATATAGGTTAACTTTGTTTAAGATTAATATGTTATACATTAGTTACTTTATATCATAACAACTTATAACTGAATGTAAATTTTTTTACAAGCAAATAACTTTATAATAAAATTAATTTCTTTTTTACTTACAGATCTTTCGACTTTTACTATGCGACAAGCTAAGCTCACTTTTGATTCGTAGACGTCTTTGGCTTTAGAACCAGCTTTTCCTAGTATTTGATCCAATCTATTATTAAAAAATACAAAAGCACTTTAATATATAGATTAAACTGTTTTAAACTTATCAATCATTCAAACATCTTGAGAGATTACCTGCATTGTAGGCTTTTAACTCTGCCGAGCAAGTCCACGTGACCTTGGGAATACTGCTCTATGACGTCTTTGACATCGTATGGTTTGAGTGCTTCTTTAAATTTTCTTCTTGCCACGAAATATTTGATCTGAGAATTTTAATAAGAGTGAAATTATAAATAAATTTAGTAAGTATATTGCTTAAAAGCATTAAATATTTGTTGAAGATTAGAAAGCAGAATATCCCAACTCTAGAATGAAATATAAATCAGAAATAAAAGGTACAACTAAGCAAAAAATCAATAATTAAATTTTGTGTTTTTGTTATTATTGTATAGGCCTATTGTATTCAATTTAAGGATTTTATTTTATAACAAAAATAATTAAATTAAGGTTTACTAAAAAAAATTAATTTACTGAAAGATTATATTGAATTCTTTTTGAGAACTTACTGTATAAGTCTTGTTTGCAGTTTCAAATTTTAACAAGATAATATTGGCCCCATTATAATGACTGTACATATTGTAGAATATACAGCCCTATTTTCATACTGGTCAGTATATATTATACAGATTTAATTTAATTTAATTGAAATTATCTTTGAGTTTTGATAATTCTGAATGAGAAAGTTTAGTCTTAGGAATCCAAGAGACTGTCATGAAAAAATTTAGCTAAGATAGATGGCGAACTCCACCAAAAAGAATAGGCTTATGTATTCGTATCAGTTATTTAATAACCGATATTTTCTATTATAAAGCTTACTATAAATGTTAGTGTTGTAAGATTTGTCAGGAACATAGCTTTGCTACTTTACTTATTTTACTATCAGTATTCTAAATATGTACAGTACTGATTTCTATCATTTCCTTGCTCTCTAAATGTAGCATTAGACATATTTAGTCTGTTAAAACCAAATTGTAAAGTTATAAAAATTAACAGTGTACAGAATAATCAATAGTACAAAAATATAACAAATAATTTGTATCATTTATTTTCAATACTGCAAAAAAAAATACTCGAACTCATTTGGTTTTATAGATTTTTTATTATAAAACGAATTTGATTACATGCATAATTTATAAGCAATGTTGTGAAATAAATAAATATAAAATTGTAGTTAAAAACTAAAATAAAATACATTTTCTTTTTACTAAAATACGCATATAAATTATATATTTTCATGTGATGAATGATATTAGTAATTAGTTTTAAAATTTATATTTCATGTAATTTTGAGAAAAAATGTTTAAAGATTTTTAATAGCTTTGCATAAGAGTTTCTTTTTACTCAAATGTACTTAATTACTTACTTTAACATGTATTAATCGAATAACTTTACAAATGAATTTATGGATTAAATGTTTCTGATAGAAAAGAGGAATTAACAATAAATTTCCCTTAGTTCTTGCATGGAAAAAATTCGATATGAAAGCACCTTTTAATTGAAAAATCTTCGACATTAAAATGTTCGTAATATCATTAGATTCACTGAAAGAGGAGATGTATATTTTGTAATTAAGTTTATGAATTAATTCCCAAAGTAATTAATATATTGAGAGTATTATCTTTATAATAAAATTTAATATCAAGTTTTTAATATCAAAAATGTGTGACATAAAGGCCATATATGCTATAAAAGAGAGAGCGAGAGATGTTAAATATAAACTTTTCTAATCAAATTTAAATTTCGTTAATCTTTGTATCAGGTTACCAGAAAAGTTCTGTCACTTTTAGATAAGGCAAACAGCAAATGCCGCTATACTCCCCTTAATTGGCATAATTTAGCTTCGGTATTTTCAAGCTGTGTGTATGATGGATAGAGGCTGGTATTACCAGCGCCACGAATTCATTCTACATGGACAAACCATTAATGCTTCTGTCTAGGTGCAACAAATGGAATGTGTGCAAGAGTCCGTCACCAGAAATAGGTAAACAGGAAAAAGAGTTTGGTTAAGCAAAGACCACATGCAGAAAATGTGATTCGGAATGTGATTACTTCCTTAGAACGGAAAATTTTCTCCCTATCTTCCCTATTCCCCAGACATTTCCCCAATGATTATCACTTACTCCATACTCTGGGAAATCAAAAGCGAACAAGATGGTTTCGTGATGGATCAAAACAGAAGTGGTTCATTTTTTGCTGCTTCATCACCAGTGGAGCAGGAAGTTTCATGTAATGGGGCTCACTTCTGCCAATACTACGTATGAAATTTTTATCTCTTACAACAACACATTTTTCAGGGTCACTTGACATTATCTATCATGCCGACCGATAGCTGCGTGCGTGGTTAAACGTTCCTGACTCCTAAGCTGTTGTTCCCGGGTTCGAATCCCGGTTCGGAAATGGATGTTTCTTACTCTCTGTCTTTTCTTCTGAGATGTGTTAATAACCCCCCCCCCCCTAAACGGGTTTGTGATGACATGGCGTGGGTAATGCTATTCTCCGCCGTGATTTGGTTCACACATGCCATCGGGTAACGAAAATGAATAGCAGTTTCCGGCTTTGTTGTAGTGAAGGGTTAGTCACCCAGTGCCCGCCGTTATTAAAATAAAACTTGATATTATCTTAAATATAAGAAATCGTGCGTCACATTAAGACAATTCTTTAAATGTTATAACGATGGCTAGTTGTGATACATTAATTAAGGGTTTATTATTATGTTTTATTATATTTTAAACAATGAATTTTTTGTAAAAAAACATACACATACTTATATCAATATAGTGTTAGTTTTTTATAACAAAAATTGCAATTTTTGATCATGAAACACTTGTTTCTCTTATTTGAGAGTTCTTAAGCAGCTAGAAAACAATAGCTCTTACAATACTTAAAAAAGACATCATTACCTTTCTTAAGGCCCTGATAGCATTTTTATGTTGTTTTGTGAGTGCAGTTAGTCGAGGCTCTTCTGTTTCTTCTTCTGAAATAATTGTATCAGTCAATCAGTTAAGGGCAAAGAATTTCAAGGATTTATTTTTCATTTATTCTAAGCGAAAATTAAAATTTTCATAGTGAATTTATTCGGAATTAAATAAATTTGCTATGAAAACTTATGAATATGTGAATATTCACTTTATAATTATTTTGAAATGATAAGCGAAGAAACAAAAAGTTATAATTTGTTTAGAAATTCAAGGAAGCAGCGTTAATTAAAAGTTATTAGTTCGTCAGTTAAAAGTCATTACCCTTAATACAGAAAAAATGACTCCAAATTATGGGATTTAGCGTTATATATTGGAGTTTAGTGATCGCTTTCATGTTTTATATTTTCCTATTATATTTTAGCGCACGTTTTATATTTTTCTCACTATATTTGATCTCACACTTTATATTTCTTTATATTCGGATCATATAAAATTTTAATTTATGATTAAAATAAAAAAAAATAATTCATATTTTATTATCAATTTACTTCAACCTCAGGGATCATACGTAAGTACTATTTAACTCACAGTATTAAATATTGAATAAAAATTTTAAATTAAAAAAAACAAAATAATTTGTCAAATTTAATTAATTTATTATTTTGTATTAATTGTAGGAGAAAAACAAAAATATGTTCAAATTTATTTCTGGTTTTATGATAGAAAGTTTAATAAAAGTAATACGTTTTAAATTATAGAAAAATGAGAATTTTTTAATTGAAAAATAAAGATTGTTATAGATGTAATGATAAAATAATATCATTAAACGAAATTACATTCATAATTATAATCGTAATGGTTTATAGTGCTTCGTTTACATTGTATAAATATATGCATAACTCAACCCTCTATTAACAGTCATTAAATGAAATAATGTGAGAAAAGAATTACGTTTCACATAACATATATGTAATTGTAAATATGTATATACTCCAATAATTTATTATGTATGAATATACTGCTATGAAAGGAAATAAAAATAAAATATGACAAAAGAATTATCTTTCAACTGACGTAATGGAATTTCCTATATAACACACATACATGCAATTATAAATATATTCCAATACTCAATTAAGTGTAAATATTTTGCTATTAATTTAATAATAAAATGTGACAAAAGAATTACGAATTTACAAAATTTAATTGATATAATGAAATTTTCTATATAACACACTTATAGGTAATTACAAATATGTATATATTTCAATACTCTATTAAGTATAAATATATTGCTATGAAAGAAAATTATATAATATGACAAAATGATTATGTTTAATTAATAATAGTTTTGTAAGGGGTATATATATATGTGTGTGTGTGTGTGTGTGTGTGTGTGTGTATATATATATATATATATATATATATATATATATATATCAAAAAATTCCAAATTTTTTAAATTGAAAAACTTGAGAAGAAATGTTAAGCATTAACAATTGAGTTATTAACAGCTTCAATAGAATTTTTTAAGTATTTAAACAATATTAAATCTAATTTAATTCTATACAAAATATAAAAAAAAATTCTGTACAAAATACATTTTATTTCTTTAAAAATTTAATTTTTATTAAAATTTTAAAATTTTTAAATTTTTTCAAAATTTAAAAATACATAATGAGTCAATTTTTAATTTTTTAATTTAAATTTAAAAAATACAATTTTAAAAATCACATTAATTTTATTTATTTTTCAAAAAAGTCACATAAATGTCATTTAAAATTCACATGAATGAAATTATCTGGAAAATAACTATTATATTGAAAAAAAAAAATCGCTGAACAAAAATACTAGTATTTTTATGATCAATTCTTTTGATAATAATTAGTTTAATATGAATAAAAAATATACGATATTAAAATATTTATAAAATTTATGTCAGTAGCTTTCGTTTAAAAAGTATTTTATGTAGTTTTTGCGAAAATCAACCCAGATAAAAATATAAAAAAGCTCAATGTTTTTTTTTTGAGAGCATAAAAGACAGGCAAATATAGCGTTGTAAGAGTGACTAATTCTTAAAATATCAAAAGTAAAAGCTATTTTTTTACAAAAATTCCTCTAGGGTTTGGATATGAAGCAGCTCTATTAAGCTCATAGTAACCCAGTGTGAAATTCCATTGGGTTCCCGCTGTGATTACTGTATTACATGGCCAAAAATGTCAATTTTATATAATATGACGTCATTATGACGTCAATACCACACTTAAACTAGGCAAAATTAAGAGAGAAGAGGATTTAATATTCATAACTGGCGATAGATGGAGCTAAATACATTTACTTCACGAAACGACAAATGTTTCACCAGACTTCCTTGAAATATTTGTCTGAAGAATAATTTATTAATTGAATTTTTTTAGAAAAATATTATAGAATTGTTATTTAGATAATAATAAATACATAATAATAATATTCATAAAAAATAATATAGAAATATGCATTGTTTGGCTCTGTGTTATAACATACAACAAAAAATATTTCATCCATATCAGAAGAAAAATTTGAAAATGATTTTTAGTTATTTCATCATGAAATTTATTTTTAGCATTTATAAATTATAAAAACCGAATGACTTTAATTTTTAAGTTTATTTTACATACTATAAAAATATTCTTTGAGACAAATTAATACTGAATTTATATAATCGTACGATTTTGAAGCACAATCTCTTAAATTTTAAAGAATTATATACTTAAAATTTTTTAAATAATAGAATTGGAAAAATTATGCTGAATCATTTTCACCAGAAAATATAAAATTTTATGATTTTTGAGGATTTGAAATGTTTTATCGGTTGACAGTTTTTAAATATTTATAATTTTTCGATGTATATGAAATACTATTAGATTTTAAAATATTTGACAGGTAAAGAAATTTGGATAAAATACAGGAGAGTATTTACTGAAACATTTTATTAATGTTTTACTTTTAAATGTATGCATGAGCAAGTAATAAATAAGAAAAAATATTAGACTTTTAGAAAGAACTAATAAAAAGATCAACATAAAAAGATTAATTAATTGATTAAAAAGTAGAGAATGGACAAGATGAAAATTTAAAGAAGCTAGAAAAAAATTAGAGTCATAAAAAGTTTAATTTTTTTGGTTAAAGGAAAAAGTGAATGGTTAAGAAATCTAAATTAAATCTCTACTGTGCATTGAAATATTCAAACTATCAAAGCAGTGCCTCCTAGATAAACTATTGTGTTCTAATCTTTCTACTGCCGATTTTTTTTTCTCTGGCAAAAACTAGTGTGTTCTAATTTTGAATTATTACATGCAAAAGCAATACTAAAGTATAATATTTCAAGTGCATATTTGCTTAAATAATTTTATATAATCGCTACATTATCAAAATTACTTGATCGATATTTAAATAATTTCATAATTTTTTTTTTAAATACCAGTAATTTTAATACGTTTTCCTTCTAAATCAATGTTGTATAAAATGAACAATAAGATTTTACTTATGGCGATGATTGTAAGGTTACTAAAATATAAATTCTGGCTGTCCGGAAGTTCATTATTTGTTATAAAGATTGATTTTGTATTTTTCGGGGAATAAATGAAAGCAGGAAATTTAAATAATGCAAATATAATAAAATTGATAAATAGTTGAATTTCTTGCGCCGTTCTTTTAAAAAAGAATAATTTAAAATATATATAATTATCTTAGTAACTTAGAAAAAGCAAAATTTATAACTTAAAATTTTTTTTTTAAGATGGGCTTAATTGCACCCATACCAATTCGCCAACTGAATGTTTCACTTGCCAAATCAATTAACTCCCCTTTACATTTCATAAAATTTTGATTAAAGAAGCTAATCAATGAAAGTATATATTCGGAACGAATTTCAGTTAAATAATAAGAATCAACACAACAAAAACAATATGTAAATAATAATATAAAACTTTATTTAAAAAAACATTTACTTTTTCCCAACATTTTGTTTTACGAAATTTGGTAAATGAAACATTTAGTCAATGGCCTTATGAAATTTTCAATCACAAGTAGTTAAATCGTAAAATGAAAAAATAATATAAAACCTTCGCAAACTTAAATTTGCTCTGTTAAGTGAAAACGTTAGTTTTGGCCATAAAACGGATTCTTATTACAATTAAAAAAATAAATAAGTATATAATCAATATTTTGTTTCATTCGTTATATAAAGATATAAAAACCAATTGATAAATTCTTAATTTGATATAAGATTTTAGTATTTTTCTTTAAAAATTAATAATAGGAAAACGTAGAACAAGAATTCAATAAATATATTAAATATATGATGAAATTCATTTCCTTTTGCAGGAATATTTATTTTTTCATTTGTTTTTTTGTGATAAATTTAGTTTGATTTATATGAGATCATTGCATCTTTAAATATGCAAGTAGAATATGCATGATAAGTAAATAGAACGGAAAGAAATGACTAAAATAAACACAAGAATCGTAATGAATACTTACGTATTTTTTATTAAAATAATTAGTTTTATCATTCTAAAAATAAAATTTAATTGAAAAATAAAACTTGTTTTATTTTAAATTATTATTCTAATTACTACAACAGTTTGATTATTAGTTAAAAAATTATATTTATTCTATTAAATGAATATTAAAAACACCATCAAATATGTATACATATATAAATACTTTTACTGATTCTCTTCTTAGGAGAAACTCTTGATTCGAGATTAGAAGTGCATTTCCGTTCTTTGTTCAAATTTCTTTACAGAAATTTTTTAAATTTTTATAGGGAAAATATTGCTCCATTTAATATTTGAATTTATTAACATTTGAAAAAATGTAAAACCTTAAAAAAGCTTATACATTAATAAAATAAATGCTAATTTAAAAATAGTAATAAAATTAAAAAATAAATTTACTATTCAAAATTATTATTTCTTTTTTGAGGAAAAATATTGTGAAATTGTGAAGTGCTTATAAGAAAAACGAAGTGCAAATTGATTCATAAACCAGAAAAATAAAACCTTTTTGAGGCCAGTATTATATCTTACCAATACAAACAGGGGCTTTTCGCACTTTACGGATGATTATTTCACACCAGGTTTTTCGGGGGTCCACTGGCCAAGAAAAAACTTGGTCAAGGTATAAGTTCATATAATTTTCAATGTAAAATGGAATAACCAAATGTCATTCTTGATATCTTGAAAGGTAGAAATCTGTGACACCAATTTATAAAATCCTTCTACATCGACAAAAAATTTTTCTGAACAATGAAACGTACTTATTATTATTGGCGATATGTGGCTTCACCAAATAAAATCTTTGATCAAAAAAATGAACAATGTATCGCGATATTGCCTTACTTTTTAAGTAAGTTAAAAAATTTTAACTTCGAAATCATTTCTCCATTCTAGTCTTAAATTAAAATCTAGAGCATATTCAATCAAAATCCGTTATAATTTATAATTCATGAGAAACATACGCATCATCCATTCAATTCGTATATAGTAATATTTAATTGAAATTACCTCAAAATAACTTGCAATATTTTTCATTTTATCTGGCCTGGATTTTCATGCCTGAATTTAGGATTAATTTTTTTAGAAATATATATCTGTTATTCAGAATTTAAGCAAAATTATTAAAAAAAAATTCATTTTATAAATATATTTTCTGTGTACAAGATTGCAGCTCTTTTAAATGTTCTTGTTAAAATGCAAAAAGAAATATTCATATTAAAATTAAAACAAGTGAATAAACTTTATATCATGATTGACATTTGATTGCTCCATTTAAAAGTTGCATAATACATTGAATTTTTTTTTACGACTTTTATGTTCATTCATGCATATATATTGACAGATATAAATAAATTATACAATGTTCCATGAATTTAACAGAAAACTTCAGAAATTTTGCATTAATTATATTGTTAGAAAATCTTTTTTGAATATTAATAATTTAATAATTTTCTTTTTAATTGCAATAATATCATATTTATTATAAAAGATGTTTTTATTACATAATAATTATAACATTCTTATA
Organism: Latrodectus elegans; assembly: GCA_030067965.1. Lineage (NCBI taxonomy): Eukaryota > Metazoa > Arthropoda > Arachnida > Araneae > Theridiidae > Latrodectus > Latrodectus elegans. The sequence continues at coordinate 110,606,694 of CM057819.1, forward strand.
AAGTTTCTAAAATTCAGTCTTTCACTAAAATTAAATAGAAACCGATACTGCTGACAGATGGCAGCACTAAAATAGAGCTTCACATTATTAAGGAATAAAATAGACTTCTTAAATGAAGTTTAAAGATTTTTTTCTGAACTAGACTGAAAATAATTTTAGATAAAGATTATATTTATTCAAATTATTACTTAATGCAAAAAGAATGTATAAAGAATTATGTATTACTTAATACTAATGTTTATACATCTTTCTATAAGTATCAACATTAGTACAAAGGAGTTGTATAAGCATTCACTGGTCAAATAGTGCTTTTTGTGAAAATAAATAACTGATGTTAAAGCATTTGGATTAATCCTAATTAAAACTTGAACACTTGCAGGATATAGATATTCTAAGTTTTTCGCGTTTCTTTATTAATGAAAGCGTGACAGAATTTAGTTTTATAATAAGAACTAGAAATAATCAGAAAAAATAACCCAGACTATAAGCAAGTGAACACGTTTAAACGTGCCAACTAATCAGTGAGAGTATAAAAAGTAGGAATATTGACACCCAGAGTCAACTGCTTATAGATTTAACGGTTTGCTTAGTTTTTTTAAACCTTTCTTTTTTAGCGATATTCAGTTATTGATAATGAATTCCAATTTTTTAAATAAATTTAGTACTTATATTTTGCCTCTACATCAGAATGAATTGAATATTTCTCATAATATTTTTAGTATTTATTATGAAACAACTGTTGATTTTGCAAATAAAGCAATATTTGTGAAACATATTTTCATGAAACAAAGTGACATTATCCGTCTTCTTATTAATTTTATAATTTATTCTTATAGTTTCATTGTTTGTTTTATAGTCAATCATTTAACAATAATGTAATAAAGATTAAATAAGTATTTTTCTCAATTCACTTTTAAATTGAAAAAATCAATACACAAGATAATTTTAATAATATTTTGCGTCTGTGTAATTTTGTGATTAGTTAATTTTTTTATTATAGTATAATAGTTCAAATGTGTCGGTAACTAAATATTGAAATTGGACTTCTTTTCTTTAAAAAAAATGAATATTTGATTGATTACCATCCGAGTTTCGCTTGGAAGTTTCTGAAAAGTCTTTGGAAACCGAATCTTCTGAAACACTTGGCCTTATCCGTCCACTCAAATTATCAGATGAGGTAGTGACGTCACCACAGCGACTTCTTGTCATTGGAGAGTGATTGAAAGGTGGGCGATGACGTCTGATGGTTGAGAGCCGTGTTACAAACGATGTGTTATGCTTAAAGCTACAATGCATGAAAAAAAATGAGATCTTGTTCATTTTATATGTAATGTAGTCCATTCATTAAAGTTTAATGTCGTATTCTAATAACTCCTTTTCATATATAAAATAACTTATTTGCGAATTCCATTTATGTAAAAATTCGTTACATTAAATATATAAGTAAAAAAATAGTTAATTAATATAAACTAAATGTGCTATTAGTAATTATTGAAATAATCCATTTATATTCTAAACAAAATTTTTTATAAATAATAATTTTATAACACACTGAACCTTTAAAATTTTTACCAGATAATAATAATTTCTTTGTAGAATAAAAATACAATGTTTAGAATTCTAAAAAAGGATTTGAATATGATTTTTAAACCTGATAAATATGAAAAATTTTAAAAATTCTCTGCTGTTTATTTTGTATTGTTAAAAATACGTAAATATTATAATTTAAGCACGAAAACTAATTTTGTAAAATACAATTTCTTGAATGAAAATACACAATAAATTCAATTTTTATATAAACTATAATTTTGTAAGGATTTTTAAAAAAATGCAAGTGCTTTGAAGAATAAAAGAAACATTAGTTCAAGAGAAAGAAGTTAAAACAGTGCAGTAATGTTAGAAATCGAAGAAAATTTCATGCATAATAGAAAATCCAGATATACTAATAGAAAAAGAATACAAATATATATATATATATATATATATATTAAATATTTTACCAGATAAGTAACACATATACAGAATCTACATATATTAAACATATAAAAGGATTACTAACGTAAAAATTCTTGAATTAAAACTTGGACATGATAGGTACCACTATTTGGCTATTTATAATTTATAGTAAAGAAAATTGTGATACTAAAAACTCTAGTGTTTACTATTAGCAATTCAACAAGACTTGTTAAGATAATTCAAATCATTCCAATAAATTATTTCTTAATCTTGTAAACTAATACATCCAAAAAGTTCTGGGACATTATTTTTTAAAAAGAAAGTAACAAAAAATAATGTTAGATAATACTGCAAGTGCAACCTTTGATTTTGTCAAGCAAATATGAATCGATAATTACTAATCTGCATTTTTGTTAGTATTTCTAAGTACAATTAATAGAACGAATACTTGAAAAAAGTCTGTTATGCATCTAAGTTGAATAATTTTCAATAAAATGCGATGCTTCATGCAAAATAGAAAGATCTAAAAAGGGAATCTAAAGCCTAGGTCTAAGGATAATTAGGCATCACTTTCCACAGCTGCCATAATCTGAGTTCATTCAGTCCGATTATCTGTATTTAGTTAAAAATATTATTTTGAAACTTATTTTATTAAATAAAATTTAATTTGAAAATATTGTCATACACTAGTATTCTGATATTATATATAATTTCTATTTTTTATATTAATTGAAATTTTTTTAGCATTGATATAAATTAAAACCGTTCAATATTTGACAAAATACTAGTGAAAAAAATCAAAGCAATAATATTATAAATAATAAAATGTAATAAATTAATAATACAACTATTCAACGTGTTATACATTGGAATTTCTTAAAAATATTTTCTGAAAATTAAACATGTTGATTTAGTGATATTTCTTCTAATTTTAAATTTCAAAGGAAAGTTTTTGTCAATTTTTTGATGTTGCTTAATATATTTTAACTACCGAGAGAAACGTGATAATTTTGAATTTTCAGTAAACATCCTTTTGATGTTATTGTAGAAGTTTAAAAAATAAGGACTTAAGAGGATGAGTAATAAAAACTAAGAGGATGCGGCAGTCACTGACATTTAATGACGTAATTAAAAGAAAAATAACAAGTAGGGAATTTTGTTGAAGCGTAATACTTGCTTTATAATAAATTTTTTATACTAAATGTTTTCTTTGAAAATATGAAAAAGAAATTTTTTCAGATCCTTTATTTCAAAAGACACCAAAAATTGTCTCAGATTTAGTGAAGCATAATTGGGAAAGTGACGCCATCTAGCGGGCTGCGTTGGTGGTGGCACTTGAGGGTTACATACTTACATGCTGCCACCAGAGGGCGTAATTTCCTGTCTATCTTTTCGTTTAGGGTTGTTGAATGAACCCATGGGAACGCTGGAAAAAGAGAAACACTCAAGAAAGAGAAAGAGAGTAAGAAATAAAAAGAAAACCCGAAGAAAGAATCATTAAGTTTATTATATTTGCACAGATAAATACTCTTAGCATTTTAACACAAACTATATTTTAGAAAAACAGTAGATGATAATACAATTTAATTGCATTACACATTTAGCTTAATTTCTATTTGCAGGTGAAACTATATAAAAGAAATAATCGTCAAAATGTTGACTTAAGAAACTTTATGAAAGAAAAATCTTAAAGTCAAAAAGCAATTATTGTTAAAGATAAGTACATTTTATGTGTAATTATTCATATATGTGTCATTAAGATCTACCTTAATTACACATATACGAAGATCATATTCAAATTTTATTATTGAGAAATTCTTATAAAAATAATTAAATACTTATATTTCGCAAACATAATGTTTTAACTTTCGAATTAATTATTAGTATATAATTAAAGGAATTTTTTTTTTATTGAAAGTAAGGGAATTTTCCTCAGTCTGTGTCCTTTAAACATTTGCCTATTATTTTAAACGAAATATTCTCGACAGCGTAATATTCTTCTTTAATTACTACTTCTCAATGTATACTCAATGGCAATTAATTTAATAAAAAATATCTCATTTGACATCATTAAAATAATGAATATACTATTTCAGTAAAAACACCAATATCATATGAAGAAGTGAAATTTAAATGTCTTCTCGTGTGATTTGAAAAGTTCTTAGTAATTTTATTTTGGTTTTATAGGATAATGTTTGCCTTATTTATAAATTCTTAATATCTATATTTAAAAGTTCAAAATTAATTTAAGTGAAAAGTGGAAAACTCGTAAAAATAATTAAAAAATATTTTATAATAAAATAATAAAAGTTTTCTATATCCCATTTTTGTTAACAATGTAGAAAAAATAGACATCGTACAGAATGCTTGGTAAAGGTATAAAATGTAGGGTAATTTTAGATAAGGTTAACTAGTCAAATCAAATCAATAATTTTAATTCAGGTTATGTCTATACGTATAACAGTTTCATTCTTTCTTTTTAAATGATTATTTTGTTATATGATTTTATCTTGATATTATTTGCAAAAGAATATTATGTAAAAACTTATTAAAAACATGTAAAACAAAAAATGCTTAAAAACTTATTTTTATTCATAAAAGTTTATTCTTTAGCATAAACTTCCTTATTTAATATAACAAGAGGAATTAAAAAACGAATTCGGTTGTTACCAGAGAATGAAATTTCAAACAAATTATAGAAATTCGCATTTTTTTTGCACGATTAAAGAAAAGAATTAAAAATAGTTACGAAAAGACATTTATATAAAACATATACAGCTGAAACAAGAAAACATAAAATGCAATAAGAACGATTTATTAAAAAAAAAAAAAAAAAAAAAAAAAAAATTATGTTTTATGTAACATATTTTAGAATCGTTCTTATATAAAACTTCTGAAGATGGAAGACAATCATAATATCTAAATTTGTTTTCTAGAATAAACCTCGATTAAAGTTTTGTTAAGCTTCAAAAAATGTAAAATGTTAAGAAGAATTAGGAACTTTTAAACACAGAGATTCACAAGGAGTGACATTTCCATATTTTGCCCATTATTTGTTTAATCGACATCCACGTCAAAAACGAAGCTTTGTAGTTTTAATTTCATGCTATGCCGAATGTCAGATAGTTTTTCTGAGAAAATTCTCACTTGCACAAAACAAAGTATTCTAAGTTACATGAAAATACAAATGAGTAACTTTTAATACTAAATGAATGGCATAACTTTTATCTGCTCCTGCCCTTCACAATACACGCAAAAACAATAATTTATAGTGATATTAAAATTTTCTAGATGGTGTCTGTAATATTGGTGTGACTCTAAGAAGTATGAAATATATTTGTTTTATATTTTGATTTATGATAATTTGTATTATGTCTAAGAAATTCATACGATGTCAGTTTTCATACATTGCCCAAAACAAATACATTATTAATAAGATTTTAAGCAGTATATTGAATATTTTCTTAAAAAAAAAAGGACATTAATTTTACATAATATTCTTTTTCATAATTCATTCAAATCGTAAGAAATATTGAATATAAAATACCCTTTATTATTTCATTTTATGCAATGAAATGATAAAGTTATATTACACACATAGACACACACACACTCTCTCTCCCCCAAAAGTTAAGCACGAAGATGTAAAATGCAAAAAAATCAACAAACACTGCTTTGATTGACACAAAATTCGGCAGAAAGTAGCATATATATTTATGCATAAATTAAAACCAATAATTATATAAGGAATTGAAAACCATATTAAATAATTTTAAGTTAACACATAATTAAATACTGGAAATTTAAACAGAATTATGTATAAAATGAAAACAAACAGCATAAAATGAAAAAAGGACATTAATAGGGTATGTAACGCCCCTTCATCAGTATACAAAGTTTACACCTTGTGACCATGCTTTCAATTAGGTAGTCAACCACCGCAGAACTAAGCAATAGCCATTCTTCTTGTAGAGCAGTTTCCAGCTCAATAACAGTGGCTGGAGGTGAGAAACGTGAAGATACAGCATGGCCGAGAGCATCCCAAAGATTTTAAATGGGATTAAAGTCGGATGAATATGCTGGCCACGCCCTGCTCGCAATCCCTCCACTCTCGAAGTAATCATCGACGATGTCAGTACTATGGGGATGTGCGGTATCATCCATTAAAACAAAAATAAGGACAGCTGCTCACAATGGGTAATACGTCTCCATCTCCATACCGGACAGGTGTCACAGAACCCCTTTTAAAAATGTGCAGGTCGGTCCGGAAGTAAGAGTATATACATATATATATATATATAAGATGCTTTGTGAACTGTTAAACTCAGTTATCGTTTTCGCTGAATGTTCTTGTGACAATAAATACCTTGAAAATCAATTTTATTCACATGGCAAAATTATCTTTTCAATACATTTTGTGACTTAAATATTCAGTAGACATGATGAAACAGCCGCACTTTTTATGCATTCTGTGTATTCAGGAATTATATGCTCGATAGTTAGGTTTTGGTAGCATTATCAAGTCATACATGGTAAATTTACTTAAGTGTTGCAATGATTTCAGCTATCTGCAAGAAGAATAGAAAAGACTTTATTAATCGCCCTTGCCATTTGAGGGATTTGCTTGAAAACTATGGAATCAGACTGCTATTCATAAAATATTGATGCTGGAGGTTTACAGTTGAAAAAATATTTGTGATGTACTTTTTGTCATGTTTTTAAAATAGGTAATTATTCCTAACTAGTGTCATAATTTTTAGTGAAATATAATCAATTTTAAAATGTTCTTCATTTAGAAAAGAAGAAGACAACGTGTACTGGAGTTATATAAATTAAAACGTGTTAGATTGTCATTGACAAAATTACAAACGTAAATATACAACTGCAAATTAGAAAGAAATTTCCAAAAAATGTTTTTATTCCATTAATTAAGAATTAAGTGATTAATCATTTCGTTAATCTTAGTATAAAATAATACAGACACAGTCATTTTCACCAACTAAAATTGTTTTACATAATTAATGTTAAGCATTTTTTAACATAATTAATTTGATAAGTGTAAGAGTTTAAAGTAGCAAACATGATGGCACTAGGAACTTACGATGGTGGTGATGGCAGAACCACTTGGTGAATCTTCCAAGTGGCAACAGACATGGAGCTGGGGTCGGCGGCATAGCACCTCCACAGGCACTGAATAAGTGTGGCGGCAGGAACTCTCCTCCTGATCATGTGCTTCTGGCGCTGCTGCTGTTGAACCTTCAGCGCGAATCCAGAGCCCAAGATACCCTGCGCAAGCACCGAAAGATGTATTAGTGTTCTGGTATTAAAACGTGATGCACAATATAGAGTATTTCACCACTAACTAAAATATATTTAACATGTAATGAGATAAAGCCATGTTGGTCTGATTGTTCAAGGGCTCCGAAGGCTGTGAATTAGAATGCCGACTTAACAGGGTGTTCACAAAAGGAAACTGGGGTAAAATTAAAGAGATTATAATTTACTCTGAAATTTTTGTTGTAATGCCTTCGAAGTAAAATTTTACCTCTAAGGCATAGCAGGACATGTTATAAGGAATCTTCTGGTTTTTCCCTGCTTCTAAATTACAATGACTCCCTCCTCCAGAAGCTTCCATCTAAGTGGTAGATCCCAGATATAGAAAAATATAATAGTGTACAGACGTAATGTGATTGGTTAAAAAAAAAAAAAAAAAAAAAAAAAACAGTAAAATGATCCGCAATATTTTAAAAACGCATTATCAACACAAATCAATGTACTTCTAAGCAAACAAAATATTATTTTTTTCTCCTTATTTAGCAACCGTTTAGGAGGTTTAAGCAGGTTTGGATATTCTTAAAATCAACATACCAATCCTTTTCAAAAAATGGAAAAATATTATTTTCAAAATATAAACTCCAAATGTATTTGTATTGATATAATATAGTAAAAGGAAACTATTATGAAGAACATTTCTTATATCACATTAACAACATTTTGGCGATAATATGCAAGAAATATTTACACTGTTTATTGATAATAGACTGTCAGCTAAGGCAATTGATATTTACTATTAGGTGACTGATGTGAAAAGCTTGGAAGTAAATGTTAATAAAAAACTAACGATACATCACATTAAATTTTCTACGAAGAATCTGCATATTGTTTTTGAAATAGAACAACAGAAGTACAAATGTATATTTAATATCTTACTAGTACTTACTAGTCTCTTACTAAGTATAACTTAACATATAATTTTAATCATCCTGCAAAACTGAACTAAATATTTTGCACAGACTTTGAAATATAATATTGTTGAACATTTCCAAATGAATTAAATATTGCTTTTTCCGATGATTGTGTACACTCATTTTTTTATCATTTATTTGATTTGTTAAGTTGAAATTTAAGAAAGCCTATTTTAAAGAACTTATCATGTAGAACAGAAAACCCTCCTGGCCCTTAATCCCCCGATTCGAAACCAATGCATTGAAGTACATTTGTAAAACTTTGGTGTATTATGAAGGGTTTAACATGTTACTTAATAAGGATATAAAATTCCGACAAAAACATATTTAACATTGTTGAATAGAATTCATTACTACAACGTGAATTTAAAGTTTAATAGTAACAGAAATAAATTATTACTACGAGGGTTATTCTGAAAGTTTTGAGATACGCGCATACGAGAATTTACAAAATAAAAATAACGGTTGAATTTTAAAATACAAAGTATTTTAACACAGAAGACGATTTTTTACTGACTTATTTCAATATGTTTAGCGTACAATAAATTTTAAACAGAAGAGAAAATGGAGATGACGCGAGAACATTTTCACGCTATGATTTTCTACGATTTTAAAGCAGGATTCAATCAAGATGAATGCGTTCAACGGTTACAATTAGCATTTGGCAATGAATCTCCAGCTCATGCTACTGTATTCAGATGGTTTAGAGAATTTAGAAGAGGTCGCAATTTTCTTCAGGATGAAGAACACGCAGGAAGGCCGCCGTCGGCAGTAATCCTGGATAATGTGTCTGCCATACGAAAAAAGTTAATGGATAATAATCGCCCTACCTATCAAATGATACAAAAGGAACTTAACATTGGATCCGCAGCCATACACAAAATCATTCATGAAGAATTACACATGAAAAAAGTGGTTTGTCGTTGGGTTCCCATAATCTAACTGAGCACCAAAAAGAGGAGCATGACAGAATCAGTAAAGAAACTCTTAAATTGCTAAATGGTAGTAGCTACCGCATCATTTCTAAAACGGTAACAGGTGATGAAACGTACATACCGTTTTTGGTCTATCCAACACATCAAGAAAGCAAAGTATGAGTCTTTGAAGATGGCCCCATGCCGACAATGGTGAAAAAACAACGCGCACTGAAAGAAAGTGATGTATGCCGTTTTCTTCAGAAGTACGGGATTGGTCAAATCCATCAAGTTGGAAGGACAGAAGACAGTAATAGCAAACTGGTATACCACTAAATGTCTTCCAGAAATTCTACAAGAACTGAATGTTAGGGGACTAATGCTTTACAATGACATTGCATCTTCACCTACAGCCGGATTAACAGTTGAGTTTCTTAAACAAAAACAGATTAAAGTGATCGAACATCCACTGTATTCACCTGATCTAGCTATGTGCGACTTTTGGTTATTCTTTAATCTAAAAAAGAACTTACGTGGACGTCATTTTCATTCAGAAGAAGAGATTGATGTGGTTATAAATGCATTTTTTCATCTATTCCATGAAATGAATGGCTTGAGGCATTTAATCTATAGAAAATTAGCCTACAAGAGTGCATTGATGCTGGAGGAGTCTACTTTGAACGCACCTAAAATTTTGTAAGTATAATTTTAAAATCCTAGTTGTACTTCAAAATTTCAGAGTGACCCTCATAGAATTAGAGTAAGAGAAACATATTAAATCTTATATACAGAACACTGACGAAGGAAAGTGGAAATATATTTAATGATTTGTGATCCGGTCTTATTATACCAAAACGTTTTTAAAGCACACGGTGCACTAATTAATTAACTAATTTTGGCTTTATTCATGGCAAAGAAAAATGGCAAGAACGATATCTATTACGTAGTAGTATGCCATATCACAAGAGAGAAAATAGGAAAATTCTTAAATATTAATTCTAAATGACAAATATTAAATAAAAAACATAATTCCTGTGATAAATAAAAAACATAATTCCTGTGATAAATAAAAAACATAATTCCTGTGATAAATAAAAAACATAATTCCTGTGATTTAGTTGTAAGTTTGATTTAACCAGACATCTTCCATTTTGACATACAAAGTCTTATCCCTATTCCTGCTCTAAAACGAAACATTTGTTGTGTTAGTAATGTATCAAGGAACAAGTACTTCCTGTTGCATGTTCTTATTAGCTTAAAATATTATTAAAAGTTGATAAAGCATTTAATGCTTCTATTGTTTAGAATAAAAGATTAAATGTTCAAATAAACAGAAAATGCAAGGAAATAATAATTTCGCATTAAATTTCCTCGAAAATTATTGCTAATGATTCTAGAGAGAAAACGTTTTGTTGAAAATCTATTTATGTAGTGTCTTAAAAATAATTTTGTACATTTTAGTAGGCAATTTAAGCATTAATAAATTAAATAATTGCAAATACTACCGTGTACTAATAATTGCAATACATCTGGTTTTTCAGAAAATAGTTGGAAGAAAGATTCCATGTAAACATAATATAGCCAGTATATTATTTTAAAAAGGTTAACTAGATTAAAAATAAATTTTTATTCAGTTTCATTTATTGCGCAATAAATCTCATACTTAAAATAAAGAATAAAAAGTTTTCCTAAGAACAATAATGTTACTTTAAAATGATTGTTAAAGAAAATTCTCAACAGTATTTTAAAAAGAGCCTTAAAATGTATAGTTTAGAGTATTTACATTAAGACAAAGGTTTAAATAACAGTTTATGAAATTTATTAAATAAAAAATTAAGACAGCTTTATTAATATTTCGTAATTTAATATTTGACATATCATTTCCCGGGCTATATAAAACTAGTAAATATTTCACCTCCAACACTTTGTCTCTTTATCTCATAAAATGCTATATAAAATGTGAAAGAAGGAGACTTTTCTTCGTAAAAAATAGTTTGAAAAGTTGTTTTTTTTAAGTAGAAAAAGAACATTATTTTTTGTTGGCATCATAAAATTTTTTTTACTTTTTGCAAAATTTATCTTTTGGATACCAAATAAATTTATACATAGTATCGTGTATTTTCCCAAATGCAAGACTTTGATACATATATTCCAAAAAAACTAACATTTATTTTTCATACAGTAAAAGATATTTCTTCCTTTACTTTTAAAGAGAAATTTAGAAGTAGATTTAAAATCATATTTTCAGACAAAATAGTATCGATTATTACGTTGCATATGATCATGTTAATGAAGATGGTGTCTATAAAGATAAAATTATTTGTTTAATGTATAATAAATATATGCTAAGAGCTTATATAAATTATATATTATTACCTTTTAATTAATTAAAAACTTAAGTTTGGAAAACCATTATTCATTTTTATTCTAAACGTATTTCAATTAATTTATCAACATTTATAAAAGTACATTTTTATCAATTTAAATCAGTCATAATTAAAAACAGTTTTAATTTAAGAATATTCTTTCTCTCATTTATGTACATAACATTTTAATGTGTAATATTAATTAATTAACTATTTCTCCTCAGCTAATTTCTATTCCACGACTATTTGAAAATAAATTTCGAGTTACTTTTCATATCAATATTAGTGAAGGAAGATTAAAAATCTCTTATGAAAAATTTTCCCCATCTAAAACGGAAATATTAAATGGATAAATTAACATAGATTTAAAAATCTTATTTTTATCTTTAATACTTTCAATAATATGCTTAAGTTACATATTGCATTAAAGTAAAATATTTTGAAACATTAATTTTGTATTGAATCTTTTAAAACCATTTGCAAATTTTCTTTTAATGAAATATTTTTTTAATATTTTTTATTAATGCCTATTTTAATCTAGTTTTATATTTTCGATTAAAAAGATTTTAGATTCTACGGATTCGTGGTGAGTTTTGTAAACTATAATGATCTTTAAATTCAATCTTTAGATTTTGGCTTTTAAAAAGTGAAACAAAACAAAATTAATTAAAAAATTAATGATAGTGTAATGAAGGAAATAATCTTAAGATTCTAAAGAGATTGCTTACAAATATTGAAATTATTAATGTAGAATTCTATCAATTAATAAAGTTTTTAAAAGTTTAAATCTTCTTTGCTAATTTAAACTATTTATAAAGTGGATCTTTTGTTGTTTTTTTTCATTCCGCTTTTTCTGCTGTTCTATTGTCAACGTGTCAATGGCTTGAATCAATGGAAAACGGCTTCTCGTACCGATGATTTGCTTCTTATGTAAGAAATCGATTTATTAACAAAATGAACTTCGACACTATTCTCAATCATTCGATGGTGAACTTCGCCTTATTTGCAGCCGATCGAAGAACGTGATTTGAAGGCAAGCAACACATTTGTCGACAAGTCGGATTTACAAAACCATGTAAATACGATGTGAGGTATATGAAACTTTATATGACGTCATAAATATTTTAAATCAATGAGAATTGTAATAAAGTGGTGTAATCATGATCTCAACTGTAACGAAAGAAACAACCACTTTATACATAATATAATTAAACTGTACAATTTTTTTCAGTAATAAAAAACTTTCACGTATAAGAGCATTTTATAATTATTTGATTTTTTTTAACATAAGGTAGCTATATTATTTTAAATTTAAGATTTCCATAATGTTGTATTTTAAAATTAAATAATGTTTAATTTTTTTTAACATTGCGTTGTGTATTTATTTATTTTTTACCCAGATTCAAATCTGAAAAACAGAAGCAGAGAATGGCTTAAAATGTTTTTGTAGTTAAAAATTTCTTTTACTTCAATCTTAAAATTATAAATCTATTTTCACACATACAAACTCAGTTACTTATATTATTTCAAATATTTAAACTTTGCTAACAACATGGGTAATCACTCACGTGGAATTCATAATTTACACTAGATATCATAATTATGGTTTAAAGATATGAAATAGGTGGTACATCACTAAAAAAAGCAACTGGATGGTAAAATAAATTTTTTTTTAAAAAAATATGAACTTACATAAGATAAGTTCTGGTACTAGGCCGACCTGTTTTGAGGGCTTCGGATAGATCATTCATTCAGTGTGGCTTCCTTCATTTGGACTTTATTACAGAAGTATAGTTCTTCTTCTCCCGTCTAAAAACTCATAGGATTTGATTATTTTGAATTTTCAATTTTACTGATTATAGATTCCAACAGAACGTAAGACTTGAATAGTAAATATAGTCCTTTTTAGAGGCAATGTGATTCACAGCCTCTTCTTCCAACTCCTTCTGCTCACACCTATCTGTTGTTGTTGCCATGGGAGCCCAGTGGTTAAGACATTGCCTTTCGGTCCCGTCTCGAGGGGTGGGGTTCGACTCCCAATGTCACCAAAGACCCACTGAGTACATGCGATATACGTGCTCGTTAAATCTGTGGAATCGAAAGTCCTGTGGTCGGTCGTTGAGCAGTTTACCATGAGTACAATGCTCTGTAGAAAATTCCCCCTTCAGATCAATGTCAAAATTGAGGGAGTGGATTCTCTGGTGGTGCCATCTATCAGAGGACTTGAGGAGCAAAGACGTACTTTCACTTTCGTGGTGCTCTGATTAAGCGAAAGATGCACCATACTGACTTAAATTCGCATTAGCCAAGGCATATTGAGCTTGGTTAATCCAATGTCATAAGTAACAACAACAACAAGATGTCTTCTCTGAAAACCCGGTTTCTTCAAGTCCTACATAAGGGCATCCCACTTCGTCAAAATTGGGGATAGAGAATCGAATTAAAGAAAAGAAAAAGCTTGCAACTAGGGAAAAATGTGGGTAATTTAATTTATAAAAACTATCCAGTTAGTGAATACAATAATAAGTAACAATTGTAGAAATATAAGCCTTATAGATCTATATGATATGAATTGTTGGTAAGACATTTTCGTTATAAATAACGTTATATACCACTAGAATTATTACAAATTACGTATATATCGCCAATAAAGAGAACCGCATATCATAAAAGCCATGGAAACAGTGTTATGCTGTGATATCCTACTTACCGCTGGTAAAGCGAAGAATGAAATCCCAAGAAGTGCGCAAAAGGCCGCAATCAGTTTTCCAGGCCACGTGATCGGGACAGTGTCTCCATAGCCAACAGTGCAAAGGGTAATCTGCAAAATATTCACAGAAATAAAAATTAATGAAACTATTTGGCTTAATTTCGATTTTAAATTGAATGAATCTTTGTTCCGCCAAATAACTCTATTTTGATCATAGTTTTTTCTTTTTAATAAATTTAAATTTTCCCATATTTTAAATATTTTAATCACATATTAAACAATTCATCATTTGATTTAATTATCAATTTTTATGAATATCAAATCGCGTGGTTTGAGTATTCAATTCTATTTCTTCAAGTATTTATTTTAAATTTATATATATTTTTCCAATTATCACCCTCAGTTTTATGAGTGAAATACATTGCCACGCCAGATCTTAGAAATTTTAATATTCATTTTAAGGATCGATATCATAGATCCTTCCGTTCGGAAATATTAAAAGCAAATATCTGTATATTTTAAAATTAAAAATTTCAAATTGCTTGATGAACTAATTTGTTACTTACAAAATTTTGAGGTTATAAATACAAGATTTTAGAATTTGATATCAGTTTAAATGCTGTAATATGAAATTATTAAGTTTATAAATTATACACTCATTTTTTTCATTGAATTAAAACGGTTAATACATTTTTGAATCAATCAAATTGGTTTTATAAAACTACAATATAGTAATTATAAGCATATTGTAGAAAGATGTCTCAACCACATATCAATTTAGAACCTAAGAAGAATTTTTCGAGGCTTAAAAAATTCATTTAGATATTGTTCAGTAGAACAATATCTCCTGGTAAATGGTTTTAATCAAATTTTAATTTTGAAGTAAATAAATATGCTTTTTAATTGGATTCGAATAATAATTGATCTAAGTCATCATTTTTATTTGTATTTTTGTCATGTACTTTAAATTTTCCATAATTATTCAAAATCATGCATTATACAAAAAATTAGTAGAATGGAGAAATTATGTATATAAATCTGCATACGTTAAAAAAGTTAAATGAATTATTTAACCTGCAAGGGTAAGAAACAAAGAAATGCATTTGTACTTTGACACATGTATTAACGCACTTAAGTAACAAAAAGACTGGGCCATAGAAATTTTGCTCAGTCACTAACAGAATATATTCATTATAAATAGTGTTGTTATGAATAAAATAAAGTATCTTGTTATACTAATTCTGAAAAAAAAAAGAAAAAAAAGCGAGGTTTATCGAATGTTTATGCAAAGATATGGCCAAGAAACTGGGAATAAAGTCTGCAGCGACAAGAACTCAATCTCATCAACAAAAGAAAAAAAAGTGACGTGGTTGGCATTTTGTGTCGTAGAAGAGATTACAAAATCAGATTATCTTTGCGAATGACAACTGATAAACTGGTTATGAGCAAACGCAAAGATCAAATAGTCGAAGATTTTTAATGAGCTAATAATTTTTTCTTGTTTTATGTAATACGAGTAGCATAAACAGTAGAGAAGCATCCAACTTAATCTTCAGATAAATTAGGTAAAGTTCCATTTAAGGGTAAATTTTAAAGCGTGACACATTTTGCATATTTAATGGATATTCAAAAGAAAATGACATCATGGAAATTCAAAAGAAAGTGACATCATGGAAAATTCAAAAGAAAGTGACATCATGGAAAATTCAAAAGAAAGTGACATCATGGAAATTCAAAAGAAAGCAACACCAATGATATACAGAAGGGGATCGAGTTTGAAAGGCTAAGTGCCAGTAGCCGAGGTTTCTATGACTAATAGCAAAGGAAAGCGACTCAATAGATATTCAAAAGAAAGTGACACCGTTTCGTAAAACAATTCTAAAATAGACTTCTCTTGAAATTTTCTGCCACTTCATAGTTTCTTAAGTATTTTTTGATTTAGATAAAGATAATTTGCTTGTACTCCAGTTTTCTTTTATTTTTGGTTGATTTAATAATTAATATTTTATAGGAATAATGTGTAGTACATTGTCTACCATTAATTGTTTAAAATATCCTTCTTGTATTTTCATAAACAAATGTTTATTAATTTTAACTTGATGTGTAAAAAATGACAAAATAATCTTTTCATTTCACACATCACACATATCAAAATATAGATTAATTTTAATATTTCCTTAAATATAATTTATAGCCTTTATATAAACTCTAATTCTAAAGTATTTACAAAGATAAATTTTGTAATGAATTTTTATCAAAATTCTAAATGAAGAACTTTTTATCTAATTTGTTAAAATGGAAAAATATATGTAAGAAATTTCTAGCTTTGAGAAGAAAAGTGTCTGCATAGCCCCAAGATCAAATTCTTAGAAATTGAATAGAATTCTTAAAATTTTATTTTCAAACTAACAATCAAACAGTTTTTCACAAAAGATAAATTTAAGCTTTCAGAAAATAAATTTAAGGAGCTTATTATCTGTAAAATATTTTTTTCGAACTATTCTTCTGAGTAATTACCATTGTTCAAAGGAAATGGAATCTCGAAAAGTGAAATAAAAGGTTTGATTTATAAAAATGCTTGACTAGAATTAAAAAATGTTCAAGACTTGAAAAAAACTGACTTGCTTTGTTTTGAGTAATATTTTTAAATTACATTTACACAACTATTTCAGAAAAATTATGAGAAATGTAATTAAATATGATACTATATTAATTTTGTTCAAAAATTAGTCAGATTTAAAATAATAAAATATAATAAATATTAAATATTTATTAAACTAATATTTAAAAATCACAGGGAATAATAAACATTTTTAAAGCGAATTCGTTTTTGATTGGTGAAAAATATAATTGTTTATTTGCAGATAAAGTGTTGCTATATTTTACACACTGTACAGAAAAAGTTCCTTAATAATATAACTCTTAAAATTAATAAGTTTTTCTACCTGTTATAGTAAAACATATTAGTTTTAAAAGATAAGTTATTAAGTAAATTTTTCAGTACTGTTTGTAAAATAAGGCAACGTGTAGGCTTTTCAAATATTTTTAAGAAATGATAAAAAACATATTATATTTGAAACTTTATCTACATGTAGGAAAATTATTAAATCAGTTTATTTTAATTTACAAATTCTAATTATCCTTTCAAGAAATGTTTCCAGTTCGTGTACCTAACAATACATTATTAAAATGGACCATCATATTTCATTTACTGTGATTATCAGAATTAGTTGAATATGATGCTTCAATTTTATATAACATGTTGTATGATTACAATCATAATACAACAGAATAAATTATTAATTAAAGGTAGTAAATGTAATAACAGTCAAAGGCTGAACAAGGTTTCAATAAAGCATAATTTTCTGCAACAATAACAATCCAAATTCTATTATAAATAAAAAAATAAATTAAATAAACTGACTTTATCCCCTTTCTTTAAGCTTTAACGATGGATGGTCTTGTTCATGCTAAACTTCCTGGCAACACTTTAAACTTAGTTCCGATTTATTGGTTCACTTAATTGAATATTATCAGGGAGCGCTGTTTTCTTAACTGTCAAAAATTTCAAATGACGAATTAAGAAAAATAACAACTCAACAATGACTTAAGTTACCTATGGCCCTAGTGTCACCTTTTATGGTACAGTTCTACAGAAATTATTTTCAAACAGGGTTATGCTTCTGAGCATCAAGAGAGTTATAAGTAACCAAAACACTTATATAACCAAAATAGTTCTCAGATTTAGTGCTATTGAATGGAGTAATAAACTGCACTTGGTATCAATTGAACAGATTTAAATTTCCATTTGTAACTATAGGATCAGAAAAAATTTCGAAATTACAGCAGGACTCGCATATGTACTCTCGTTAGATACAGAGTAATAAAGTCCTGTATTAAAATGTTTCTTAATTATACAGGATGCCAATTTAAGTCCCTTGTCATTCTCTTAATTTTGCAATGGCTGCTGTTATGTTGATAAACGTGCTCTCTAGATATATTAAATCGGATACATGCTACCGAATGAGACCTCTTACACAGCCACATGGTGGAAAACTACGGTGTTAGCAATCTTATCTCGAAAATGGTCTGAGGTAGGGGAAAAAGTGAATTACAAAGTTGTAGAGTGTTATCGATTTAGTACAAAAAGATTTTTTTAGAGAATTGATAGAAGAAAGATACACATTTGCGTTTTCATGTTTCCCTACTCTACGGAGGGGACAAACGATCAAAGAAAGAAGAAAATTATTCATAACAATATACCTTTATCTAAGATTTTCAAACTGCACATCGTCTGCAACCTTTTTCCATGAATTGTGCAAAGCACATTTGGATCCTCGTCTGAATTTCCCATTGTACACATTGCAGTAGACACGTTGGGAATGACGTAATGCAGAGTTTAAGGTCCTGCAATGTTTGTGAAGGGGTCGCATATACTTGCTGTTTTAGGTATCTCCACAGAAAAATTTCAGTGGAATCAGATCAGGTGAATGTGGACGCCATTTTTCGAAAACACCACTTGACCAAATATTGAACCGGTCAACTTGTTGCTGTAAACTGTTCACCAAACATTAATACCAAATCGCACTTGATGACGAATATCGGTAAAACATATAGGGTTTCCCAGCGCCCAGTAGTGGGTGTTTTGCTTATTGTACATTCCATTTCGTGAAAAGCATTTTTCGTCCGCTCAGATTACATCTTCTAATAATGTTGGCTGGACTTGTATCTGATTCATATCAAAGTTGCATCATTAATAGCAAAATCAATAGATTGATTTCTTTTGGGTGGTAGAGAGAAAATAAAATAATCTCCGCGGATCGACAGGCAGAAGTCGCACACCTTTGGGGTTTCTAGCAACCTTTTTCCATGAATTGTGCAAAGCTGTCTTCAACAGCTTCGGAGACATTTAATGCTTCCGCACGAACTCCATGGATACGATATCACCACAACATCATCAACAGCGTCCCCGTCTAGTAAAAACTGCTAAGGCATTGGTAGGTAAGGGTAAGCTGCTGATTCTTATAGGATTTTACAAACCCGATATTTTGAGAGGCCACAGTAATCTGTCTTGTACTGCATTTTGGTATACGAGGGAGTATGCGCTAGTACCTCATCTGATTGAATTTGCTGGTTGGCTAGATCAAACTCGACTAGTCACGCAGCTTGTTACCCTTAACAATTTTACAACAGATAGGATGGTTTGATAAGAAGGATGTGGATCTGCAGGGAAACATTTCCTGCACAACTTTGCTGCTGATAATGCTTTGCACCCACATTCATCGTATAGCAAAAATCATCTCACAATATTCACATTTGTGGAAATCATTCCGTGGCCATTACTGTCAACATAGCAGAAACCTAACAAGATGAACAGGTCTTAATGTAACGATTTTTTACGTACACGCATACAGCAGCTATTTCGAGTATTACATGCAAGTCGATGTTGAGATACGTACAAGGATGCAAAGAGGCTTGAACCAGAATCCTTTGGACTAAGAATTGCAAGCGACATCACTATCCTAAAGACTTTATTTTTTCCTTCTGTTATTATTTCGTGATGTCATAGCACAGAAAATCACGAGAACACAAAGGCACATTTTAACCGTTCCATTTTCCCCATCTATGTCAGTTAAGTGTCTTTTCGTATTAAGTCAACAGCTCTCTACAACTTTGCAACAAACTTTTCCACTATTTCGTACCATTTTCGAGATACTACACAGTTTCCCACCAGGTAATGCCGTGAGTAGTCTCATTCAGTAGTGCATATCACATTTACTATACCTAGATACCACATTTATAGAAATAACAGCAACCATTCCGAAATTTAGAGGATGACAATGAACTTTAGTGTGCATCCTGTATAATTAAAGAACATTTTTAATTATTAATAATACATTTTGCTTATAATTACAATAAATTCTTTTGATTTACTGAGTACCAGTGGCTCAGGAACATTACGTTCGTTCCTGCTAAGATCAGCAAAGTGTGTGATTCATCATTTGTTGCGGGCAGTGAGTTGGAGGATTCCTACATTCACCTTCATTTGGTTTCTGGAACTCCGTGGGCTCCTGATGTGTACACACTAATCTGTGTTGTCCAAAATCCTTTTACTGGTGTGACGTGGTGTGGAGATGAAGATACCAGCTAAGGTGTGGCTTCGCCACCTGACCGAGCTTTAAAATTACGAGGTGCTGGGTAATAGACAAGTTTTTCAAACACGCTAATATTAAGGTACAACCCGCAACTTACCTGTTTTTCTGTATACACATTTTATTAACTTACATACTTTCATTTAAGTTAAAAAAATCCAACGTCATTTAGGGAATTTGTTTTCTACCAACATACTTTTTATTGAATGACGTGGAAAATCGTATAAAAGCTGAAGGAAAAACTAAGTTTCGTGAAATATCAAAGTTCTTTGATTTTATTTGAGATCTTGGGAAAACTTTTAATGCAATTTATTCGACGCTATTAACAAATTAAATAAATAACATCCAGTTGTGATAAATGTAAATTTATTCTTAAAATGGTTCGTTAAATTGATTCTGGTATATGGGATTTAAAATAGAGCAAAAAGTTTTCATTGGAAGATGTATAATATTTTATATGTTTCTGAGGCTGCGATGGTTGGTTAGGATGTCCATTCTCGTAACAGGAAGGTAAGATTTCGAATCCCAACCATACGAAGATTCATTGTTGTTGCAGTGTCCACCTTGTGAAATTATATATATATATATATAATTTGTATATATATAATATATATTAGGTCTACCGGAAAGTTCTGTCCACTCCGGTTACAGTAAGCGGAAAGGCTTGATTCAGCTCAATAAAACATTTCCGACCATATTTGGAAACTAGGGTTTATGTGGAAGTATTCGAGATGGGTGCCACACAAGGGGGGGGTTGAGTGAGAAGAATTTGAATGATAGAATCATCATGTGCGAATCTCTGCTTGCACGCAACAAAATCGAGCCCTTCTTGGACCGGATCATAAATGGGGATGAAAAGTGGATTACCTATGAAAACATCATAAGAAAAAGGGCATATTGTGAACCCGGAAAACCTGCACCTCTACCTCTAAATCGAAGTTGAGCCTGAACAAGAGAATGTTGTGTATATGGTGGGACATTCGAGGACCAATACATTTTGAGCTGTTGAAACCAAACGAAAGGCTACATTTGGAGAGCTACTGTCAGCAATTGGATAAATTAAAAACAGCACTCCAAGAAAAGAGGCCGGCGATGTTCAATAGGAAGGACATAATACTGCTTCATGACAATACCAGGCCACATGCTGATTTGGGGACTCGTCAGAAAGCTGCAGAGCAAGGCTGGGAAATTTTGTCGCATCCACCATACTCTCCGGACCTAGCACCATCTGATTATCACTTGTTTCGTCCTTACAAAATTTCTTGCTGGGCAAACAATTCAAGAACGAAGAAGATATCAGACAAGCACTGGTTCAATTTTTGGCCTCTAGAGATGAGACATTTTTTAAAAATGGGATGTACAAATTGCCATCACGCTGGCAAGAAGTCATAAATAATGATGGCAGTTATATTATTCAATAAAGTTTATCCAAAGTATGAAAAAATGCATTCCTTTGTTTCATTTTAAAACGGACAGAACTTTCCGGTAGGCCTAACACTAACACTAACACACACACACACACACACACACACACACACACACACACACACACACACACACACACACACACACACACTCACACACACACACACACACACACACACACACACACACACACACACACACACACACACACACACACACACACACACACACACACACACACATATATATATATATATATATATATATATATAAATTAATTAACCGGCCGCTGATGTTTAAAATGTGAAGATTATTTTTTTAATGTTCGATTTGATAGCCTTTTTTCTGGACTATAAATCTGCATCATGATTTCCATGATAGAAGAGCTTTTCGCAATATTTCCAGGTGTATTGTTTTCCATTCCTCTTCCACTTTCCTCTTTCTTTCTACTTTCCAGAGTCCATCTATCGTGGTGGGTTTGCGTTCAGAAAGAGCCTTTTTTACACACCAAAGGCACAATAGTCCATAGATGAAACGTCAGGAGACTTTGCAGGGATATGTTGAAAATGTATACATGCAATACCTGTATTAGTGATCATTTTTTCAAGGAATGCAGTGGTAGTTTTCGAAGTATGACTTATAGCTTTGTCTTGATGAAGTTTCTCTCTTTGAAAGTCATTGGGATAAAGAAGTGGAATTTCTTTTGTAAATATTGGTCGTAAAATTTTCCCCTGATAGTACGATGAGTTGATTTTAACATTTCTTTATACTCTTCTTATTTTTAATTTCCCATTGTAGGAGAAACCTGCGACAATCATAAACCCCTTACTGAAACTTTTTTTACATTGACGGAAACGGGTTTGTAAATTTTTTCTCCTCATTTTCTATAGTAAGAAGACCTTTTTTAGTTACAGTCATTTAGGTAAACCCATGCTTCATCAAGGGTCACAATGATTTTCCATTTATTTCCTGATAAGTGGTTTTCATACAGGATTCTACACAATATTTTGCGTTGAGTCACATGTCTCAGCAAAAGCTGGAGAACAATTTTTTTTTTAGCATTTTTGAATTGTAAATACTGGTTTACTATTTTATTTATTGTTGCTACAGATGTATCTGAAGACTTTTCAATTAATTTCTGTGTTGGCGGATTTTCTTTTGTTACCAGCGATTTTACTTTAGAAACAATTGAAACAGTACGTACCTTTTAAGGATATTCATTTAGAGTTTGCTTTCTATGTAGAAATAATAATTGGCAGCTTTAACCAGTTCGATTAAAAATATTGCTTATTTTACACTTAGAAATTTTAATACCATGCATTTCACACAAAGTTTTGGAATTCTGGAATAAGAACGTTTATGTTCGGAAAGTACAGAAACATGTTCTTCAGTTCACAGCATGTTTATATGTGACATTTTGAAAAAAGAATAAATTTAAAAGTAGTAGACGATATTTCTCATTTCAAATAATAAGCAGTTGCCAAAAATTTTTATTCTAAAACATTTACTTTTTTTAATTCGTTATCGAAATCGTTCTAAAAATGTGTTAACACCCTCTGTGCATGTATATTTATATTATATATAACTTGAATAAATTAACGTAATGCAATGAAAAATTATAACTTTAAATTAATGAAGTTTTAACAGTGCACAAATGGATATTTGGATGTTAATCATTGCGGTACTTATTAGATTTCACCAAAAGATTGATTCAATCCACATTGTATTTTTATCTTATTTCAGCCACGTGTTCATCTGGTCAAGGTCATTAGTGAATTGAGTTAGTAAACTGAGTTTTATTAAGGACATTAGTGCCTCACCAGATGGTGACATGCTTTTATGGTGTTTAATAAACCATGAGAAAGAAAGAGATAATTGGGTCATACTCACCACACCCCACCAGAGGGCATCAGCAAAGTTGCTGAAGTTATCAGGGTTGGCTTCTTTCTCGGCGAGGAAAACCAGGAACGAGGAGAAAATGAGGCCCAGAAACCCGATGTAGAGAGTTGTGAACAGCTCCTGGAAAACATTACACACACATCTTTGGGTCAGATTAAATAATTTTTTGCTTGAGAGGGTTAGGAACGAATTTGTAAAATAAGGAATGTTTGTATTTCGGAGCTAGTTTATTGATATTATAAAATTTTATTAAATTTAATATACCAATCATAAAAAAAAAATAACAGAAAATATTAGAATAAATTCTGAATTTCTGTGAATAAGAATCTGAAAAGTCTCTTTTCTTTAAGTAAAAGAAAAATCAAGCATTATATTAAAAACATTCAATTGAAATAAGGTTTACAAAGTAAACAAAAAATTCTGTGACACAAACTTTAAATGGAGTTCTTAAAATCTTGCATGTTCTCATTGAAATTGATAAAACTTCAGAGAATCAAGTGTAAGTAATTTATTTCAATTGATGAAATTAATTTAATTCCTCTGAGAAAAAGTATATAAAAATTGACATATTTAAATACATTAGTTACATGATATAACACGGTATGTAAAGTTACAAGGTACTGAATTTACATGGTAAAATTTTAGAAATAAAAGCCATTAGAAAAATAGAAGCCTCTGAATAGTTAATTTTACAAATAATTGAATAAATACTCAATTATTAACACATTTTTTAGACTTCTCAGTCAATTTCATTGGTAGACAACCATTATGTGATGATGCTACCAGATAAAATTAAATCCATATCCATCAATATGCGTTTATTAAAATTAACTTTAAATTTATTCTTGATTAAAAATTTGCATCATGATGGATCATCAAGACATTTTAATAAAATATTAATTGAGAAAATAAAACTATACTTCAGGTAAAAATTCATTGTAATACAACAAAAACTTCTTTATAAGAATTTTGGTAAAAAAGTTTATATTACATTTTAGATAGTTATAATAATCTGGATTATTACATCATCTGTGTTTTGATGCTTTTAAGTAAATTCATATTATAGAAAAAAAGCTATTAAATAAGTAGAATAATTAGTATTATCCTGTTAAGAAAATAAGGAAAAACTAATCAAAAGTAAATATTATATGAGCTAAGGAAATTGTTTAATTGTGCTTATTGAAATGTTTTACTTTTTTTTAAATTAATATATAAGTTATTCAAACTAAGATTTGGGTTTCCGAATTTGGAGCAATTTGAATTTAAGATTTATGAGATTTTAGTTTGTATCATGTGTAGAAAATATTCTTAATTCAATCAAAAAGTATTTTTCTGACATTTTTACAAAAATTAAATTTTTAATAAGTTACTCGTGTCATTGGTTGTTTTAATCTATTTTTTATATGCTGGGATATTAGTAAGCAAAAATATCCACATTCTGAGCGAAAAGTGCTTCATTTTATCATATTTTATTCTTTTAGGTATGCTTGCCGGACGGTCCCAGTTAACAGACGAAATTCCGGTGTTTCGGCCGGTTTACTTTACTTCGGAGTGGAAATTAAATTAAATTTTATAGATGACCAAAAGTAAGCCTAATAGTTAACTGTGAAGAATTAGTTAAATTTGTTATTTATAACTGCACATCAAGAAAACTATTGAAGAGCAAAGAATATCTACGAGAATCGAGATAAGCAAGTCCATAACAGTATGGAAGAGGAATTTGACGCCTTTCATGAAAGATACCGTTCCTACTTGGACCTTTGTGAGGACAATTTTGGAAAAGCTGAATAATTTTCATGTATCAATATGATCATAACAAATGCTGTTGATACGGAAAATGCAAAAGTAGTTTTGATTATTATCAGTAGCAATCTTTTTTAATGTACTCAAAATGAAAACAAACAATGATCAACTACTTTCTAAAGATTATTTGCAATCAAGTTAAGAATAAAGAAAGTACTACAAGAGACGTGATTGTTTGAAAGTTTAAAAGATGACTCAATTTGTTTGGTCATTTTAAGGATAATGACATTTTTCAATGGCATCAAGATTATGGAATAAGCTTTTAGTTTAAGTTGGACTTCAGCACCAGTTGAGAGAGTATTTTCTTTGATCAACAACGAATGAACTGATAAGGGTTTGAGTGAGAAGTGTCTTTTTCTGGTGCAAAATCCAAAAAAAGAGACATACAACGTCAAACTTATGGCCCAAAATCTATCAAATCAGAATAGAAGGTGTAAAGTGTCCATTATAAAATTTGCAAAATAAAGGTTCATTGCAATAGAAAAGTTTGAATTTGAAGCTTATTTAAGAATAAAAATGGAACAAAGAGAATGCTTTAAAGGTAGTTTAAGTTTCAGGCAGTCCTTAAGAAAGCCAAGAGATTTGGATGGGGTGTTTCTCTAATCAAATCTAGTAAATTGAAGATAATTTTAAATAGAAAGGAAAAAAATATTGTCATTTAATTTTAACTCTGCTTCTTCTTGACGAGTAAAAGAAATCACTGTTGCGTACTCGGGATTCGTAGATTAAGAACCACGCAATTTAACAAAATTAAATTGAATTTAATAACAAACTGCCACAAAAATACAGTATAGTTTGCAGTCTACTCAATTCACAACGGAATCTAGCCAGTGTACAGAACAGTTGACGCTATTTCCTTATCTCTAGGCAGCAACGTCTGTGTGCTATGGAAAACTGATACCAACTGACTGCCCTGACCCATTGGAAGCCTCTATATATAGCATTCGAAGAACTTCCCGATATTTTCAGAATATTCAGTACCTTTCCAGAAATATCCCAAAAATACCCAACTTGGCGAAAAACTTAGCAATGTATCGCCAAATTTGGCGCAAAAAATTAAATTGTAAGAAATGGTGCTAATTTGACGTTATCACACCAATTTGGCGAGTTTCTCATGGAACCAATGCTTTTCCAAAGTACAGCGCAGCCATTGCTACTAGAAAGCGCTATAAAAACTCATAATCAAGCTATTTATACCAAACTAATTGTGACTTGTACATTCTAAAATGAAGTGTAAGAATAAATGAACACATCAGGATAAAAATATACACAATATTGACAGAATCCACAGCAATATTTGATGGAAGAAGTGATTTGTAGTAAATTGTTTTATCGTATGCTAAGCTAAATGCAAAGTTCAAGTAAATCTCTTAACCATTAAAAATGTCTTTTTATATTTATAGTAATCCATATTACCGCTTCAAAAAGGGAATAAAACCTTAAAATTCCTACCTACGATCGCGAATAGTTTGCATGCAAAAATAAGAAATGCAATATTTCACCTAAAACCAGTTTATCGTTTAATAAACAGAAACAAAGTCATTGTTCTGAAAAGTATGGTCATTAGAAGGTATAAATTATATAATTTTTTTATGAATTCTCTCTTTATGAACGTACATGTATAACACACTTTCTTATTAATAACGGCCGTGGTAGCCTAGTGGTTAGGGTATCGGCCTTCCATCAGGAAGGACAGAGTTTGATTCCCATTGCCGCCAAAGATCCACCGAGTACATGCGATCGATATACGTGCTCATTAAATCTGTGGAATCGAAAGTCCTGTGGTCGGTCGTTAAGCAGTTACCATGGGTGCAATGGTCTGGAGAAAATATTCTCCCCCTTCAGATCAATGTCAAAATTGAGAGAGTGGATTCTCTGGTGGTGCCATCTATCAGAGGACTTGAGGAGCAAAGACGTACTTTCACTTTCATGGTGCTCTGTTTAAAACGAAAGACACTCCCTATTGACAGACATAGTGAGCTTGGCTTGTCAAACAGTCATAAGTAACAACAACTTATTAATTTTTTTAACGAGCAGAAACGAAATTTAAGGCAGTTTTTTATTATATATGCGGAATTCAATTTTACTATTTGTTTTTGCACAACAAGGGTTATTAATTTTAATTTAATGATAAAGCTGTAGATTTCATTCCTCTGGTCGTGGTATACCTTTGCTACATATGTTTAGATAAATGTCTACAAAATATTAGAGAACTAATAAATTTGGTTATTTTGTTACTAAAATTCATTAAGAATTCTGAAGACCGAATTAATATCTAGAACTTTTATAAATATTCAAGAATTTTTCGAAGTTTATTGATTAAAATATGAAACAAAATTTAATGTTTTGTATTTGAAAATGTCAATATAATAAGACAATCTGTCATAATGAACCTCTCATTAACATAAAGTAATAATCCATTTGCAAAAAATTACAATACTATAAATACTTCATTCAGATATATAGTGACTGTATGCTAACTGAGATATATTGTATTATAGTTTAATTTTTTTGTATTATAATATAAGTTAATCAAATATTTCTCAGTTAGCATAATAAATAAAAATATCTTCTTTTTTTTAACTATCTTCTTTTAATAAAAATACACTACTGGCCATTAAAATTTCTACACCAAGAAGGCGACATGCTACAGAGGTGAAATTTATACAAAAGGAAGAAGGTGCTATGATATGCAAATGATTAGCTTTTCAGCGCATTCAAACAAAGCAGGCGCCAGTAGCGACACTCACATTGTGTTTAAATGAGAAAATTGTTCAGCCGGTTCCTCATACACAAATAACATTTGAACGTTGTTGTGATGCCTCGTGTAAGAAGGAGAAATGCGTATCAGCACGTTTTCGACTTTAATAAAGGTCGAATTGTAGCGTACCGGAATTGCGGTTTATCTTATCGCAGTATTGCTGCTCGCGTTGGTCTCGGTACAATGACTGTTAGCAGAATATGGAATCGTTGGGTTCAGGACGGTAATAGGAAACACCATGCGGGATCTCAACGGCCACCTATCTCTAGCAGCCGAGAAGACAGGCATATTATCCGCATGGCCGTAATGGATCACGTAATGCAACCACGTCAGGAGCCGTGAGTCAAGAAACGGGGTCGTTTGGAAGACAACAAGTGTCTGCACGAACAGTTCGACGACGTTTGCATCAGCAAGGACTCTCAGCTCGGAGACCATGGCTGCGTCTTCCCTTGACGCTGCGTCATAGACAAGAGCGCCTTCAATGGTGTGATCAACGTCGAACCTGGGCGCACGAATGGCGAGACGTCATCTTTTCAGATGAATCCAGGTTCTGTGTACAGCATCATGATGGTCGCATCAGTGTTTGGCGGCATCGTGGTGAACGCACACTGGCAGCGTGGATTCGTCATCGTCATACTGGCCCATCACCTGGCGTGATGGTATGGGGTGCCATTGGATGCATGTCTCGGTCACCTCTTGTTCGCATTGACGGTGCTTTGAACAGTGACCGTTACATTTCTGGTGTGTTACGACCCGTGGCTCTACCCTTTATTCGAGCCCTGCGAAACCTTACGTTTCAGCAGGATAATGCCCGACCGCATGTTGCCGGTATTGTACGGACCTTCCTTGATACGGAACATGTTCGGCTGTTGCCCTGGCCAGCACGTTCTCCAGATCTTTCACCAATAGAAAACATCTGGTCAATGGTTGCCAAGCGACTGGCTCGTCGCCAAACGTCAGTCACTACGGTTGATGAACTGTGGCATCGTGTTGAAGCTGCATGGGCACCTGTACCTGTACATGCAATCCAATCTCTGACTCAATGCCCAGGCGTATAACTGCCGTTATTACTGGCAGAGGTCGTTGTTCTGGGTACTGATTTTTCAGGATCTATCCAGCCAAATTTTTTAAAAATTTAAACACTTGTTATTTCTAGTATAATATATTCGTCCAATAAATATCATTTTGTTATCTGCATTTCTTCCTGGTGTAGCAATTTTAATGGCCAGTAGTGTATCTTCTTTTTTTATTTAGTTAGCAAAAGTAATTTATAAGTCATGCTTTATATTTACCCATTTTTAAATGATTGATATTGAATAATATCATATGAGTTTTGTTTGAGATAAACATCATTTTACTGAAACAAAGTTCATGGTTTTAGGAAAACATTTCATTTGAGGCAGGGGGGAAAAATGAAAATCTTTCTTGAAACAGTAACAACAGTCATCAAAAGACGAGTGTTTATTGTTTCCTTTCAGATTATTCCACTTTGTTCGGAATCTTGTGTACAAGAATATAAAAGCTTGTCCTCCCTTCCATGCGACAATATTTCACTTCACAATGCATTCTGGGAATTCAATGTTTTATTTTAACACCAAAAGAAAAAGAGACCCACAATCTGGATAATTTTTGCTCTCAGCTTCCTGTAAAACCCAACTTCTGAGTACTCCTTTAGGGGGAATTAAAAAGGAGATAATTTTCGCTAAGACGGAAGTTTCAGGGAGTTTAGTTATTATCCTGCCTAAGGAGAATTAGAGATAATTATTTTATTCTTCTTTTCCCCACCACAAATTTAATTGCTTTTTTATTGATCTATGCTGACTTCTCGAAGCAATTAAGAAATGTAAGTTCATTTTTAGGCAGTCGATTGAAATGTTAAAAAAAAAAACAGCATAAATGAAACACGCGATGTAATCATTATGCTCTTGACGTAATTCTGTTTGTTTGGAAACTGATTTTATTTTTTACTTAATTTTCTGTAAAACTTTAACAAAATACAATTGTGCATGCTGTCCTTTTATTTTTACTACTACAATTTAACCAATGCTTTAAAGTCACTAAAAACTAAAACATTAGATCACTAAAAAGAAAATACACTCCCAATATTAAATTTTACAAAGATTAAATTTAAGCTTGCGTAATTAAATCAAGATAGTTTTTTTGTTTTTGAACTAGCAGTGTTGAATTC